>OX637533.1:48608194-49208194 GCA_951800035.1 Linnaemya tessellans | reverse complement strand
TACAACCATCGGTGACGCTGCAGGGGAAATCTCGTCTGTCTTTGTTAATACTCCCAGTTTTACCATGTTGTCTATTTCCTTTTTGACCGCTTCTGCATGTGGTATTTTCCTTGGAGCGTAATGTTCGAATGACGGGTTGTCGATCAAATCGATGTCATATACAAAGTTTTTTACCTTGCCTAATCCGTCAAATATTTTTGTATCAAACTTGAGCTCATTTACTCTAAGTATCAGTGAAAATCGTTAGTAATCTTGTTTGCCTAACAGCAGTTCAAAGTTGGGAAAATCTTCTACCACCAAAAATTTTGCTTTGAATTTTCTATTCCGCACAACGCAATTTAGGAGAATTTCACCACAAACATCGATTTTTCCACCTCCGAACGCAATTAATTTGTTATTCACGGCTTGCATTTTATTTGATGTATTATTGTCTATCAGACTTAGAGGAATTACATTACATTGAGCAGCTGTGTCCAGCTTGAATTTTATTTTGTTGCTGTCGACCATTATCTCTTCATACCAATTTCCTTTTCCGTCTTTGTTTGTTTCTGTTATGTTAACAGTCAAAACAAAGAGATCACTGTCGGCGTCAGAGTCTGTATTTGCATTCTGCTGCAGAGCGTTAACGTGTTTATGTTCGCTGCGCTCTCACTGAATCACAACCTATGCCAACCACAATTTTGTCCCGTAATAGAGAATCCTCAATAACACCGAAATCGCATTTTTTTGCTTGGTTCTTTTTTTTTGTAAAATATTCATCAAACGCTTCACCCTCAGATTGAAACATTGTGTTGAATGTATATTGCTCAAAAGCAACACTTATTTTTGGAGCAAAGTGTTCCTCGAATTTTTGTATTATTTTTTTTCACATTAAGTTGTTCTGCCCCCGTTAGGGAGAATGAGTTGTATATGTTGATAGCTTCCGCACCGATGCACGACATCAACGTCGCCACTTGAATTTCTGCCGGTTTTTTGTCGAGCTGTGCAGCTGTAGAAAACCATTTATATTGCTGTATCCAGCTTTTCCAAGCCGTTGATGCATTGTTGCCCGTGACTTGTAATGGTTTGGGAGGTCTTACAAATGATGATGCCGAATTGGATGACCTTTCTTCACCTTCGTTTGCCATTCTTTAATAAGTACCACTTCTGACACCATGTAGTGAACACGACAATTGTTGAGTACGAACCAAGCTTTATTGAACTGGATGATATTCATGTTACATAGTGGGTGTAACATGAGAATGTAAGATGAGAGGGCAGGGCAATGAACATGTAAAAAGGTGCGCGTGCCCTCGCAATGTTTTAAATTAATGTATGAATTTCTATTTTAATAGTGAACCTTTATTTATGTAAATTGTATTACAGGTTGTTAATTTTCCCAACAGGCTATAGGTTCAAATCTGCGAAACGACAAATTATTTTTTATTTATTTTTATTTTAATAAATGAACGTGATTACATTCTATTTATTATTTTTTTAGAGTGGAATATTAAGAATATTTTTCATAGTCATTAAACCAGCAGAATGGATCAGTACTGATTTCGAGGCCGCTACGCCATCTCATCAGCGTTCTTTGGTCAATTTTTCCACTGTTTCAAGTGGTGCTAGTTAGTAGGAATATCAACTATTTAACCAATGTTTTTAACGAAAATTGAATATGAGAAGTTCCCACAGTCATATTTTCAAGTCATTACCTTTATGGTTAGTACGAAATTCCCCAACCCTGACGATTAATATTCCCAATATTCCATATATCTCTTTCGCTTTTTCCAGAGCCAACGGCTGCTGATATCTAAAGCTTTTTGTTATTTATGTTCAAGGAATTGCATTTTAGTTAACAATTTGCAATGAACATGTAAACAAGTGCGCGTGCCCTCGCAATGTTTTAAATTAAATATGAATTTCTATTTTAATAGTGAACTTTTATTTATGTAAATTGTATTACAGGATGTTAATTTTCTCAACAGGCTATAAGTTCAAATCTGCGAAACTGCAAATAATTTTTTTGTTTTTTAATAAATGAACGTGATTACATTCTATATATTTTTGAAAGTGGAATATTAAGAATAATTTTCATAGTCATTAAACCAGTAGAACGGATCAGTACTTATTTCGAGTCCGCAACGCCATCTCATCAGCCTTCTTTGTTCAATTTCTCCACTGTTTCAAGTGGTGCTAGTTAGTAGGAATATCAACTATTTAACCAATGTTTTTAACGAAAATTGAATATGAGAAGTTCTCACATCCATTTTTACAAGTTATTACTTCTTGGTTAGTACGAAATTCCCCAACCCTGACGATTAATATTCCCAATATTCCATATATATCTCGCTTTTTCCAGAGCCATCGGCTGCTGATATCTAAAGCTTTTTGTTATTTATGTTCGAGGAATTTCATTTTAGATAACAATTTGCAATGAACATGTAAACAAGTGCGCGTGCCCTCGCAATGTTTTAATTTATGTATGAATTTCTATTTCAATAGTGAACCTTTATTTATGTAAATTGTATTACAGGATGTTAATTTTCTTAACAGGCTATAAGTTCAAATCTGCGAATTTCTCACATCCATTTTTACAAGTTATTACTCTTTGGTTAGTACGAAATTCCCCAACCCTGACGATTTATCTAATTTGGTTTGAATTAGCAAAGAATTTAATTCTTGGTCTTCTTTAAACTGTTTTTAATTGTTTGTACTCCACGTTCAGCTATACCATTACTTTGAGGATTGTGCGGTGGTGATCTTGTTTTAACAATGTTTATTTTCGTATGTAGTAAGAATTTTAAAGAACATTTTTTATTGCTATATTAAATTGCTGTGTAAGTTGAATAACAAAAACTGATGTTGACTTGCCTTTGTGTCTTGGAATATTTATCATGTCTTTCTGAGATTTAAATTAAAATTTCGAACAATTAGCCTATAGAATCTTAATTCCATTTAATGTTTATTTTCTTCAAAAAGTTCTCAAAAGTAAATAATGAAAATGGTGGGACCATTATCCGTAACCATTTCTTTTGTATTACCAAATATTTAAAAACTTGAATATAATCTATTACATAAACTTATTGCATCCGATTTTACTAAACTTTTCACTTCAATAAACTTACTGAATGAGTCAGTATAAATTAAAAATGATTTTGACTCAAAATAAAACAAATCTAAATGAACTCTCTCAAATGGTAAATTAGTTATTGACCATATACTCATAACATTTTCCTAAGAACTTCTATGTGTCGATTGACATGTACTCGTATAACATTGTGAAACATATTCGTCGATACTTTTATCTATATTAGGCCACCAAACTGAACTCCTTCAACCTAACAACGCCATCATGATTTTCATGTAATGTCTTAAGAGCTTCATTTTGCAGTGCTTTCGGAATTACTAACCTATCTCTGTAATAAATGCATCCATTATCTGTTGATAAACATTTGCGTAGTTTATACCAACAATCTATTTCGGATATTACTTCTAACAACCAAGTATCCTTAATATAGCTGAAAATTTTACTTAGAATGAAATCATTTTTTGTATACTCTCCTACCTTTTTTAAACAAATAGGCCGTTCAATTATATTTGCTAGATTTTTTATCATTTCAATTTTTGTTGTATTCTCTAAAGGTAATCGAGACATTGCATCAGCAGGTGCATTCCTTCTTGCTGGACGTTATTTAAATTCATATTCATAAATTGATAAGATTACAGTCCATCGCTGCAATCTTGATGCCGTTATACTTGACGTATCCCTATTTGGATTAAAAATTTCTTTGAGAGCTTCATTATCACTACATAGTATAAATTTGTGTCCATATATGTATTTGTGGAACTTCTTTATTCCAAATATAGCCGCTAAAGCTTCTCTATGAATTTGAGAATAGTTTTTTTTCGATGCACCTAGAGTGCTTGAAGCAAACAATACCGGTTTCTCAACACTGTTAACCAAATGCACTAAAACAGCTCCCACACCATAAGGACTGGCATCAGTGGTAACTATTATTGGTTTATTTGGATCAAATAATTCTAATACATTATTATTTAAATGTAGTCCCTTTAACCTTTCAAAACAATTTTGAATATTATCTGTCCATTCAAAATTTTCTTTCCCTTTTCAGTAATATGTACATATCCTTCAATTCTGATGACAAATTTGGAATAAACTTCTATAATAACACGGCTCAGCAGCAAAATCCTTTGATGCGCTGAACGAGATATATTTCACCCTAACTCGAAACCGAGTCATCCGATTTTTAAAAGTAAAACACTAGAAAATGCGTAACATTTTATTTATTTTAATCGAATACAATTTTTCTCTATCTCTTATCGTTTTGGAATTATTCAGAAATTAATGCAGAAATTCGTAAGTTCGTGCAAAATTCGTAATTTTTTTTAGTTTAAAAATGGAATAGGGCTAGTTTTATATGAGTTTCAAGGCCTACTATGCTTATTCTGGTGTGATTTTTGAAAATAATTTGTAATTTACAAATTGTGAATTCTGGGATGGTTTTCGGAAGTATGTGCATAACATAAAGGGTTTTTAACTTTTCAAAACTGTGGTTAAAGTCTACTGATGATTTGGTAAAGCCCCAATGAAATGCATATATGCAGACATTGCTTGACCACCAACAAATAAATTTCATTTAAAATAGAATTGTGACAATATGTCAAATAAAACTTCCATAATAAAATAATAATATATTTGACTTCATTGCTTATGTTAGGTAATATTCATTAACCTACGGTAATTATTGATTATATATAATGCATAACATGGCTTAAAGCCACTAATAACAGAGTGCAATAGCCAAAATGGGAATGGACCAATTGCAAATGAGGGTTGACATTATCCATAACAAAACCTTGAAGGGTTTTTTTAGTTCAGTTCGAGATTTTTTACACGTATTTGAAGTTGTTGATTTTGGAACGCTGTCTAACAAGGAAAGATCATTGAAAATTTTATAACAGAACATTTTTTGTTGTTTTTTTTAGTATTTTTAGATAACAATTGAATAAATAAAGTTAAAACAATTCAAAATAATGTTTTTCCTTCCTATTTTTAGTAATAATATTGAGCTTGAGGCTTATTTTTATGAAATAATAGCTATGAAACTATTTATTTAATATTTTTATCAATATTTGGATATCCTCTGGATATTGAAACGTAAATTGTAATTTATTAACAATAACAATATTTTTAAATTGTATAATATCTTTGTTGTTTTGTTTATTATATAAAAATTTAAATGAATGAAAAATGATTTTTACACATATTAATTAATATTACTGTTTTTATTAATATTATCAGTTTGAGTTTCTTGCCAAATCGACCAACAAAAATCTGCAAGCATCCCATCCGATGTGTTTCCATTACAACGCTTATCTATATGTAACATATCTTGATGGAATCTTTCACCATGTTCGTCTGATACAGCAACAATATTATCCGGAAAAAAAATCTAGATCCGATCCCAAAAAATGAATTTTAAGGGACATATTACACTTTAAAGCTTTGTAGACAGAAAATAATTCTTCGATAATTTCATGGTAGTCGGTGTCCACATTTGCAATTTTGTTGCAGCAATTCTTGAATGTTTTAGGTGAGAGAGGTGAGAAGCTTGGGGAGGGGTACAGAGGTTCATGTTCTCGGCAATTCTCTTTTACTTTGCAATTCTCACTATTCAACTTGAAGTTTGGTGTGGTGGTATTTGACGTTTTACTTTATTCATTTTCGTTGCTTGGGTTTTAAACGAAGGAAAAATAAAGTGCGCAGTATTTTAATTTAAAAAAACAAAATGACGCTTAAGTGGTGCATAAATTCAATAGAAAAATTAATAATAAATGTACAACAACACCTGTGTTTGTATAATGTGAAACACACAGACTATGTGGATAGATTAAAGAAAGCCCAGGCGTTCAACATAATTTTGGAAGACATGCAGAAACTTGAACCCACTATTACCATGAATGATATAAAGCGTAAGTGGAGAAATTTAAGAACGCAGTTCATGAAAGAACAAAGGCTAATAAATCATTCCAAAAAGAGTGGATCAGGTGTGGCTGATGTTTATACACCTAAGCTTTGGTGTTTTAATCAATTGCAATTTTTGCAGCCACATATTGAAATGAGGACTACAATTGACAATACTGAGGTAGGTACTTATAAAGAATTATATTTGTATTTATGTATGTATATGTAATAATATTTATCCTTAGATGGAAGAAAACAACGCCGGGGAATTTAATGAAGAAGACTCTTTTATCGAAGAAAATCCACGGAAAAAATCAAAGGTATGATATTAATAGAATACATTTGTTGTTGCTGTACAGTTTTCTTGGTGAAAGCTATGGTCAAATTTGACTGAATGAGAGTAATCACTACTTTTACTCAGTCTTTCCGCAATTAATAAAATGTACAGTGGCACAAATAGTTTAGCTCTTTACCTAAGAATATACATACTGACAATAAATTCTTTTTCTTCAGACTACGATTTCAAGTTTTCGAAATGAGCTTGACAGTTTAAAAAACGTTTTGATTAAAAAAAAGGAGGGGAAGAAATTTGCTTGGCTAGGAAATCTAGTAGCTGCTCAAATGGACAAAATAAATCCTGAGGATCAGGATGACGCAGCGTGGCAAGTACAATGCCTTATGAGAAGACTTACACGCAAGTCAGCAAGCACAAGTGTAGCAAGTACTTCCTCTTCAAGAGATATATTGGAGCTATCGATGGAAGGGCTATTTGATGACGACGAATTTTTTTAAAGATGTATTAAAGGTACGTTCACACTTGGAAAATATTTGATGAAAAAAATAGAAAGCACTAAATACCAATAAACAAGTTTTCGGTTTAGATACATGTTTATTAAATTAAACAGTTTCATACATAACTAATAGACAATGTTATATTCGTTTCTATAACATTGTCTATCAGTTATGTATGAAACTGTTTAATTTAATAAACATGTATCTAAACCAGTGTTACGCAAGCATTTGTTTGCCTATCGCGCGCGATAGGAAAAGGAATTCTGCTTGCGCAGCCCATTCTCTTGTTGAAACACGTACACTGTAAACAACAAATTGTTTCTCTCGCGCTCTTCAAGTTTCTTCAAACAAATTATGAGTAGCAGGAATGGATAACGTATGTATATTGTCTGTTAATGCGTTAGTTAGTTAGTCTGTCCGTTCGGTAGATAGTTTGAAAAAAAAAATTACTTTATAAATATATTTCCAGTTCTAACTAGCGTAGCTAGAATTTTTTCTCCTACACAAACGTATGTTAATGTGTTATATTATCGTAAAATCTGATTGCATATGAAAAGTAAGACTGTACAGACTTTTCCAACCCTGTTCAGTTGTTTCGCTGCTTCAAATACATTGTAAATGTGTTTATGTAGTGGTGCGTAACACTGATCTAAACCAAAAACTTGTTTATTGGTATTTAGAGCTTTCTATTTTTTTCATCAAATATTTTCCAAGTGTGAACGTACCTTTAGACACAAACTCGATTTTCAAAACGTTTTCTATTACGAAATATGAATGAACACAATTTGATAGAATTATTATTATTTTTTGGTGAAGACCACAACTATTTTGGAAAATGAATGTGATTGAATTATTATTATTTTTTGCAAAGATGTCAACTACTTTTTATATAATATTTAAGTTTTTATTATTATTACTATTTTTAAAAATGTAAATAATGAATGTGATTAAGTTTTTATTATTTTTTTGTTTGTTTGTAATGAAATGTGATATGAGTTCAAAATGAAATACTATAGATAAGTTAGATAATTTAAATGTACAAATGTAATATGTACGTATATGATATACATGTGCGTACATACATATGTAGAACTACTTACCTAAAAACCTAATAGTTTCCAAAAAAAAATGTGATAAAATATGTGAGACTGCATTCAGCATTTATTAATTGAATAAATGAAATGAATTTTATAAAATTACATGTTGGTTTTCAATAATAGTTATTATTATTATAATAATTTAATTTTTCGACTTTTTTATATTTTATTATTTAAACTTTATTTAATAAACTTTAGTTTATCCAATCTAGTTTACCTTCATTGCTGAAATACGCCGCAAATTCCTGTCTAATGCCTTCTGCTGCCCCCTTTCGTGGGTTGTAAACAATATCTGAGTTACTAATTGTAGGCGGGAAATTATTTTCAATGTTTTGAGTGTAGGTAGAATCATTATGTAATAAATAATTATGCAATACGCAGACAGCCAACGTAATAATTTCTACCTTTTCCACTTTTAAATTGATAGGTGACAAAAGAACTCTAAACCTATTAGCAACCATCCCAAAAGCATGTTCTACAACATGTCTGGCACGAGACAGCCTCAAATTGAAAATTTGCTTTTCCCTTGATGTTGTGTGATAGGGGTATGGCTTCATTAAGTGAGTATGCATCGGGAAAGCATCATCACCAACTACAACATAGGGTAGCACCCGACCATTTCCAACAACTGCGTTGCGTGGTATACATATTTCGTCTTGCAAGACGCTACTCAACTTGCTTTGGAGAAATACTCCAGCGTCGTTACTGCGCCCATTGCAACCAACATCAATAAAAATAAATTTACAGTTGGCATCCACTAAAGCCAATAAAATGATGCTATTGGTACCTTTATAATTGTGGAAAAAAGCACCATCTTTACGCAATGGACGAAAGTTGATGTGTTTTCCGTCTAACGCACCCAAACAGTTTGGGAATTGCCATTTTAGAGCAAATTCCTTAGCAATTGCCTCCCATTCTAACGTACTACTTGGGAACTAAAATAAAAAGCAATAAATAATATAAATAACAAAATCTTTATGTGTAAATATAAAACCTTTAAATATGCTCCTTTCAATCGTCTAAAAATAGCTTCGCACACTTCTGGAACTATACACGATATAGACGATTTCGATACTCGACTTTGGAAGTCAATACTTCGGAAAGATTCTCCTGTATAAAACACACAGTAAGTCGGGATACTCATTCGTTTCTTGTAACTTACCTGTTGCGAGAAATCGTAAACAAATGGATAACTTCTCTGCAGCCGAAATTGCATCCCTTAATTTTGTATTTTTTCGGCTTATGTCGCGCTCAACCAAATTTAACAAAAAAACAAATTGCTCCCTTGATAACCGCAAATAATTTCTGTATGATGCTTCGTCCGTCAATAACAATTCTTTAGTTAAGAAATGAAAAGACCCTCGCTCCGCTCTGGTTGTTCTCCATGCTTTTATCCATTGCCTTTTTACATTTTTAGTACGTAAATACGTGGCTTTTTTGCATAAATCGATTAAACCTTAAACAATATCATAACTTTTACTTTTTCACATAAATAGTTGCATACATACATACATATACTACATATATGTATTCATGTACGTAGGTATCCATAAATGCAGACTATACACACCAATTAATACGTCCTCGTCTGTACTATCATCGGATTCCAAATCAGCGGCTATCCCAATGCACTCAAGCAAATCATTTATTATATTTTTTTTTTCTTCAATTTGCATTTTTACATAAACTTTGTTTTATTTCAATTTTACTTTTATAAATGTCAAAATATAATAAGAAGAAGAGAAAAGAAGGCATAAGAAATACAAGAATTGCAATACCAGATTTTTCGAATGTGGACACTAAAGCAATTCCGTAGCAGAATTGCATGCAACAAAATTGCAAATCTGGACGAAGACGTAGTTTTCAGCTTTTCTGTTTCCCAAAAAATTGTGGCACACATTCACAAAAGCTGTCCATGCTCTTTCTTCCACATCGTTCAAATTCTTTCTAAAGACCACGTCCTTTATAAGCTCTCGTAATTGTAGACCTACAAATATGCCTTCTTTTACTTTTGCATCGCCGATTCTATGTAGGTAATTTGCTCTTAATATATAGAAAGCCTTCACCGTCCTTGTTCATTGATTTGACAAAATTTTTCATTATATGCAGAGGAAGCAGAAGAATTTTTTCTTTTCGAATTAAAGGTTCTTCTGTTACATTTTTTTCTCCTGGAATAAAATTTACTCTTTTCGGCCAAATTTTAACATTGCAGTGTGTTTCTTTGGCGCGGCTATCCCATTCACATAAAAGGAACATATGTATCCACTTCGCTAGGACTTTCAAATCTGCACATGCCTTCCATGAGTAATTTAAATATTTAATTTTTTGTAGTATGATCTTAATGCTACAATAGCATTCTTTCATATACTATCTTGCATACGCGAGTGGGGCCGTTAGAAATTTGTTGCCATTGTGAAGTAAAACGGCTTTCAAACTTGTCTTGGATGAATCAATAAAAAGCCGCCAATCTTCAGATATATCGCTGAAACATAGTTGTAGAACAAGTCCATCAGCATTATCACAAAATACCAAATCTTCCTATCTGCCGAAATAACTCAAAAAAGCTTGTTCTCTATTTCGAAAGTACGAGACTTTCACGTCCTTCTGCACCAAATTCCACTGTTTTAATTTGGATGCAAGAAGCTCAGACTTGTTTTTAGATAGCAATAATTAACTAACTAAGTTATTCAGATCGGTTTGATTCGGAAAATAAGGTTTACTCGTTGGACTTTCAAATAAATGCGAAGAAACACCCATCGTGGCGTAACTGGATTCAGTTGTTGCAGAAATCGCATTTTCATCCTCGTTTGCTCATAAACTGTAAACAAAAAACCTAAATTAAAGGGAAAAGAGAACAAAAAGAGCAAGCATGAAATGTGCAGTGGGCAATTGCAAACAAAGTAACAGCAAAAAAAAAAAAAACAAGTGAGAAATAATTGTGTTAAAATGTAATATTGTTATCAAAATTTTCTCTGTTCTCAAAACGCAGTGTCAGTTTATAGTTTTCCAAGAGATAAAGCTCAAAGGAAGTTATGGCTGATATTTTGCAAGGAAAAAAAATTGTTTTGAATGGGGAAAAAGGAAAAATAATTAGCACTTGGGTTCAATATATATATATATATATAAAATAACTATAAATGAACAATTTCAAATAAAACAAGTAAAAACGTTATATTCGACCGGGTCGAATCTTAAATACCCTCCAAATATTTAGTAAGTGAATTTGAAATGTTTAATTTGGTGGGACAGAGTTCCTTTATATAATATCGTACGTCAACGCCATTGACGTACCAAATCATTTTTTAAAATTGTTTATTATCAAACAAATTTAATTTGAAAAATCGCAATTTGCCCCACTGTCCTGTTTTTACAATAACATAATAGTTCTCCAACTGAATTTTATTAGCCAATCAGAACACATGTTGAGTGACGTCAGAGTTCCGGGAGTTCGATTATGACCGTCGTGATAAACGGACGTCTAGCGGATTGTGAAACAATTTTGCATTATTTGCTTGTAAATTCTTATGCTTTTTTTTTTAACGCATTTCTGATTGCGTTTTGTTTCAAATAGAGACAGAGACTCTTAAAAAAGCAAAAAAGAAAAGTAAAGTTAAAAGACTATGTCAGAGCTTAATGCTCTGAGATCAGTAGCTAATAATGAGAAAATCAATTTAAATAATCAATCAACAGAAAGTGATTTGAAAAAAGAGGATACTAGTAGAAAAAGAAAAAACAACACATTAAGTGAAACCATGGCAAAACAATTAAAAAACAATTACTACTCGATTCTCGATAATGATAAAGAATGTAACAATGTGTATTTAAAAATATTTGAAAAACATGTTCAAGAAAAAGGGCAGGCAACAACACCTCGTAACGTTGCAAAAAATAATTTAAATCAGCAAGATTCAGAGAATTTTGAAAAAACCACAAACAAAAACAAAAAAATCCCACCTCTCAATATTTTCGATGTGGATCCCAATGAACTCATTAATTTCATAAAAAAGGGCCTAAATATTAAAGACTTTAAAATAAGAGAATATTACAACAACAAAATATCTCTTTATATGTCAACAATTGACGATTATAATAGAGTAAAAGCTTATTTACAGAAAACGAAATCCAAATTTTTTACGTTTACCCCAAAAAATATAAAAACAAAGACTTTTATGTTAAAAGGAAACAAAATGAAAACTTAAGATTCATTAAAGTGAGTGACTTTAAAATTAAAAAATCAATTAAAGAAAATTATTCTCTACCAATTTACTTAGTACAAATAAGTGCTGACAGCAACTCTAATGAGCTTCATGCTATTAAGGGGGTACAACATCGTTGCGTACGTTGGGAACCTCTGAGAAAACCAGAGATCACACAGTGTAGGAACTGTCAGAATTTTTTCCACAGCGCATCCAATTGCTACTTAGCTAAGAGATGTGTTAAATGTAATGAGAACCATGGTGTTGGAGAATGTGCGTTAAAAAGAGATGATGATAAGGAGAGAGAGAAAGTATTTTGTGTTCTATGCGGTAAACACGGTCACCCAGCTTCTTATAAAGGTTGTGAAAAATATAAAGAAATTCAACAAAAGCTTCGTGCCAAAAAGCAAACTTTTCATCAAAGAAGATCAAAAAATGCAGCATATACACCATACACTGTTAACCAAAACATGAGCTTTGCAGATACTGTAAAAAATAACAAGCAGCAAAATGTAAATTATATTAACCCTATTCAAATAGCCTTAGAGGAGTTTAAAAACTCTATGCAAAATCTCTCTAACCAAATTGTTAGCTTACATAAGCAACTACAAATTCAAACATCGAGAATTGATTCGATCTTCTCGATGTTAGAAAATTAAGTTATCACCATGGATAGTACTATCGTAAAAAATATAAACATTGTTCATATTAACGTTAATTCTTTAATTAGTTTAAGCAGGAGATACGAATTGTATAACCTTATAAACAAACATAAACCAGACTTAGTACTTTTGAATGAAACTAAATTAAATATACGACGTAAGGTTAACTTCAATGGGTACCAATTTATACGTAAAGACCGAATCAATAATAGGGGAGGTGGAACAGGTATCTTAATAAAACAGAATATTAAATATAAAACATATACTAATAACACTATAAGTTCCTTTAAAGTATTAGAAACATGTATTTTGAAAATACCACTTCTATCAAATAAAACATTATTTTTAATATCCTCCTATTATCCATCTGGAAATAATAATGACAGTTTAAAATCGGAGCTAACGCGGCTTTTTCAATCCCTTAATCTTCAAAATCCCAACAATTTTTATATATTGGTGGGAGATCTAAATTGCAAACATTCAGATTGGGGAAACCGATCTAACAACACAAAAGGCAATATATTAAAATAATGGCTATCAGTAAATGAAATCCAGTATAGGTGCAGTTTATATGCCTCAACCTTTCCTTCGTACCCCCGTTGCAGTTCTTACTTAGACATATGCATAGCTGACTCGCGCTTAAGGATACATAGGGAGAATGATACAATAAATTGTCTTAAGAACTTAGATTATGATAGCGATCATGACGCTGTACAAATTGTAGTTTTAAGCCAGGATGACGATAACCCAATCACTCTATTTAAAGAGGTACCTAATTCCCAATTTAATTACAAAAAGACCAACTGGAGGAAATTTAATAGTTGTATATTGGACAAACAGTGCACTAATGAACCTATACCCAATAATAGAAACCTTACCAATTCTGAGATAGATTAGTATTTAATTGAATTGAACAAAACAATCAATCAATCCATCGAAAAATCGGTTCCGAAGTTTTAGAATACAGACTTAGTAGGAAAATTCACTAATTCAATTATAAAAAAATTACAAGCAGAAAAAAGTAAAATATTAACTTCTATCAAGAAGCACAATAGATTTGAGTGCTTGCTAACACCTCTTGAACTTAATTTACTAAAATGCAAAATTAAGTTAATAAAAAAGTTGATTAGTGAAAACCTCACCCTTGCGGTTAATAAACACATACAGGAAAAACTTGAAAATATTGATAACAAAGATTTATCTAACGTATTTTTTGAAGCAAAAAAACAGTTCAGAAAGATACAACCTTTGCAAATTAATACCATAAAAATACCTCAAAATGAAGACTTTTTATTAAGAAATGCGGGAGTTAGTATTGGTGACTTGGAAAAGGACAATGAAAGTCAAAAGTTTATAATCAGAGACCAGGAAAAAATATTAAACACAATTGGTGCTTATATTGAATCAATTCATTCTTTTAAAGCAGACATGTGCAGCTAGTACTCTTTTGAGTCATCGTGTTTTCACACCGATAGTAGCTTCATCGTTTTTTCACACCAACATGTCCGAAAGCTTGCTGCTTGTTTACCGATTCAAAGTCAGTTGCTATTCTGCAAAACAAAAAACAAACAAAAACAAACAACTGCACTTAAAAAAAAATGGACGAATATAAAGAAATTTTTATGTTTGTAAATGGCAAAAATAATGCGCAATGCCTGATTTGTGATAAAATCTTCACAAATTTAAGATTTTATAATTTAAAAAGACATTTCATATCCATTCATAAAAATATTAATGAATTGGATGAAGAAAAAAAATATGAAATGTTCAATTCCCTGCAACAAAAAAATGCCCCTCCTCTAAGTCTGACAGTTGAAGAGAAAAAAAAACAACTAAAGAATGCTTCAATTGCCGCTGTTTTGATGTTAGCAAAACAATGTCGTCCTTTTGAGGATGGAGAATTTTTCAAGTATCCTGTTATTAAGAAGGAAATACTTAAATTATACTCCATGTTCGGGTCCACGTACGACTGTGAAGCCGCTTTTAGCATTTTAAAATTAATTAAAAGTAAATATCGCAACAAATTAACGGATGAACACCTATGTGATTTATTAAGAATAAAACTTTACGAGGGGGAAATAATCATTGGAGATGTTGATATTTGATTTTTTTTTTAAGATTTAGTTTTAATTTTTAATTTTTTTAATTTTAATTTTTTACTCAGTGTACTACTTTTGTTTTCTCTGCTTTTGTTCTGCTTGCTGCGTTCAACTTAACACAGTCGCAAAATTCGTAAAACTGATTTGAAATGCGTTTGTGTCAGTTTGCACATGTCTGTTTTAAAGAGATCGATACACAAAATAGTGTGCACATTGGCGTTGACAATTGTTTCAGTAGTTTTTTGGAAACAAAAAATGAATATGAGACTAGTCGAACGTGCTACACAATATTTTCGGATAATCATAAAGCTAACGAGATTGAGGGTTCCGCAGATGAAAACTACTTCATAACTTTTGACTCACTGTTATATATTTTCCGCAATATAAAGAAAAAACTCTCCTCAGGAATCGATAATGTTCCAAATATTATTTTGAAAGATATTCCTGAAATAATTATTCTAGAATATTGTACTCTCTTCAATAATATGCTTAATAACTCCTACTTTCCGCGAGCCTGGAAAGAAGCGAAAGTTATAATTCTACCAAAAAAAGATAGAGATTCAACTGACCCAAAGAACTTACGCGCTATTAGTTTGTTACCAAATATAAGTAAGGTATTTGAAATTTGCGTTAACAATCACATAACAAGATTCTGCGAAAGGAAACAATTAATAAATGAAAGGCAATTCGGATTTAAATACAAGCATTCAACAATTCATGCAACGCAACTTCTTGTATCAGAAATTCAGTGGAATCTCAATAAATCCTTGTATACCGGAGATTGTTTGATTGATTTTGAGAAAGCTTTGGATAGCATATGGATACCGGCTTTAATTTATAAACTATTAAGTTATGAAATGCCTATATACCTAATCATACTTATTCACAACATGTTAAGTAACAAAACATTCGCAGTTTATAACAGAGAATATGTAAGTACTAAGAAATTCGCTATAGTCAACGGCCTTCAACAAGGTACTGTAAACGCCCCAATTCTTTTTAATATATTTTTATATGACCTATTAACAAAAACTGATAATATTATTGCATTCGCTGATGATATTATAACTTATCATGCCGACAACAAAATAGAGAAAATTAACTATCAGCTACAAACTAATTTTAACATAGTTGAGCAATACGCTTTAGACTGGAAAATGAAGATCAACTTTAACAAATGCGAAACAATCCTTTTTCGTCCTCCAGTCGGAAGATGTAACCATAATATTAAAACAAAATGGAAAGAATTCGGCATAAAATCAAATTCGAATATAAATATTCCCAATAAACAGATAGTTAAGTATTTGGGAATCAATTTAGATAAATTTTTGTACTTTAATAGTCATATAAATACACTAATTACAAAAGCAAGAAAGGCCTTTTTCATGTATAAAAAACTGTTTTATTCGCAACACATCACAAATAAAGTAAAAATTACTTTGTACCAATCACTTGTTAGACCTATTCTAACATATGGCTGTCAAATATGGTTTAACATTTCCCCAGCATATATGGAGAAAGTAAGAGTTTTCGAAAGGAAATGTCTAAGAGCATGCACATCCCTATATAGATCATCAAATAGTGGCTATACGAAATACATATCAAATAAAAAATTATATAATACGGCTAGAATAAGTAGAATTGACAATTTTATTATTCATTTAATTAGAAACCATATTGCTAAAAGTTCAGAAAGCACCGCGAATAACTTAATTATGGCACCATTTTACATCAGCGAAGAATATATTCAAAGAACCCTTCAAAGTGGATTTGTACCACCTGAGGCCTTTGTTTACCTCGATAGTAAAGGATATATCCAAAATGAAATTGGCATACCTATATTTTACCACATACATATATAGAAGAGCCAATATGAAAGCAATCCATTGCAATGAAATAACAAATGATAATACTAGATTTGATAGGAGTATATATCTAGATGATAAAAATATTCTTCCCAATATAAATAAAAATAAATTTTGGTGGCTAACGTAATAAATCCCCCTCCCCTTTTGACCTTTTACCCATTGACTTATTATTTTATTTTTAATATGACATAAATGTAACGTTTTTTTCTAAAAATAATTTTTTCGTTACATAAAATTATATTGATCGCATAATAGCAACAAATTATGTACATATATTAAAATTTTCCAAAAAAAAAAATAATATCAGAAGTATACTAGAGAGCTCGACTATGGGACTGTGTATAATTATAGCTTATAAATACTATTTGTTTATTTGTAGTTTAAGTAGATGAATTCAAATAAAATAAACGTAAAAAAAAAAAAAACGTCAGAGTTCCATTATGCACAGAAAAGTATTTTTATTTCAGCTTGTTGGCGTAATCTTTATTTTATCATTCTTGCCATGTACTGCTTTAGTGTGCTACGGACTTTGCATTTTGTCTACAATTTAGAATGTTATTTTTTTTTTAATTCCACCAAGTCATGTAAGTAGTACAATTTCGTGGTTCGCGAAGTACATCTTAGATGATATAAAAAGTAAACGATCACGTGGAATTGCTTCATAAATTGATCGATTGCCGAGAGATTTGTGAAGTGACCAATAGTCTTTTATACAGGGAAGACGGTTGTAGGACATAATAAACATAGAACATAATAAACCTTTGATGAGTTCTATTTCACCACTAGTAGTTGCAGTTATTTTTACTTTTTTCTGTTTAGGTTGTGCATTTTGATATATTTGAACACGCTCGTTTTTGCACAGAGCTATATTTTTCTGTAAACCGATTTCGGCAAAAGTTTATTAAACATTTCAATAATACTTGATGTGCGTGGAATCTTCTGCACCGTCATCCGAAGAATTTTCGTCACTAGCACAGTCATCATTAGGGTTGTAGTTATCACTACTTGAAGCAGAAATGTTTCCCGAACTATCAGTTTCATTATCATTCCCAGGAACTTTTGAATACTTTTGAATATGATTTATAATGCCTAGGTATACGCTGTGAGAAAACAATTTTAAGTACCCAGAGGACTGCTGGTATACATATGTACCAGCTATCGAACTAATGGTACACATACGAACATATGTACCACGACAACAATTGTTTAAATAATTGGGAATAAAATGTAAAAAGTTCTTACCTGTTCTAAATTATAAGTGAAGCTCACTTCCTTTTGGTAAAATTTATTATTTTAATTTATTATTTACATCTAACAATTGTAATATCTTGAAAAAAAAAACAAGTAAAAACGTTATATTCGACCGGGTCGAATCTTAAATACCCTCCAAATATTTAGTAAGTGAATTTGAAATGTTTAACTTGGTGGGACAGAGTTCCTTTATATAATATCGTACGTCAACGCCCACTAAAGGGGGCGGGGTTCAAAAATATACAATATCATGTTTTCCACAGACGAACGTATGGGCATTCTCTTTGGAGGCTATAAAAACTGTATTTTGGCGGGGTCGCTCTGGCAAGGGCTGTGGGGGAAACATTTCACCTTTGTCATAAAACTCTAAAAATAAATGCTTGGGATAATTATATACAAAATTAAAATTTCTTTTTATACCCTCCAAAAAAGAATTTGGAGGGTATATTCACTTTGTCATTCCGTTTGTAACGCATCGAAATATCCATCTCAGACCCCATAAAGTATATATATTCTTGATCAGTGATGAAATCTAAGACGAACTGGGCATGTCCGTCCGTCTGTGGAAATCACGATTCAGTCCAAACGAAAAGAGCTAGACTCTTGAAATTTGGCATAAATATATTTTAAAACTTAGAGCAGGTTAAGTTTGAAGATGGGCTAAATCGGGCAAGAGGGAAAAAAGTTCCCCTAAGAAGAACTAAACCAACCCAGAAAAAACAACATAATTTTTAAAGTTTTTTGGTTATTTTGTTAAGCAAATGATATATTTTTATGTCAAATACGGTCCAACGCCTTAAACTTGGAGCCATTAAATAAAATAAAAATATTTTTTGACCCCGCCCACTTCAGTGGGCGTTATTATAGGCAAAAATAGCATAAAAATTTAACAAATTGTTTTACTTAAGCCTACATTCCTTAAAAATAACACTTTTAAGCTTTAATGACGAAGCTGAGACGAAACCTGGTACTAGTCTGCCCTACCCCCTCCTTCCCCTTCGCCCACTAAATGACCCTACCAAAAAAAAAAATTTTTTTTTAAATTTTGTATATAATCTTTAGAGTTTTATGACTGCCGATTTCTGCCCTACCTCCCCCCCCCTCCTCTTCCTTTGCCCCTTAAAATTGATATATGCGTCTGACTTTCTCAATAAAATCCATGAACTGAGGTCGCGTTTGCTTTCCGTTTTAAAACAATGACAATCGTTTAGAAAACGGAATGGTACGCTTTGAAACCAAATAATGTAAATACTATAACTTTTAGAGATGTTTGAAGTTTAGTGGTACATATGCGTACCGCTCGTACCGAAAGGGCTCAGTCATTCGATGGTGCTATTTTTACGTTTGGTGGCTTAACAGCATTGTGTCGCGCTCTTTTAAATTCATGCTCACAAGTAAGACTATGTCCACATGGTGAAACATTTGCTGCAGAAACATTGTGTTTGTTAATGAGAGGGGAAAGACGAGTGGAAAAGGGTACGGTGTTTCATGTACATGAAACATTTCCAACCATGGAGTAGTTTTATTGCACATCAGAGCGGCTTTTAAGGAACGATGCCATCGCTCAATCATACCATTGGACGATGGATGGTATGGCGTTGTACGTATACGTTGAGCTCCAATAAGACGTGAGAGTGATAAGAAAACGGCGGACTCAAACTGGGCTCCCTGGTCAGTGGTTAGGGTTTTGGGAGAGCCAAATCGAGAAACCCATGATGCGAAAAAATGTTTGGCGACAGTATCTGCTGACATTTCTTTAAGCAGAATAATTTCTGGCCAGCGTGAAAATCTGTCAGTCATTGTTAAGCAGTAGCGATATCACATATATTCTGGCAAAACTATCAGATCCATGTGTACATGATCGAAACGTTTATCAGTTTCTCGGAAATGATTAGGTACCAAATGTGTGTGCTTATTAGTTTTTGCTCGTTGGCAATCTAAGCATTCGCGTATCCAAGTGCTTATATCGCGATTCATTGATGGCCACATGAATTTTTGACGAATCTGTTTCAATGTCGCCCTTTTCCCGGGATGGGACATTGAATGGATCAGATCGAAAATTTTGCGCCTGAAGGGCAGAGGGATCTATGGACAAGCTGTTGAATCCGATACTTCACAATATATCTCGATGTTATTTAATTTAATTTTTTGAAGCCGCAATGAGGTACTGTTTTCTAAAATTTGCTTTAATTGTGTATCTGATTCTTGATGTTGTAGAACTTCTTCTGAACTTGCTGTTTCAGGCATGCTTATTTCATTCACTCGTGAGAGAGCACCAGTCACTGTGTTTTTTAAACTGGAGACGTGTTGGATATCGGGTGTATATTAACAAATGAAGTTCAAGTGACGAACTTGACGGGGTGAGGCTTTGTCTAGTTTTGCTGTAAAGCATAAGTGAGTGGCTTATGGTCAGTTAGAACTACAAAGTTCCGGCCGTCGCAGAGGTGTTTGAAATGTTTTATCGCCAAGTAGATTGCTAATAACTCGCTATCATAAGTGCTATAATTTTTTTGTGACGGTTTTAGTTTAGCAGAAAATAATGCTATTGGTTGCCGTTGATTGTTGACGAACTGCTCCAAATGGGCACCCACTGCAGAATCCGATGCATCTGTTATCAATGACAGTGGTGCTTCGGAATCCAGAAAAGTTAATAATGTCTCATCAGCTAAACTTGTTTTACAGGCCGCAAAAGAGCGTTCCAATTCGATAGTCCATACAATTTTCCGTTTATCATTTTTTTTTGACTCTTTGAATAACCCATTAAAGGGAGCTTGAATGGCTGCCGCATTAGGAATAAATTTCCTGTAGAAATTTAAAATTCCTAAAAATCGGCGTAGCTCCTCGATATTTTCTGGCTTCGGGTAATTTCTGATGGCGTTAACTCTGTCCATGGGTGGTTTCAGTCCAGCTGTTGATATGTGGTAGCCCAAAAAATCTAAGCTGCTTACTGCAAACTCACATTTTGAGGCATTAATTGACAAGCTTGTATCCTTCAATTTTTATAAAACGGGTTTTAAGTGATTGTAATGCTACTCATTATTATCTGAGAAAATGAGTATGTGATCGAGATAACAATAGACGTAGTCCAAGTGACGAAAAATCGAGTCCATATACCTGTGAGTTTGGGTAGCATTCCTTAGCCCAATGAGCATTACTACGAACTCAAACAATCCTATTGGTGTGTTGACGGCAGTTTTTTTTATGTCATCTGGATGCATAGGTATATTGTAGTAAGCCTTGTTGATATCAATTTTCGAAAAAATGGTTTTTAAAATAATTTTTCAGATATATCATCCACTCGTGGAATTGGATATCGATCTGGTTGTGTATTTGCGTTAACTTTACAATAATCACCGTAGGCTCTCCAGCTACCTGTTTTCTTTTTGACAAGATGGATGGGGCTAACCCACGGGCTACTAGATGGACGAACTATTCCCAACTGCAATAAATCGGTAAATTCTTCTTTGATAACTTCTAATTTATCACCGGAGAATCGCCTCTGCGGTTCTGCTATGGGTTGACAATCTGTTATAATTCGGTGTTGAACGTTTGGATTTGTAATTTCTACGTGCTTTACTACTAGCTCATATAGGTTGGATGACGAGTTTATTGTTGATACACTGGGCTGATCTGAAAATTTGGCTTGAAAACCTGAAGTGAGTGATGTTAGCGAATCAATTAATGGTTGTCGCTTTTAAATCTACAATTAAACCATAGTGGGATAAAAAATCCGCTTCAATTATTGGTGATTTGACATCAGCTATTATAAATGTCCAACCAAAGCGTCGTCGTAGGCCTAAATTTATCTCAAGGAATTTTTTGCCATACGTTGGAATTGCTGTGTTATTAACCGCAAATAATTTTAGGTCTTTTGATTTGGTTTTATATTTTGTTAAAAAGCAATTTGGCATCACTGACACAACAGAGCCAGAGTCCACAAGAATTATGTTGTTAATCAAAAATGTGTAACCTTTTTTCATATGTGCGACCTAAGTTAGTACTGCTGTCATCTGTCGCACACACCGAAGACAGCTATATTAATTTTCTGGTGGCAACCCTCCATTGAATTCGCACGGTTGTTTGCACTTCTTAGAACTAGCTCCGAATTGGATGTGATAATAACACACTTTCTGTTGGCGACGGGATTGAGATCTACCTCTTCCATGGTCGCTCTCTTTGCTACTATTACGACGTTGTAGATATGTGTTGATTGTCGCGAATTCAATGGAAAGTTGACTGACTTTTTGAATTAATTGGTTTAGGGATGTCTCAAGAGCTAAAATTTGAGATTCTAAGGCAGACGTTTTTGTATGTGACGTAAGCGCGTCAAAGTGGGCTACCATATGCTTTGGTGTTGTTGTTGCTGCCATAATAAATGGTGCTTGTGGAGAGTTATCAAAAATGCGATCAGCAGTTTCAGCTAAATTTTCAATGTCTTCAGTTTTGCATGCAGACAATATGCATCTGACGCTGCTGGGCATATGTTGCATTCAAAGTGCAGCTAGAACCTCCGAAGATATACTGGTTCCTGCCAACTCTTTCATCTCTCGGAGTAAATGGCTAGGTTTTTTGTTCCCAAGGTCCAATCCAGTCAGAAGTTGTAATAGCTGCTTCTCCTTAGAAGTACCAAAACAAGTAATTAACTCTTTGTTTTAATTTCTCATACTTGCCTGTAGCTGGAGGATTTTTGGCAACATCGGCTATTTGAATTAAGGTATCAGCATATAAGGGAGTATAGTATTTGGATAAATCTGCTGTAATTCTGTTCAAATGCAGCAATCCATCTGGAATCAGACGGTAAAAACTTTGGCGGATGGTGCATCCCAGCAGGTTCCACTGAAAAATTGTTTTCATCAAGTTCTATGAGTTTGCTGCACCCACTTGTATCCGTATTGTCTGGTGTTTCCAAAATATTTAGTTTACTTGGTGGTGGCGATCTCTCAACATTAATGTTTTTTATATTAAATTGTCTTCAATGTAGAAATTTTTTATATTTCGGGGTCACCAATTATAGGTAATCACTATAATTCAAAAAATTGTGTTTCTTCTGTTGCTTAGAAAACGATCTTTTATTTACGCAATTGTTTCTTCAAGCAAGTCTAAAAAAGGAATAATTTGATATAAAAATCTGTCAAATACAAATACAAAAAGTCCAACAGCGATGTATTTTCAGGTACTAAGTAGGCAAGGCTGCCACACATCCGTATTTGTTATTTTGTTTGGCATAAATAAAAGAAGTGCACAACAGATATTGAAGGAGAATTTTTGAATTTACTTAAGTCAAAAAAGTTGTGCTCAACCTCAGGGACCTCATTTAGATCAGGAATTTGAAAAGAAACACGATTAAGTAGAAAATTTATTCGAGAAATCTAGATATCAAAAACGGAAAACGCTATATATATAATAGCGCAGGTTTAGGTTAAGGAATGTCAGTGTAAGAAAATTATACATATGTTAATAAAAATAAGAATTGATAAAAAAAATAAGTGATATGTTGGAAAGAAATTGTATTTAAAATAGCAGATAAAATTGTTAAGTAGATTAAAAGAAAAGATGTGCAAAAAAATAATAAAATTATTGTAATGTTTTTGGAAATTATGTGTTATTAAAATTTTAAAGAAATAGGTGATGGTGGAAAGGTAAGGTAAGGGTCAAGCGGATTAGTGGATCGTGGAGATAGAATAAGTATAAGGGATTTCCATGACATGGTTGAGTGAGCAAAATAAGGAGATTCCATGTCTCTCCTGCAATGTCTTTGTTATGGTGTCGTCGTTTTTGTGTTAGGTTTGAGTTCGTGTAGTTGAATTTTTGTTTTATGTTCGTATACGTGACTGATGGGAAGGGTTGGAACCGCCTGAGGCCAGAATGGAGCTAGCTAGAAACCTCATCATGTCAACCTCATTATGTCAACATGTTGATAGGTGAAGATTACTTTTTCGAAATTCTAGGTACTGGATACTAAGATAGAAAACGTGGTGTTGCCCTCTTAAGAGTGATCCTTCAAGACTAGGTTTTACAAAGATTTCAATTGCTAGAGATATGTCTTGCTCGTGATAACATAAAACAAACATATTTGCTTTTTATGAAAAAGTACGAAGAAATTGGACACATGAGTAGGTAGAACCAAACTTAAAAACACTGCATTTTTACTTACCCTATCAATAGGTACTGAAACTTAGTAGTGCCAGCTCTACATTACGTGTAGTATTTGATGTGACATCGAAAACGTCGTTCACAAAATCGCTAAACATTTTGTGTGTTGGTCCGACCATTCAAGATGAGTTGTTTTTGTTGCTCATTCTCTTTCGACTTTGCAAATACGCTTTAGCTGCTGATATATTTAATATGCATCCATCCCAACTACTTCTCAAAATAATTGCTAATTTGTTTTCTACAATACTCAATTGTAATGCATTAAACACATACACAACAGCAGTCTACCGCCTACATGGCTACATGTGCCGTTGGCAACACTTGTCGCTCTATAGTAAGATACTTAAGCGGCATGGCCACACTTCATACTAACGCTTCAAACTCTGCTTTTCTTTGATAGTGTTAGTGAAATAAACTCGGACGTTTGGTTTGATGTGAGTTCTAAGAATATCAAAACAACCCTGCAGAAGAAAGTAGTAGTGCAGAAGTAGTCTTGGACTAGTCGCAAAGCGATACCGAGTAGTCGCTCTTCATTTCCCAGTTAATGCTTTCAAGTGGCGATTTTATTATTGGGCTGTCATACGAAAACTACTACTCGCTTTTGTGTCGCTTTCAGAGTGGTGCACCACTGGTCACTTTGGGAGTGGTGCACGACTGCAGAGTTTGGGAGTGGTGCACGACTGCAGAGTTTGGGGGGAATTTTCCAGCAGTCGCCTTTGAACTAATGCATTGAGAAATATTAAAAAATGTACACAAAGATTTTTTTAATAAGTTTATTTTAATAACATGTTCATTAAGTGTGAAAAAGAGAGTTAAAAACTTAAATTACATAAAAAATACAAAAACTAAAATTTGTACAAGGCATTTCATTAAAAAATTTAAAATATAAAAACATAAGGCACTTCATTGGCTTTGTTATCACAAGAAAAATTAAATGAATATTGAGCTTGAGTTCAGTTATTCATTTATACAAAAAAAAAACAAAAAAAGGACGAAAAAATAGTTAACAAATTAAGAAAAATTAAATTAAAATATGCACATATGTAATTCAGTCTGAACTTTTTGGTGGTTTTCCGGTTTAATGTGGTGAACTCGACTCGTTATGGTTATCACTTAGGTGAGGGCGGTTTTCTTTTGTCCTCTGCTTGCTGTTGAGTTTGTGGTATTTCTTCTTTTCGTGATGGAGCGCTGCTCTGAATTTCTCTTCTGGACGATCATCAGAAATTGCATCTAAAAAATCAATATGAAATATTGAAAACATTAATATGATATTGTCAACTGTGACCGCGAAATTGCAAGCTTTTAAAACGTAGACATACCAATAATAGCATCGTAGACATTTTTAAAGTCTTTCAACCTCTTCTTGCCTTGCACTCCTTCAGCGTTAAATGCCATCACAATATCTCGTCCAAGAA
This sequence comes from Linnaemya tessellans, assembly GCA_951800035.1. Lineage (NCBI taxonomy): Eukaryota > Metazoa > Arthropoda > Insecta > Diptera > Tachinidae > Linnaemya > Linnaemya tessellans. The sequence goes on along the minus strand of OX637533.1, from coordinate 49,182,693 downwards.
TTTGGCCAATATTTTTGCATATGTCACCTTTTATAAGAGACTTTATGTAACGAACCTGCAACGTTGTAATTTATATTAATGTTCTGAAGTCTGTTATAAAAATTTTGTTTTATATGATATAATTACTTACATACAAATCATTCTGGCTCTCAAGGACTTTTTCAAGCTCATGGAGCTGGATCTCTGATTTTAGAGGGAAAATCTTCATAACGTTGTCTAAAGCCTTGTTTTTTTCCAGAAGCTGATTTAGCAGCACCTTATGTTCCGCAAGAATTTCGCATATTTTAATATTTTGATGTTTTTGCTGTACCAACGTTTCTGTTAAAGATTTTAAGTAGAATATAATTTGAGGCTTAACCTTATTTAAAAATAAACTAATGTCGTCCAGTTTTTTATGCAGTTCTACGCACCCATCGAACTTTGAGTCACCTAAAATTCAAATTTATACAAAAATTGTTAGTATTAGCTTTAAAGAAAATATTTACAGTCGCATTAACTCACCTTTTGTCGAGAAATGTTTTATTTTTGAAGCCATTATGATGGAAATTTTTGCGTACTGCGATTATAGACAGCTGTGCAAAATTGGAATGAGTGCAAATTCAGACTTAAAAGGAAAACAAAAATATTTGTATTTAATAGATTTTAAGGGAAATTGTTCTTTTTCCCCTAAAACTAAGCTTGACGTAAAAATTCTAAGTTTTAAGGAATCAGTAGGTTCTTTATAAAAACTTTTAAGGTCTAGAATTCTGCTCCCTTCAACAAAATTATTTTCTCCTTCTATAAAGGCAAATATTTTAATAGGAGTGTCTAAGTCAACAGCGCAAAAATTGTTTGGGCTGCTGGACGAAAAGAAGCAAAGATTAAAATACACCCCTTTGATACCTTCTTTACAACGTATAAACCCACTCTTTTCTTCTTTTTTAAATGTTTCATGTCTTTCATTGTTTAGGATTTGTTGAATTATTTGAGTAGGCTTCCTGATGTGCTTTTTTAACTTCTGAAGCCTGTTTTCAAAATCATATGCAGAAAATTCTGCAAGTGTTCCATATTTTGCTGCATCTTCAGATATGTGGAGCAAGCTGTGCACATTAAATGAAACACTCTCTTCCCCAAATATGATTGGAAAATTTTCTACAAAAAATTCGTAATAAAAGTCATTATCAACTATTTCTTGCAAAACAAACGGACCAGTATAAGCCAGAAGGAGTCGAAATTCAGTGGCCTTCCAATTTGATAGTTCATTTAACGATCTCGGCTTTCTAGGAAATTCTTTCGGGACAAATTTTTTAAGGTCTTGTAACTGTGTTGATATCTTTTCAACGTTTTCTTTTGGTAATTTAGGGCGAGTTCGGCGATTTACAAGACGTACAAGCATTTTTCTCATGACCCCAAGCTCAATTAAATGCATGCTATCCAGAGGAGTTTGTGAAATCATTTTGAAATCAATGCATTCTAAGGGACTCTTTGTTACTTGGAAACATGGTAAGTGATGTTCTGGATACTTGCGTGCATAAAAGTCATCATCTGTTGTGGGATAGCCAGATGCAATGCAGTATGTTAACACATTTTTCACCTTTTTAGCTTTCTGAGTGCATTTCATACATCCATGACTTGAAGTATGTCCAGGAACACCACATACAAAAGACCTTGCCGGTGTATCGCACACTAAGCATCTAAAAATAATAGGTATATTTCGGCCATTTATGTTAATATACCCACCTAAATGCTTTACTTCTTCCACAAAATCTCTCAAAAATTCATGCACACTGTGCGGCTTACTCCTTCCAACAAAAACGCCTATTGGAAACGGTTCAAACTTTTGTGAATTAACTATTTTAAGTAAAATGGGCCAAAGCTGCACTGATGAACTTTTAAAGAGCGGAATACCATCGATATTAATATCGATCACGATTTCATCATAGCTCTGTAGTAATGTTTCAATTTTTAAAATCTGATTTATAAATAAAAATCAGTGCTGAAATCTAAGACGATCTGAGCATGTCCGTCCGTCCGTCGGGCATTAAAAATTACGATTCAGCCCAAACGAAAAGAGCTAGACTCTTGAAATTTGGTATAAATACATCTTGAAGGATAGCACAGGTAAAGTTCGGAGATGGGCTAAATCGAGCAGGAGGGAAAATAGTTCCCCTAATAAGAACTAACCAACCTCTAAACAAGTAAAAGTGCTGTATTCGGCTGTGCCGAATCTTAAATACCCTTCACAGATGTAATTCGTCTGTCTTTCTTGCTAAAACACAAAGTATTTTTAATTAAAAATGATGTTATCGGTTACTTTTATATTTAAGAAAACGTTTAAATTATTCGGCTAGGAAGATAAATGTTTGGCTTTTCTTACTTCTAATATCTCTAAACGTCTTTCAAAAATATTAAATATGTTTAATTTAAAAACAAAAAGTAAAAATCCGTTTCATGTAACTCAAAAAGTGCTAATTTTCCAACCGTAAAATGTTCCTTTACATTTTTTTGGTGTTTAATACCAATTTATTTCTTCCTAATATATAAAGTGGGTATAATTCATCATAGAAATCAAAAATAGGTAATTATAAGGTGAATAAAAAAATTTCCATGTTCCAACCCTGAAATTGGGTTTTAAATTTTTTTGGTTTTTATATACTCTTCCCGAAGTATAAAAAAGATTTTTTTAGGATAATTTAATTCTTCCTGAAGTATAAAATAGGTTTAATTCACCAAAAAAACCAAATTTGGAATTTATGTGGGTACTTTTATATAACAAAAAATTTCGATTTTCCAACCCTGGAACCGAATTTTTAATTTTAAAATTTTTAATACCAATTTAATTTTTTCTGTAGTATAAAATAGGTTTAATTCACTAAAAACACAAAATTTGGAATTTATGTGGGTACTTTTATGTACAAAAAAAATTTCGATTTTCCAACTCTGGAAGCAAATTTTAATTTTTTTACCACTGCAATTCATAGTGAGGTGTAACATAGTTTTACTTGACAAAAACATTAAAAATTTTCAACTTTTTGGTCACTTTTATGTACCATAAAATATTTCATTTGTCCAACCCTGGAAAAAAAGTTGCCTTTTTGGTTACTTTAATGTATAAACAAATTTCAATTTTCCAGCCCAGGAAGCGAAATTTTATTTTTTTACCAATGCTTGTCTTCATTAGGTATAAAGTCGTTTTATTTAAGAACAACTTAAAATTTGCAACCATTTTGGTCACTTTCATGTAGTACAATATATTGCATGTACCTAAAAAACTTTCAATTTCCCACCCTGAAACTGAAATTTTTATTTTTTTTTTGTTTTTTTATCATTGCGACTCTTCATGATGTATAAAGTAGTTTTATTTAAGAAAAATTTTAAATTGTTAACCATTTTGATTACTTTTATGTATAAAAAATTTAAATTTGCCAACCCTGGAAGTGAAATTTAAATTAATTTTTTTTTATCAATGCAAAACTTCATGAGGTATAAAGTGGTTTTATTTAAAAAAACTTAAAATTTGTAACCATTTTGGTTATTACATGTACTACAATATATTGCATGTACCAACAAAATTTAATTTTCCCAACCCTGGAAGCGACATTTTATTTTTTTGTTTTGTTTTTTTTTATCAGTGCAATGCATATTGCAAATTTTTTACCATTTTGGTAACTTTCATGTACCATAAAATACAGCACTTGTTCATCCTTTTATTCGAAATTTTATTTTTTATTTTTGAATATTTGATACCAATTTTGTTCTTCCTAAATTATAACACAGTTTTAGTTAGCAAAAAACAAAAACGAAACAAAATCAGTTGCCTGTTTGATTACTTTCATGTATAAAAAAAATTCAATATCCCACCCCTGGAAGCAAAATTTGAATTAAAAAATTTTTTTTTGGTCAATGCGAAAAAAAATTTTTATTTCCTATCCCTGGAAATTTTTTTTTTATATTTTTAGTTTTTAATAGACCATTGAGGCTTCCTAAACCACGAAATATGTTTAATTTACAAACATTAAAAAAAAATAAAAGATTTTTGGTGCAAATTTTTGTCGAGAAATTGGTGTAAGCTTCCCAGGTCCGGAACCGTACTTCGGATCTTTCTGAATTTCAAAACCACTCTATTTAAGTTCACTTCCAATCCAACGGTCCAAGAACGAAGTCTCTAGCTCTTCTGGGGGCTTGGGAAAACCGTCTACAGACGGACGGATAGACGGACATCGCTCAATCGTCATCGCTATTCATGCGGATTCAGAATATATATACTTTATGGGGTCCTGTATTGATATTGTAGAAATTACGGAATGTCAAACCTATATATACTTGTGAAGGGCACAAAAACAACGTAATTTCTAACATTTTTCTGTAAATTTATTCAGCAAATGATATAATTTTATATTAAAGAAGGTCCAACGCGTTAAACTTGGAGCCATAAAATAATAAAAAATAATTTTTGGACCCCGCCCCCATTAGTAGGCGTTATTATATTCAAAAATAGTGTAAATTTTAACAATTTGTTTTACTTAAGCCTACACTCCTTAAAATACGATTTTTAAGCTTTAATGACGAAGCTGACACGAAACCTGGTACTACCCTGCCCTACCCCAAATGTCCCTATAAAATTTTGTTTGTTTTAATTTTATATATAATTATCCCAAGCATTTATTTTTAGAGTTTTATGACAGAGATGAAATGTCTCCCCCACAGCCCTTGCCAGAGCGACCCCGCCAAAATACAGTTAAACATTTTAAATTTACTGACTAAATATTTGGAGGGTATTTAACATTCGACCCGGTCGAATATAACGTTTTTAACTGTTTGTTACTCGTATGGTACTATGAAAATCAGCTTATGAGTTAATTCATTTGTGACCTAACATACGTCTTTTATCGATACCGGCTATCAAGCATATACAAAATTAGAGCATAAATGTCTTTGCTTCGAACATTTTTTAAAATAGTTCAATTTTTATTTGAAAAGTCAGATACAAAATTTAAAAAGTTAATAATACAAGCAATAGGTGAATAAATTTGAAAGCCATAGAAATACAATATAAATGTCTAACAGTAGAAATATATTTTGGAGTGCTTTGAAATGATCGTTCACATGCATCCAATATTCTAGGAGTTATAACCAAAATAGAAATAATAAATAAATAAATAGAATGAAAAACAAATACATAATAAAAGCCGAGAGAGATCGCAAAAAAAAATAAATACAAATTACAAAATAATTTTTATTTTTGAAAGGACTATTACATATTTTATTTTTAAAAATTTTCAAATTTTTGACCAGTTTGAAAATATTTTGAAACGCTTATTTATTTAAGATGTTTCACTGTGTTGCCAGCACTAATTTATTTATTTCCGCTAATGAAAATAGAAATTAGTTTATTTTAACTACAACACCAAAAGTACAACCTACGGTGTAGCCGTGAAAATAATCATTCCCATATAAACACATGTATTCCATTTCTGGCAGGTTGTAGGGGTAGGCTAATGTCGTGAATGTGTTTAATGCATGACAGCCATACGGGCGGATAGCGTTATTTAGCTGTGAAAAGTTCTCATGTCCATACATTTTGTATGGACCATACCGAAATAACGCGGCGGCATCGCTTTACTATTGGAAAATCCGATTTTGACAGAGCCTTTTCTAATGAAGTTAGTTGCAAAAGAAAACAATTGTATCCAGAGAAAAAAGCAAAAATTTACAAAAGTGAAACAAATAATAAAAGAAAACATTAGTGCACTTCGTATTAGAAAATGGAGATAAGAAAATATTTACAATATGATTATATACATATGTATACACGTTTGTAATTTGTACAAAATTTCAATAACAAAATCACAAATGTCGTTCGTCCAGCTGTTAAAATAATCAGGGATGTTAAATTTGTTTGTTTGATAACCCTGTTTTTATTGTTTTTTAACATAACGTTTCCGCTTTTGTTTAGAAATGGCCCGTATTTAGGTATGGCTGTAAGGTAAATAAAAATAATAATTCGCCCTGCTCATGTTGTTTCCATATCAAGTTCACAAGGCGAATTCACCACTATTTCAAAAAATGTCGATCAGCTAATATCAAAGCAAATATCCTGACTTGTCAAACTCTTCTGCTCTTTATACCCCCAAAAAATAGTATGGAGGGTATATTCACTTTGTCATTCCATAAAGAATATACGAGTATATTCGTGATCAGTGATGAAATCTAAGACAACCTGAGCACGTCCGTCCGTTCGTCTGTGGAAATCACGATTCAGTCCAAACGAAAAGAGCTAGGATCTTGAAATTTGGTATTTATATATCTTGAAAGATAGCACAGGCTAAGTTCGGTGATGGGCTAAATAGGGCAAGAAGAAAAAAAGTTCCCCTAAGAAGAACTAAACCAACCTCTAAAAAACAACATAATTTCTGACTTTTTTTTGTAATTTTGTTAAGCAAATGATATATTTTTATGCCAAAAAATTCCAACGCGTTAAACTTGGAGCCATAAAATAGAAATAATTTTTGAACCCCAACCCCTTAGTGAGCGTTATTATATGCAAAAATAATATAAAAAAATTAACAAATTGTATTATTTAAGCCTACGTACCTTAAAAATAACATTTTTAAGCTTTAATGACGAAGCTGAGACGTAACCTGGTACTACTCTGCCCTACCCCCTCCTCCCCCTTTGCACCCTAAAGGACCCTATCAAAAAAAATATTAATTTTTTTTTATTTTTGTATATAATTATGCCAAGCATTTATTTTTAGAGTTTCATGACAAAGATTAAATGTCTCCCCTACAGCCCTTGCCAGAGCGACAACGCCAAAATACAGCTAAACATTTCAAATTTACTTGCTGAATATTTTGTGGTGTACACTTATTTTTCATTTCCACAAAAGCATCACACAATATTTTTGTAAGAAAAATAACAGAAAATATTAATTGTAAACGACCATATCAATGACACATAAACATTATGACACATGTGGTAAACAAATGCTTGCACTTCATACGTATACCAAAATACCTACAGCGAAGTGAAGCATGAGTATTTTCACTTGCTCCACTTATAGTTTATTGCTTTAGGTACTTGACCGTACTTAAGGGGTAACAATGGAAAATCAAATTTCTTTTTATTTTATTTTAAATACCTTAAATAGGAGAAATGTAATTTGTTTAAAAATAATGACTGTGCTGATTGGTCAGTCGATCAGTAAATGCATTTTGTAACATGAACAAAAAGTTGAACACCATGTTACATTGGGCATTTTGGATGTATGAATGAAATGCAAGATGTGTCAGATAATTTTTAGATAATTTGTAAATTAGTATATAAGTTAGAAAATTTGTAAATAAAAGTTAGTCTCAGTTTGGACACAAGAATTCATTCTTCTTTTCACTGAACTCAAATAAAGGGCATCATTTGCTCGTCTGCCGAGTTTTAAAGCCTCGCTCTACAAACCAAGGCTTTCTATTGCATTAGTCGCGATTCTATGCTAATGCAATAGTAATAGATTTGCAATTGTTTTGAATATTTAAAAACCATACATACCAAACTTACTATATGGCGATCCTTGGCCAACATATCTGGAATTTTTCTTTTTAAATGGACGAAGATTTTCATAAACGTTTCGAAGATTTGGTTAACAGATTGGCAGTGGAGGAGTACAATCCCACTGAAGGCGTGGAAATTCAGGCACCACCTTACATACCTACCCCTAAGCATTGTGGACCACAGCCAATTACAATTGAACAATATCGTGAGAGAAATAAGTCGAAAAACAGCGTCCAGTACCACCTGTAACTCCAACTAAAAAGAAGACGAAGGGCGGCAAAAAGAAGCGGCTCAATAGAGAAAAAGCGGAATTAAGGCGGTTAATAAGCCTTAGCAGCGGACCGCAAAAAAAACTCTTTCTTCTACAACCAATTAAAAGAGTTAGAAAAATAAAAAGCAGCAAAAATTTTATTTTATAATGATAATTTACATAAATAATTAAATTATTTCATTATCATGACTTAAAGTAGGCACAAAAATTGTTTTTTTTTTAAATTTATATATATTTATACAAAAATAAAGCATGCACATACATAAATAAAAACATCAAAATGGGTTGGTGGAGTAAAATTAGTAACGCAATTTTAGTAGCAATTGCTCTTCTCTCTTGGTACTGATGGTTTGTGTTTCTTTATTTGAACCGGTAGTGGAGAAGAGGGTTCCGAAATTGAGCGCTTAGTGCCTGATTTGGGTTTTTTCGCCTGAACTGGTGCTAGGATCCCGAGGTAAACACTTCTTCGAAAGTCTTTGGCACTGAGCTGATCAAGTTCTGGGTGGTGTGTTTTTTTGAGCTCCTTATATATAATATAAGAGTTTATGACGGCGCAGTCCAGAAAATGGAAAAAAATTCGATGCCACCATTTGTGGGATTTTCGGTCAATGGCATAAGCGCTTTTCAGTTGATCAAATTTATCAACATAGTTCATACATCTGTTATATTGTATGACAGCATCAGGACAATTTATTTCATTTAGCTCTCCGTTGCGTTCTCAACGAGTAACAACAGTTGCCTGAGTTGGATCTATGTTGTTGGTGAGAATAAAAACTGATCTTTTATCCTTCCATTTTAGAAAAGCCACATTCTCATTACTGACCCTGTAATCATATTCTCCTCGTTTTAGATGTTTGTCCTCTTTCAGTTGTGGTAGAAATTTTCGATTTGAGTTGACAGTGCCACAGGCCAATATATTGTCCTTATACAAGTCTACTTGCAAAGGATAACTATTGAAATAGTTATCAAAGAATACTTTATGATTTTTTGATTTCAAATTCATGCAAAATTTTCGAACAACTTTTCCTCCTAGATCAGTTTGTATCTTTTCACCATCCTTTCCAGTATAAATTTCAAAATCTAAACAATATCCGGACTCAGCACACATCATCCAAACTTTATATCCTCGTTTGATTGGTTTCTTTGGCATATATTGTTTGATGGAATTTCTACCCTTGAACTTTATCATGCTCTCATCTATACCCACTTTTTCTGGTGCGTGATAATTTTGATTAAAATTTATTTTTAGTACATCTAGCATAGGTCTTATCTTATAAAGTTTGTCGTAATTATCATCGGTTTTTTTGGGCATTAGGACATTGTCATTCAAATGTAAATTATTCAGATGCCATCCAAAGCGGTTGAGTGGCATAAAGGAAGATATGTACAAGTCCTTCATGTCAGGGGCAGAAGACCAGTAATCTTTATAGCTGGGCGATTTTTTTATACCCATCACTAAATTCAAAGCAAGAAATACTTCAATTTCTTCAAGTGTAGTGGGTGTAAAAGATGCTCCTTTCTGCGTTGCATATAGATTTGTTTGAAAGCAGATTGTTTCAACTAAGTTTGCTGTCCAAAATAAACGAAATAATTTTGTTGGTGTTATATTCTCTACTTCTACTATATCATCTGGAACACCTCCGCCTCCTGTATATTCACACGGCTCTTCCATTCTGAAATTTTTTTTCCACTTTGGTTGCACCACAGCGGAGCTCATAGTAGGTAACTGACTATCAGAAGTAGTACACAAATTGGATAAAGGTATATCATCATCCGAGTCAAAATAATCATCAATATCTGGCTCCAGTCCTAAAGGTATATCACCGAGTACCATCAGATCGGTTTCTTGGTAATGATTTCTTTCATCGTCTGATTTGAAACTACACACACTTTCACCATCAGAAGGTATATCTTCATACAAAATATCTACGATATCTTGTTCATGGAATATGCGCGGCATTCTAAGTATATACATAACACAAAATTATGTGGGAAAACACATTATTTAGAATGTACTATAGTCACAGTGGTTAGTAAGCTAACCACCATATTACTTACATTATTTTTTGTATATTATGCTCTTTTTACATATATATGTTAACACAAAACAAAAAAATAGGTACTAAATAACTAAATACCACTGATTTCGCTTAATAATAAACACTCTATGCTTCTTTATTTCAATCACAACCAACCTGTTGAAAAACCAAGGGGATGCCCCAAGTTTAAATAAATATATAAATATAGCCAGTGCACCCTGCCGACAAAGTCTCGCAACAAATCATTAACGATGTCTTTAAAAATTTACTTATTTAATAATTTGTCAATAGGTGGCACGAAAACATGTTTTAAGCAAGCAACAATAAGTGGTTAGATAACTAACCACCTAACCTGAAAGAGTTAAAGTAGGCACAAAAATTGTTTTTTTTTTTTAAATTTATATATATTTATACAAAAATAAAGCATGCACATACATAAATAAAAACATCAAAATGGGTTGGTGGAGTAAAATTAGTAACGCAATTTTAGTAGCAATTGCTGGCTATGAAATAGGCAACAATACTGAAAAACCCAAACACACTAATGATGAAAAACATTGGATTGTAGCATTAGCTATAATTTTTATATTGATTTTGAGCATATGTATTTCAAAACTAAATAGTTATTATAAAAAATATGTCAATAAGAAAGTAAACTGTTGTTTACTTCATTGTTTAAATAAAATTAAATATCAAAAAAAAAAAAAAGCAATAATTAAAAAATTCTAAAATGTATTGTAAATGGACCAATTAATAGATAGATTGACTAGAATTATCATTAATTTGAGAAAATCGGGTAGCAGAGGATATACTGAAAAAACATTAATTTTAAAATTAGAAGAGGTAGAGTTAATTGAAAAACAATTTGTAGAATTTAGCATTGGTAAAGAAATAAAAGAAAAACTTATAGAGAAATTTTACAAACTTTATGAAAAAGCAAAGACACTGTTAAAGCAAAAATTAGAAAGATTAGATACAGAATCAACTCAAAGTATGTCAGATTCAGAAAGAGAGGCTGAAAATTCAAACGTATCTACTGAAAACTCAAACTTAACTCCTGAAAATTCAAGTTCAAATTCCACAGTTAAAATGGCATCATTCAATTTAGAACTATCATTGAAAAGTATACCAGAATTTTCTGGAAATTTCAAAGATTTAATATCATTTTTGAAAATAGTTGAAATAATTTACAATTCTTTAACAACTGACGCGATAATACAACTCATAGATTTTGTTATTAATGTGAAATTAACACCAAGCGTTAGAACTACTATAAGTGCTACAGAAATTAGTGATTTCAATAACCTTAAAAATTCACTTCAATCAAGATATAAGTCTACAAAAACTATAGCTTAAATACAACTAACTTTGAGTAGATTCATGCAAAAGAACATGAAAGTACAAACATATAACGAGAAGCTTTTAGAAATGATTGCTGAACTGAATGAACTGCAAATACACGAAATACCGCAATGCAATGTTATACAGAAAAACACAATTATTTCTCTTAATAATACTTATGCATTGAATATATTCAAAAATGGTCTTAATGCAGATATTAAGCCAACAATTTTTGCTTCTAAGCCAAAGGACTTGAATGAAGCTGTACAACTTGCAATAGAACTAGAAAAAGACTTTTCTAGTAATGAAAATCAAGTATTATATTTTTATAATGGACACAATTCAAATAAGCGGAATAATAAAAACAATAATAACAAGTAAAAACGTTATATTCGACCGGGTCGAATCTTAAATACCCTCCAAATATTTAGTAAGTGAATTTGATATGTTTAACTTGGTGGGACAGAGTTCCTTTATATAATATCGTACGTCAACGCCCACTAAAGGGGGCGGGGTTCAAAAACATACAATATCATGTTTTCCACAGACGAACGTATGGGCATTGCTAGACCGTCTTAGACTTCATCACAATTCTCTTTGGAGGCTATAAAAACTGTATTTTGGCGAGGTCGCTCTGGCAAGGGCTGTGGGGGAAACATTTTGTCATAAAACTCTAAAAATAAATGCTTGGGATAATTATATACAAAATTAAAATTTCTTTTTTTTTGATAGGGTCATTTAGAAAGCAAAGGGGGAGAGGGTGTAGGGCAGAAACAGATACACATAAAACTGTAAAAATAAATGCTTGGGATGATTATACACAAATAAAAAAAAATGTATATTTATTTTTAATAGGGTCATTTAGCAGGCAAAGGGGGAGGAGGGGGTAGGGCAGAAATCGGCAGTCATAAAACTCTAAAGATAAATGCTTGGGATGATTATATATAAAATTAAAAAAAAAAATTTTTTTTGGTAGGGTCATTTAGGGGGCGAAGGGGAAGGAGGGGGTAGGGCAGAGTAGTACCAGGTTTCGTCTCAGCTTCGTCATTAAAGCTTAAAAGTGTTATTTTTAAGGAATGTAGGCTTGAGTAAAACAATTTGTTAAATTTTTATGCTATTTTTGCCTATAAATTTTTTTTTTGTAGGGTCATTTTAGGTGGCAAAGGAAGAAAGGGGGGGGGGGGGCTAGGGCAGAAATCGGCAGTCATAAAACTCTAAAGATAAATGCTTGGGATGATTATATACAAAATTAAAAAAAATTTTTTTTTTTGGTAGGGTCATTTAGGGGGCAAAGGAAGAGGTGGGGGGGGGGAGGTAGGGCCGAAATCGGCAGTCATATAACTCTAAAGATAAATGCTTGGGATGATTATATACAAAATTTAAAAAAAAAATTTTTTTTGGTAGGGTCATTTAGGGGGCGAAGGGGAAGGAGGGGGTAGGGCAGAGTAGTACCAGGTTTCGTCTCAGCTTCGTCATTAAAGCTTAAAAGTGTTATTTTTAAGGAATGTAGGCTTAAGTAAAACACTTTGTTAAATTTTTATGCTATTTTTGCCTATAATAACGCCCAATAAAGTGGGCGGGGTCAAAAAATATTTTTATTTTATTTAATGGCTCCAAGTTTAAGGCGTTGGACCGTATTTGACATAAAAATATATCATTTGCTTAACAAAATAACCAAACAACTTTAAAAATTATGTTGTTTTTTCTGGGTTGGTTTGGTTCTTCTTAGGGGAACTTTTTTCCCCCTTGCCCGATTTAGCCCATCTTCGAACTTAACCTGCTCTAAGTTTTAAAATATATTTATGCCAAATTTCAAGTGTCTAACTCTTTTCGTTTGGTCTGTATCGTGATTTCCACAGACGGACGGACGGACGGACGGACATGCTCAGTTCGTCTTAGATTTCATCACTGATCAAGAATATATATACTTTATGGGGTCTGAGATGGATATTTCGATGCGTTACAAACGGAATGACAAAGTGAATATACCCTCCAAATTCTTTTTTGGAGGGTATAAAAATAATAACTTTAGAAATAATAATTATAACAGAAACAATATTTCGAATCAGAATAATAGAAATTCGAATTATGACAATAACAGAAATAATAATAATAATAATATTCATAGAAGTAATAATAATAGAAATTATAATAATAATACCTGGAATGATAATAACCATTACAACTATAGACAAAACAACAATAATAATGGTAGACGAAACCGAAATAACAATGGAAATAGCGTACATGTAGTTCAGGAAAACACCGAAGGCCCGGAGATGAACAATCAAAATTTAATCATTCATCCTCCGGAGCAGAATTAAATAAAATTTTTTCTATTTCTAAAAACACTACTAATTATATAGAATTAGACATAGGAACAAAAACTAGCTTAACATTTTTAATAGATACAGGGGCTGATATTTCATTATGTAAATTAGGAAAATTAAATGAAGACCTTTTTATTGATAAAACACAATCATGTTCATTTTCTGGTATAACAAACGAAAAGATAAGATCTATTGGAATCACAGAATTAAATTTTAAATTATATGATAACCAATCAAAACACAATTTCCACATAGTCGACGATAATTTTCCAATACCAACGGACGGAATCTTAGGAAGAGACTTTTTCACAACATTTTTATGCAAAATTGATTATGAAACAAACATCTTTAATTTTGCTTGATTAAAGACAGCAGGAGAGTCATTACAAACTTTCCTATGACTGCTCTTGTTGTTTATATTGTCCCACTTATTACTGCCTCTTGTAAACATATCATCCAATTTCACAAAAGACAGGCAGTCATTTATAACATGACAATTGTGTGGAAAAGCTAAAGCTTTTAATAATAGACTGACTTTAAAAACAAACAAAACTTGAAACAAACATATGGGAATGTACTTCACTACAGGATATTAAAAATGTGCACAAATTGAAATTTAAAATTATCAATGATGATAAATTAAATGGTACCATTGACTGTATAAATAATAGCTATCATATGAATATTAGTGATGATCTTGCAAAATACGTTTTGTTTCTAGAGAAGCTGATAATCTATATGCATAAGCAGAATATTAAAGATCTCGCATTAGCTAGCGACGATGAAATTTTCAAACTGATATCAGTAGAATATATGAAAAGAATTTATGATGAGGTATACCAAAGATTGACAAAATCTAAAAAATATAAAAACATTAACTTGAATATCATCTTGTATAATCCTTTGCAGTACATTTAAAATAAGAAATTACAAAACAAATTAATTGAAGAATTCCACAACTCACCATTATCAGGACACTTAGGCATTCGAAAGACTGTACTAAGACTCAAACAAAGATATGTTTGGAAAAATATGAGAAAAATGGTAAGAGATTACGTTGTAAATTGCGATAAATGTTTAAGAAATAACCAAACAAAACATATTAGAGAGGAAATGAATATCACCAAAACAACAAATACTAGTTTTGAAATAATAGAAATAGATACAGTAGGACCATTAAGAATTTCTAATAATTATAGATATATACTAACAATGCAATGCGAATTAACAAAGTATGTTGTAGCATACCCTATGGAAACAAAAGAAGCGAAAAATATAGCTAAACCTCTAGTAGAACAGTTTATTTTAAAATATGGTTGCTTTAAAGTATTAAAATCATATAGAGGCACTGAATTCAAAAATGAATTAATGAATGAAGTATGCAAACTATTAAATATAGACCAGAAATTCTCAGCACCATATCACCATCAGTCTATAGGAACACTAAAAAGAAATCACAGAGTATTAAATGAATATATGTTAAATTTTGTTGAGGATTTAGAATGGGACAGGTGGATACCTTATTATACATTTGCGTATAATACCACACCTCACGTAAATAGCAATTATTCTCCATACCAGTTGATTTTTGGTAAATTACCAACTCTGCCCACAGACGCATTATGCACTAACACTAAAGTTTATGATTTGGAAAATTATGCTAATGAACTTAGGACTAGGATTAAGAGAGCATTAGATAACGCAAAAAATTTAATAAATATGGCAAAAGAAAAATCAAAATTAGAATATGATAAGAAAATTATAAAAAGTTTATTTGATGTAGGAGACTTAGTATTAGTAAAACTAGAAAGTAGAAAGAAAAATCAGAGTCCCTACATTGGTCCATATAGAATACTAGAAAGACAAAATTGTAATTCAATACTAGAAATAAATAATAAAGAACGAATATTCCATAATAACTCATTAAAATTATACAAAAAAAAAATCATGAAATAAAGTAGATATAAGTATATATTCTTATTTATAATACTTACTAAAAAGCCATTAACCATATCGTTAGCCAAACATGCAAAGTCCATTTTTATAAAAATTGAGATTTTGATACAGAATGATAGAACAATCAAAAATACATCATGTAGAAAAAAAAAATACTGTTAAGTCGTTTTTCCCCTTCGTTTCGCAGTGGTATGAAAATATGCTAAGTCCAATACACAAAACGCAAATATGTTAAGTCCACACAGAATTCCAAAACAAATTATGTTTGCTGAAAATGAATAATTCTCCCTGCCAATAACAATCCAGCAAAAATAATGTTTTACACAGACGGTTGTACCTATCAAAACCGTAACTGTGTAATGAGTAATGCCTTGCTTAATTGTGCTGTAAAACATGGCATTATTATTGAGCAAAAATTACTTGAAGTCGGTCACACCCAAATGGAAGAGACAGTGTTCACTCAACAATAGAACGTGCTTTAAAAAACAGAAACATTGACGTCCCATTGGAATATGCAAATTAGCCCGTAAGAAATCTGAACACTATGATGTCATGTATTTGGATCATACGTTTTTTAAAACTTTTAAAAATATTCGATTTCTTAAAAGTATTCGACCTGGTCATGGAAAAGGCGATGCGAAGGTGACGGATATTCGTGGTATGAAATATACTCCAAATGGCGAAGTATTTTTTAAACTCCGATTTCCGGATGACTGGAGTACTTTACCCCAAAAAATAAACAAAAGTGTAAAAGCTATGCATTTTTCAAACTTCCTTGGACTATACACCTAAAGGTGCTGTTGGCTGAAGTAGTAGAACACGAGACTATGAAACAGAGGGTCGTGAGTTCGAGCCCGCTCTGAGTCATGAAACATTGTGTTGAATTCTTCTGATCAGCATTAGTGCGTGGTTGTGTTAGTTGTTGCCAGCCTGTTTCAATGATGAAGGTATAGTCACTGAACATAATTGGCAGCGACTGACACTATCATGTACTAAAAAGCAGAGTAACAGCACCCACCTTCGTCGGCCCTGTAGCAAAAATTAGCCGGCGAAGTAAAAGGTTGAAATAGCTAAAAAAAAAAAAAAAAAAAAAAAAAAAAAAAAAAAAAAACTGTCTATCTTCTCATCTTTCCTAATCTGTCTCCTCAATACTATCCCCTCGTTTTCAGTTCCGGCGCAATGCATTGCATATATAGGGGTCATCCCCTGAGTGCTGGTCCTACTCCTAAAAAAAAAAAAAAAAAAAATACACCTAAAGAAGAACAAGTAAAAACGTTATATTCGACCGGGTCGAATCTTAAATACCCTCCAAATATTTAGTAAGTGAATTTGATATGTTTAACTTGGTGGGACAGAGTTCCTTTATATAATATCGTACGTCAACGCCCACTAAAGGGGGCGGGGTTCAAAAACATACAATATCATGTTTTCCACAGACGAACGTATGGGCATTGCTAGACCGTCTTAGACTTCATCACAATTCTCTTTGGAGGCTATAAAAACTGTATTTTGGCGAGGTCGCTCTGGCAAGGGCTGTGGGGGAAACATTTTGTCATAAAACTCTAAAAATAAATGCTTGGGATAATTATATACAAAATTAAAATTTCTTTTTTTTGATAGGGTCATTTAGAGGGCAAAGGGGGAGAGGGTGTAGGGCAGAAACAGATACACATAAAACTGTAAAAATAAATGCTTGGGATGATTATACACAAATAAAAAAAAAATGTATATTTATTTTTAATAGGCTCATTTAGCGGGCAAAGGGGGAGGAGGGGGTAGGGCAGAAATCGGCAGTCATAAAACTCTAAAGATAAATGCTTGGGATGATTATATATAAAATTAAAAAAAAAAATTTTTTTTTGGTAGGGTCATTTAGGGGGCGAAGGGGAAGGAGGGGGTAGGGCAGAGTAGTACCAGGTTTCGTCTCAGCTTCGTCATTAAAGCTTAAAAGTGTTATTTTTAAGGAATGTAGGCTTCAGTAAAACAATTTGTTAAATTTTTATGCTATTTTTGCCTATAAATTTTTTTTTTGTAGGGTCATTTTAGGTGGCAAAGGAAGAAAGGGGGGGGGGGCTAGGGCAGAAATCGGCAGTCATAAAACTCTAAAGATAAATGCTTGGGATGATTATATACAAAATTTAAAAAAACTTTGTTTTTTGGTAGGGTCATTTTGGGGGCAAAGGAAGAGGGGGGGGGGGGGTAGGGCAGAAATCGGCAGTCATAAAACTCTAAAGATATATGCTTGGGATGATTATATACAAAATTAAAAAAAATTTTTTTTTTTGGTAGGGTCATTTAGGGGGCAAAGGAAGAGGTGGGGGGGGGGGGAGGTAGGGCCGAAATCGGCAGTCATATAACTCTAAAGATAAATGCTTGGGATGATTATATACAAAATTTAAAAAAAAAAATTTTTTTTGGTAGGGTCATTTAGGGGGCGAAGGGGAAGGAGGGGGTAGGGCAGAGTAGTACCAGGTTTCGTCTCAGCTTCGTCATTAAAGCTTAAAAGTGTTATTTTTAAGGAATGTAGGCTTAAGTAAAACACTTTGTTAAATTTTTATGCTATTTTTGCCTATAATAACGCCCAATAAAGTGGGCGGGGTCAAAAAATATTTTTATTTTATTTAATGGCTCCAAGTTTAAGGCGTTGGACCGTATTTGACATAAAAATATATCATTTGCTTAACAAAATAACCAAACAACTTTAAAAATTATGTTGTTTTTTCTGGGTTGGTTTGGTTCTTCTTAGGGGAACTTTTTTCCCCCTTGCCCGATTTAGCCCATCTTCGAACTTAACCTGCTCTAAGTTTTAAAATATATTTATGCCAAATTTCAAGTGTCTAACTCTTTTCGTTTGGTCTGTATCGTGATTTCCACAGACGGACGGACGGACATGCTCAGTTCGTCTTAGATTTCATCACTGATCAAGAATATATATACTTTATGGGGTCTGAGATGGATATTTCGATGCGTTACAAACGGAATGACAAAGTGAATATACCCTCCAAATTCTTTTTTGGAGGGTATAAAAATAACTGCCAAAAAATACGAAGACCTGCAATATTTAAAAGCAAGTCTACCCAAAGACCACCATAAATATTATGATGAATTACCACATGAGTAGCACATTATGTTCACCTTGTACGCAGCATAACTTTTTATAAACAATACCCCATTTGTTAACAGCAATGAAAAGACTGTTATTTTTGTGTTATTTTGAAAACTATTACATTAATTTCATTACATTTAATTTTTTAATTTACAACTTGTGCAATATTTTTTTTATTTCTTTTGTTTTCTTTCTAATTAATAAAAATAAAAAAATATAACTATTAATAACAAATTTTATATTAAATTTGAATTAAGATTCTATAGGCTAATTGTTCGAAATTTTTAATTTAAATCTCAGAAAGACATGATAAATATTCCAAGGCACAAAGGCAAGTCAACATCAGTTTTATTCAACTTACACAGCAGAGCAGAACAGCTGTTTTCGAAAGACGCAACCCTTTCATCATCAGTGCTCATGTGTATTGTGTTTGTCACCACTTATTAGGTGGCTTAGTTGAATGTGATAACAGTTCCTATTTACACAAATTTTATTGTGAAAAAGAATACGGGAACTGTATCAACCTGATGTTAACATGTTATTGTTATAATACCCGTGTTACCGTTTGATTGTTTTTCTTCATGTCCCATTTTTCTGAATTTTTTGTTCCATCATACCTAAGTCAAACTTTTTTGGTTTGAATTTTATACTTAAGTACATGTGAACGTTTTTTCCAATTTTTATTATTGGGTAGCTCAAGCCATAGCTTAAATTTGTATGTAGTAAGAATTTTAACGAACATTTTATATTGCTATATTAAATTTGAATTAAGATTCTATAGGCTAATTGTTCGAAATTTTTAATTTAAATCTCAGAAAGACATGATAAATATTCCAAGGCACAAAGGCAAGTCAACATCAGTTTTATTCAACTTACACAGCAGAGCAGAACAGCTGTTTTCGAAAGACGCAACCCTTTCATCATCAGTGCTCATGTGTATTGTGTTTGTCACCACTTATTAGGTGGCTTAGTTGAATGTGATAACAGTTCCTATTTACACAAATTTTATTGTGAAAAAGAATACGGGAACTGTATCAACCTGATGTTAACATGTTATTGTTATAATACCCGTGTTACCGTTTGATTATTTTTCTTCATGTCCCATTTTTCTGAATTTTTTGTTCCATCATACCTAAGTCAAACTTTTTTGGTTTGAATTTTATACTTAAGTACATGTGAACGTTTTTTCCAATTTTTATTATTGGGTAGCTCAAGCCATAGCTTAAATTTGTATGTAGTAAGAATTTTAACGAACATTTTATATTGCTATATTAAATTTGAATTAAGATTCTATAGGCTAATTGTTTGAAATTTTTAATTTAAATCTCAGAAAGACATGATAAATATTCCAAGGCACAAAGGCAAGTCAACATCAGTTTTATTCAAGTTACACAGCAGAGCAGAACAGCTGTTTTCGAAAGACGCAACCCTTTCATCATCAGTGCTCATGTGTATTGTGTTTGTCACCACTTATTAGGTGGCTTAGTTGAATGTGATAACAGTTCCTATTTACACAAATTTTATTGTGAAAAAGAATACGGGAACTGTATCAACCTGATGTTAACATGTTATTGTTATAATAAACGTGTTACCGTTTGATTATTTTTCTTCATGTCCCATTTTTCTGAATTTTTTGTTCCATCATACCTAAGTCAAACTTTTTTGGTTTGAATTTTATACTTAAGTACATGTGAACGTTTTTTCCAATTTTTATTATTGGGTAGCTCAAGCCATAGCTTAAATTTGTATGTAGTAAGAATTTTAACGAACATTTTATATTGCTATATTAAATTTGAATTAAGATTCTATAGGCTAATTGTTTGAAATTTTTAATTTAAATCTCAGAAAGACATGATAAATATTCCAAGGCACAAAGGCAAGTCAACATCAGTTTTATTCAACTTACACAGCAGAGCAGAACAGCTGTTTTCGAAAGACGCAACCCTTTCATCATCAGTGCTCATGTGTATTGTGTTTGTCACCACTTATTAGGTGGCTTAGTTGAATGTGATAACAGTTCCTATTTACACAAATTTTATTGTGAAAAAGAATACGGGAACTGTATCAACCTGATGTTAACATGTTATTGTTATAATACCCGTGTTACCGTTTGATTATTTTTCTTCATGTCCCATTTTTCTGAATTTTTTGTTCCATCATACCTAAGTCAAACTTTTTTGGTTTGAATTTTATACTTAAGTACATGTGAACGTTTTTTCCAATTTTTATTATTGGGTAGCTCAAGCCATAGCTTAAATTTGTATGTAGTAAGAATTTTAACGAACATTTTATATTGCTATATTAAATTTGAATTAAGATTCTATAGGCTAATTGTTCGAAATTTTTAATTTAAATCTCAGAAAGACATGATAAATATTCCAAATTCAGAAAAATGGGACATGAAGAAAAATAATCAAACGGTAACACGGGTATTATAACAATAACATGTTAACATCAGGTTGATACAGTTCCCGTATTCTTTTTCACAATAAAATTTGTGTAAATAGGAACTGTTATCACATTCAACTAAGCCACCTAATAAGTGGTGACAAACACAATACACATGAGCACTGATGATGAAAGGGTTGCGTCTTTCGAAAACAGCTGTTCTGCTCTGCTGTGTAAGTTGAATAAAACTGATGTTGACTTGCCTTTGTGCCTTGGAATATTTATCATGTCTTTCTGAGATTTAAATTAAAAATTTCGAACAATTAGCCTATAGAATCTTAATTCAAATTTAATATAGCAATATAAAATGTTCGTTAAAATTCTTACTACATACAAATTTAAGCTATGGCTTGAGCTACCCAATAATAAAAATTGGAAAAAACGTTCACATGTACTTAAGTATAAAATTCAAACCAAAAAAGTTTGACTTAGGTATGATGGAACAAAAAATTCAGAAAAATGGGACATGAAGAAAAATAATCAAACGGTAACACGGGTATTATAACAATAACATGTTAACATCAGGTTGATACAGTTCCCGTATTCTTTTTCACAATAAAATTTGTGTAAATAGGAACTGTTATCACATTCAACTAAGCCACCTAATAAGTGGTGACAAACACAATACACATGAGCACTGATGATGAAAGGGTTGCGTCTTTCGAAAACAGCTGTTCTGCTCTGCTGTGTAAGTTGAATAAAACTGATGTTGACTTGCCTTTGTGCCTTGGAATATTTATCATGTCTTTCTGAGATTTAAATTAAAAATTTCGAACAATTAGCCTATAGAATCTTAATTCAAATTTAATATAGCAATATAAAATGTTCGTTAAAATTCTTACTACATACAAATTTAAGCTATGGCTTGAGCTACCCAATAATAAAAATTGGAAAAAACGTTCACATGTACTTAAGTATAAAATTCAAACCAAAAAAGTTTGACTTAGGTATGATGGAACAAAAAATTCAGAAAAATGGGACATGAAGAAAAATAATCAAACGGTAACACGGGTATTATAACAATAACATGTTAACATCAGGTTGATACAGTTCCCGTATTCTTTTTCACAATAAAATTTGTGTAAATAGGAACTGTTATCACATTCAACTAAGCCACCTAATAAGTGGTGACAAACACAATACACATGAGCACTGATGATGAAAGGGTTGCGTCTTTCGAAAACAGCTGTTCTGCTCTGCTGTGTAAGTTGAATAAAACTGATGTTGACTTGCCTTTGTGCCTTGGAATATTTATCATGTCTTTCTGAGATTTAAATTAAAAATTTCGAACAATTAGCCTATAGAATCTTAATTCAAATTTAATATAGCAATATAAAATGTTCGTTAAAATTCTTACTACATAATAACAAATTTTGTTTCTTTAAAATAACAATAATACAACTTTATAAGAAAATATGGTAAGTCCACAAAAAAAATAAAAACCATGAAATGCAAATATGCTAAGTCCAAAAACATCAAATAACTTCATTCTTGTATTTTTATTTGATCGGGAGATTATTCGCATCTAAACGGCGTAATAAATAAAACATTCCTGCGTTTACAAACTAAAAAAAAATTTAAAACAGAAAAAGTTAGAAAATTTTTTCTTCCTCCTGAAAAATGTGTAAAACTGGACTTAGCATATTTGCATGTTTGGCTAACGATATACAAAAAAAAATTTTTAAACTATTAATTTGTATTCAGATTTAAATTTATTCAAAATCTCATAAATTTTATCTTAAGGGTAAGGGTGTGGTGTACACTTATTTATCATTTCCACAAAAGCATCACACAATATTTTTGTAAGAAAAATAACAGAAAATATTAGTTGTAAACGACCATATCAATGACACATAAACATTATGACACATGTGGTAAACAAATGCTTGCACTTCATACGTATACCAAAATACCTACAGCGAAGTGAAACATGAGTATTTTCACTTGCTCCACTTATAGTTTATTTCTTTAGCTACTTGACCGTACTTAAGGGGTAACAATGGAAAATCAAATTTCTTTTTATTTTATTTTAAATACCTTAAATAGGAGAAATGTAATTTGTTTAAAAATAATGACTGTGCTGATTGGTCAGTCGATCAGTAAATGCATTTTGTAACATGAACAAAAAGTTGAACACCATGTTACATTGGGCATTTTGGATGTATGAATGAAATGCAAGATGTGTCAGATAATTTTTAGATAATTTGTAAATTAGTATATAAGTTAGAAAATTTGTAAATAAAAGTTAGTCTCAGTTTGGACACAAGAATTCATTCTTCTTTTCACTGAACTCAAATAAAGGGCATCATTTGCTCGTCTGCCGAGTTTTAAAGCATCGCTCTACAAACCAAGGCTTTCTATTGCATTAGTCGCGATTCTATGCTAATGCAATAGTAATAGATTTGCAATTGTTTTGAAAATTTAAAAACCATACATACCAAACTTACTATAATTTAGATGGTATTTAAGATTCGACCGGTCGAATATAACGTTTTTACTTGTTTCTAAAGTTTTTCTTGTAATTTTGTTAAGCAAATTGTATATATTTTTATGTCAACAAAGGTTCAACGCATTAAACTTGTAGGCATAGAATAAATAAAATAACTTTTGGACCCCGCCCGTTTAGTGGGCGTTTTATTTTATGCAAAAGTTGTGTAAAAATTTAACAAATTATTTTACTTTAGCCTACATCCCTTAAAAATAACATTTTTAAATTATGTATGAATTTCTATTTTAATAGTGAACTTTATTTATGTAAATTGTATTACAGGATGTTAATTTTCACAACAGGCTATAAGTTCAAATCTGTGAAACTGCAAATAATATTTTATTTAATAAATGAATGTATTTACATTCTATTTATTTTTCAGAGGAATACAATCCTGTAATACAATTTACATAAAACATTGCAAGGGCACGCGCACTTGTTTACATGTTCATTGTAAACTGTTAACTTATATGCAATTTCTTGAACATAAATAACAAAAAGCATTAGATATCAGCAGCCGATGGCTCTGGAAAAAGCGAAAGAGATATATGGAATACTGGGAATATTAATAGTCAGGGTTGGGGAACTTCGTACTAACAAAAAAGTAATAAATTGTAAAAATGGATGTGAGAACTTCTCATATTCAATTTTCGGTAAAAACATTGGCTAAATAGTTGATATTCCTACTAACTAGCACCACTTGAAACAGTGGAAAAATTGAACAAAGATCACTGATGAGATGGCGTAGCGGCCTCGAAATCAGTACTGATCCGTTCTGCTGGTTTAATGAGTATGAAAAATATTCTTAATATTTCACTCTGAAAAATAAATAGAATGTAAACACATTCATTTATTAAATAAAAAAAATAATTTGCAGTTTCGCAGATTTGAACTTATAGCCTGTTGAGAAAAATAAAAATTTTAAGCTTTAATAACGAAGCTGAGACGTAACCTGGTACTACTCTGCCCTACCCCTTCCTCCACCTTTGCCCCTTAAATGACCCTATCAAAAAGAAAATTAAAATTTTGTTTTTAATTATTCCAAACATTTTTTTTGGAGTTTTATGACAAAGGTTTAATATCCTCCAAAGAGAATTGGACCTCATAAAGTATATATATGTATATTCTTGATCAGGGATGAAGTGTGAGACGATCTAGCAATGCCCATACATTCGTCTGTGGGAAATATGTTATAGTCTATTTTTGGGCCCCGACCTCTTTAGGGGGCGTCGACGTACGATATTATATCCAAAAATTTTGTAAATATTGAACCATTTTTATTCCTTAAGCCTATAAGAAGCTGAGATGTTCTTTGATCTTGCAGAGGTAAAACGTCTCTCCTTCGCCCCTTCCCGGAATGACTCTCTCAAAATAGAGATTTAAAATTGGGTACAGAGATGTCTTAAAGGAACTCTGTCCCTCCAAGTTAAACATTTTAAATTTTATTTACTACTATATATTTGGAAGGTATTTAAGATTCGACCCGGTGGAATATAACGTTTTTATCAGTCAGTTATAACATCAAAAATTGTTATATTGGCAAACAAAGCAGCATAATCTTCCTCAATCATTTCGTACACTTTTTTAACTCCTTTGGTGTCTTCATCATCTAGTTCTGCATTAACCTTAACTAAAATATATATAAAATACTCAAGATACTTTAATATGATATATAAGTCATACTTTTAGTATCGGGTTCCTTACCAACTCCTGTTTTCTTAAATTCCGCTTGTAGTTCTTCGTCTCTCTTTCATTATAATACAACTTTCTTCTAATAGGTTGGATAAGTTTCAATTTTTAACTCTTCAGTCTTTTCATATAATCGGGATGTTTTGTTATGTATTTACATATGTCGTATAAGACTTCCATTGGATGCAAACATATTGTATGAGCACTTGTGATCCTTTTTAAGTGGTTGTGATGCTACATATTTATACCACGAGAGTTCTTTTGGAGTTGTTTAAAAGAAAACAGTACCAAGTGATATTAGAATTAATAAAAAATTTTAAATAATAATTTTTATTTATTTATTTGAATTGCGACAAGACAAGATGTCTTACAATTATAGTGCTATTGATTACACAAAAACAGATAAGTCATAAATAAAATATAACATATAATTAGGTTTCAAAAGCTAGTAATAATATTAATATTTATAACATAGGAGCTTCTTTTAAACAAGACTTTAATAACAAAAAGCAGATTTGCAATAAAAGAATGAAAAATATAATATAGTGGAGAAAGTAAAAAAAAATTATTAAATAGAAGTAGAGCAGATAAAAACATAAAAACATTAATAATTCTCTTTTAAATATGTTAGCGTTGGCTAATTTTTTAATGTTGTTTAGACTCCTATACTTCAGTTGTACAATGTTCCTACCGCGGTTAGATCTTGCGAGCACAATTCTACCATAAATGTATGTCGGCAATGTTGTTATAAGCAACGTTAAGCTTCCTTTTGTCTTCATAAGTACAGTTTGCAAAAAGTTCACATCCGTATAGGAGAGATGGTATAAGATAGGTTTTGGCTAATAACATACGTATTGTAGATGGTGTTAAATCTTTAACTGCCCAAAGGCTGCGCAACATACCGTAGACTGCCAACAACTGCATTTATATGGTCAGACAAAGTTAGTCTATCATTGAAGATTAGTCCCAGATTATACGCTGTTGTAACAAAACCTATATTATCTCCGTTAATTTTTAACTGGGGGTCCTGGAAATTTCTCCTAGATTTAGAAATCAAAAAACATTTTGATTTAGCGGGGTTTATACATAGACCATTTGACTTTGCCCATATTCCAATTCTGGTTAGGTCATCATTGATGTTGTTGACACAGTAACTTAAGTCAGCAATATTGTCACCGTTACAGAGCTGAACATCGTCAGCATACATATTTACTGTACTATTCATTGTGATGTCAGGCAGCTCATTAACATATAGGCAAACAAGAAGGGGCCCAAAAATTGAACCTTGTGGAACGACTATTTTCACTATGAGTGCTCTCGATATATTGTCTTTGAGCTGAACTATTTGCGATCGATTGGTGAGATACGATGGTAAAAGCTTACACGCAGCGCTTGAAAAATTAAAAATCATCTGGAGTTGTAACAGCAGACTTATATGATCGACTGTGTCAAACGCTTTGCTGTGATCCAGAAAGCCACCATATTACGATCAATTTTTGATCTGAGGTCTTCAACAACATAAACTAATGCAATTATACAACTTTTTCCCATCATAAAACCCGATTGCTTTGCAGATAACAAATCCTTACATGCAATGTGTTCATTCATTTGTTTACCTAAAAGATTTTCCAGAATTTTAGACAAACAGGGAAGAATAGAAATAGTTCGAAATTCATTGTTAGATTTTAGAATAGGAATGCTTCTTGCGAGTTTCCACTCCTCAGGAAGACTATAGATTAATCCTTACAGACTGATACAATTAAAATATAACAATGTGTCAGAAATGATAAGTACGTACATATATATAGATGGAATCTATATAGCTTTGTTTTAATAGTAACAAGACAAATTACAGCAAAAACAAAAAATAACTCTTTAACAAATGTCGATTTAACAAATTAAACATTTATTTATAATCAATTTTGTAATGAGTTAAGATGTAAAATTATATAATTTTTTACGACATCAATACTTATGTTGAAATCGATACAAGGGTAAAGTCTATTAAAATCACTGCAAATTCTCCGAAAGTGATCGAAGTTACTATAGTTTGTAGTGTAAAACTTAATTCTCAAGAAGCTATAATACCTTGTTGGACGATTGGGTATATTCAAGTTTATTTTGCTCAGGAGAAATTGAGATGCGATGCAGCCGTTTATTAATTTCAGCAGAAAGGTAACATTTAGCATTTGCCGACGGATCTTTAAGGTTGGAAGCTTAATAAGTCCTAGGCGTCTCTCGTATGATGGTAATCTTATATTAGAGTTCCAAGGAAGACCACGAAGGCAAAATAATAAGAATTGCACTTGTACTGACTCTATTTTATTTGAATGTGAAAGATATTGTGGGTCCCATACAACAGATCCGTATTCAAGTATTGGGCGAACTAAAGTAGTAAATAACATCTTGGTTTTGTAAGGGTCAGAGAACTCCTTAGCCCAGCGTTTAATAAAACCCAGAACGCCAGTAGCTTTGTTAATCGTCGAAGTTATGTGGCACCTGAAGTCCAGTTTTTTATCTAAAATAACTCCCAAGTCATTAAATGAATCCACTAGGTCAAGAACAGCATTATTCATTTTATAGAGACCATTGATTGGAGTTGTTCTTGAGAAAATCATATATTTGCACTTTTTCACATTTAGGTCCATTAAATTATTACCACACCATGCGATTAAGTGTATAATGTCAGCTTGGAGACGCAACTGTTGATCAATAGAATCAAACGATAAAAATAACTTTACGTCATCTGCATACATTAGTATATTTGAGTTTTCAACAACGGATGGAACATCATTAATAAATAAAGTAAATAAAAGTGGGCCGAGATGACTACCCTGAGGCACACCTGATAAAACATTTATATCACCATATTGCGGAACTTGACACACTGCATTCTGTTCTTCAAATAAGATTCGATCCATTTTATTAGAGACGAGTAAGTTGTGATTCACTTTATCAAAGGCCTTACTAAAATCAAAATAGATGACATCTGTTTGTTTGCCAGTGACAAATCCATCGTTAACTAAGGTTGTTAATTCTAAGAGATTCGTAATAGTTGATCGACCTTTACAGAAACCATGCTGCGCAGAAGAAAGGATAGATGTTGCTTGATAAGACAATGTATCGCATAAGAGTTGCTCAAACAACTTTGGTATAGCGTTCAATTTAGCTATACCTCTATACTTTGATATATCAGCTTTAGATTCAAATTTGAACAGCGGAATGATGAACAATTTCTTCCAAATTGGAGGAAAATAACTCAATTTGAGTGATTTGTTGAATAAATAGGTCAATGGATTGCTTAGTAAAAGAGGACAGTGTTTTAAAAAACTACTAGGAATACCATCAGGACCGGGAACATACGAAAGTTTTAGATTTTTCATATAAGTCAAAACAGTTTGCTGCTCAAAACGGGGTACATTAAAATTGACTGATTCAGGGATGTGGTAAGAATACTGCTCGATATTGCTAAACGTAGACGAAGAATAGGTTGGTACAAAAAAGTCAGCAAACATATTACTTATAACCTTATCATCTGACGACTCATAATCTTTAAACTTCATAACAGAAGGGAAATCTGACACACGTCTCTTCGAATTGACAAACGTATAAAAAGATTTGGGATCATTTTTTAGGTTATTTTTATCCTGTTTAAATAAGCACTATAAGCCACTTGATTAGCAATGGTATATGCAGATCTTGCTGAGGAGTACATAGAATAATTTAGTTGAGATGCATTTTGCTTGTACTTTTTAAATAGTTTACTCTTTCGGTTTTTAAGTCTTGAAAGTTGTTTAGTGTTGCAACGTGGACCATGGCAGGGTGCAGGTAGTACTCTAGGTATTGAAGATAGGAAGCATTTGTGTAGTATCTGGTAAAATTTTTCGATACTTTTGTCTAAATCATTGCCATAAGATAATTCATTTAACCAGTCGATTTGAGAGAGTTCACGTTGAAGTTTAATGTAATTTGTTGACTTAAAACGAAAAATTTTATTTTGCTGAGATGTATTTGACCGTCGATATAAGTTAATTCAATCGTAGGATGATAACTATCCTCAGGATTTGAAAGCGGGGGATGCTGCGATATCGAAAAGTCTCACGGTTCATTAACAAATATAAGGTCTAACAATTTATCAGAAGTATTTGTGATGCAGTTGATTTGTAAAAGGCAGCGCTCCAGTAAAATGTTAATGAAATACTGTGATGACTCCGAAGATTGAAGAGGTGACAAATAATTACAATCAGGCACAGATTTCCAGGACACATTTGGCATATTAAAATCTCCCAGCACAAGTATAAGATCATTTGAATTTACTTTATCTGCAATAACATTTATAGCTTTTAGGTAGTCCTCATAGATAGAATATTGCGAGTTAGGACGAATATACAAGCAAATAATATACATACATAAGCTGTTTATGTATTTTCACTAATACGCATATAAACTCAATGTGCAAAAAATCATGCAGTATAATTTCTTCCGACGAAAACATAGTTGAGACAGCAATTAAAACACCACCACCTGATTTTTTTACAATATTATTGGCTGTTTGACAACTTTCTCTATCTTTACTGAAAATTTTGTATCTGGAACACGTAATTTCGGTATTAGTAATTTTACTATTAATCCAGGTTTCAGTGAATGCTATAATATCGTTGACATATCCAAAGCTGTTTCGGTTAATCGATGACAATTTTGAATTAATACCCCTGACATTTTGGTATAAAATAGATATTAGTTTTTTGGATTGGGATGCACTAAATTAGGCAAGCGAGCATTATTATCATCTTTTTAAATGAATTCACGTACTATAGCATTCTTAGGCCAAAACTCTTGACTAACAATTTGCTGAAACATTACCTCCGGTACAATTATTTTAAATGATGCTATAGTTTATTTTAAAAACGAGAATATCCTGTGGTGAGCAATTTTAAAATTTCCTTTGAATATACCATTTCATATCTTCAGCTTTTGTATCCGATGCGAAACGTGTAGCAAATATGGTTTTTTTTGGAGGAATCGTACGCAACTTGGGGTTGTTGACGTATCAGTTATATTTTGATTATGAACTGTAGACGAGCTCGCTATTGAGGTTAAAGAGACTGGAGTCGAGACATCAAAATTACTTAATTAAGCTGGTCTTAGTGATTTTGAAGCATTATTTACAGTCACGGCCATTGATGAGTAGCTCAGATATCGTTGACATGAATAATGTTACCAACATTATCTGAGGCATTAGGCATAGCTGTTCCAGGAGGAGAATTTTTTGTTAAACTGTATCCGTCATTAATCGTATTGTTATCTTTATTCAAGAATCTGGGGCTTTTGCGACGAATTGTGGATGGTGATTGTAAACTATCTAAAGTTTTAAAGTCACTAAAAAGTTTTACATATTCATTAATTTGTTCAGTTAAATGGCCCAGATTGTTCTGGATTTGCAGGAAATTGTTTTTAGTGCTCTGGAAGAATTTAAAAAATTCAACACTGACTTTCTGGCAACTATTAAAACGCCAATGAACGTTTTTGTTTTTTGCTATTGACTCGCCCACTAAGCCAGAAATACTAGCGCTCTTAAAATGGTATGAACCGTGACATAACCAACAGATTATCATTCTATCATCCGATCCTTCTAAAGTACATCCCTTTTCCAAGCATGCCATCTTGGGAATTAACAATGAAACAATCAAATATATGTATATAATTTTGAGCACTGATCTGTTCAGTAATCAATACTGAAATCAGTACTGATCCGTTCTGCTGGTTTAGGTTAGGTTAGGTTAGCAGGTTGGGTCCAATTATTTTGATCACTTTGTGACACCTGTATTTATGAGGATTGAGAAGGTAAGAAAGAGGAAAGAAGTAGGGATAGTCGAAAGTTAAGGTAAGAAGGATAGTAAGAAAGAATATGGGATACATAAACCAAGAGTTATGGTCGTGCATACACGCCCCAGGGGAGTCAGCTGCCGAACCAGCCACTGCTCCTAATAAAGAGATTCAGGTACCTCAGTCCTATCTCCGATATCTCTAAAATGTCTCCAAAGCGTGCCTTGCCCAGAGACTGTAGGCGCTGCTCCTCCAGAGCAGGACAGAAGCAGAGGAGGTGTGCAATGCTGTCTTCCTCCTCCTCATCATTGCAACTGGAGCAGTAGTCGTTATAGGGGAGCCCCATGCGCCTGGCATGAGTCCCAAAGGTGCAGTGAGCAGTAAGTGTGGCCACTATGTTACGTAGATGACCTCTTGCAAAGTTCAAAAGATCCTTCGTCCTCCTAGAGTCTAGGCGGGGCCATAAGACTCTTGATATCTCGCAAGTGGATTCTCTGAACCACCTGTCCTGAGCCATTTCGAATAGTGCAACATCAAAGCGTCTCCAGCAAGATGAGAGTGGAATCCCACTTAGTTGGTCGATGTCGGCTTCCTGAAGTGTGGTTCCTCTCCCCGCCAGTTCATCCGCCTTAATGTTGCCCGTGGTAGTCCCATGTCCCCGCACCCAGTTCAAGGTGATGCGTGAATGTTCCGCAAGTCCGTCAAGGGCTCCGCGGGATTCCTGGACAAGTAGGGATGAGCTATACACCCCCGTAAGAGATCTTATTGCAGCTTGACTGTCGGTAATGAATTGGATGTTCTGGTTCCGAATAATCCGATAAAACCTTAGCCATAACGCTGCCCTTTTGATAGCAGTTATTTCCGCCTGCAATACGCTACACTCATCCGGGAGTCTGAAGGACATCTCGGTTCCAAAGTCTGGAATAAAGTGCCATTCTGCGGAGAACCCTCTCCATGTAGGATCGGTTTCTCGCCACATCCAGTGCTTTCCACCAGACCACAATACCATAGAATAGTATAGGTTTTATCACAGTCTCTAGTATCCAATTTACCCCCTTTGGGCTTATGCCCCAGGTAGGGCCAATGGCTCTCCTACAGACGTAAACTGCCATCGAGGCTTTCCTCACTCAATCACAACACGCAAGTATTTTACTTTATCCGAGAGGTCCAGGGTAATGCCATTTAGTTTTGGGTGGATGAATGAGGGAATCTTGTACCTTCTCGTGAAGAGTACCAGTTCCGTTTTTGTAGGGTTGACGCTGAGTCCGCATCTCAAAAACCAATCGTTAACCCCTTTAAAAGCTGTCTCCAGCCTCCGTGACATAGTGTCCAAGTGGAAACCTGATATTGCCACTGCAACATCATCTGCATATGCAACAGTTTTAATACCCATGGTCTCCAGACTTCTAAGCAACAGATTCATCGTTACATTCCACAATAATGTTCTGCTGGTTTAATGAGTATGAAAAATATTCTTAATATTTCACTCTTAAAAATAAATAGAATGTAAACACATTCATTTATTAACTAAAAAAATAATTTGCAGTTTCGCAGATTTGAACTTATAGCCTGTTGAGAAAAATAAAAATTTTAAGCTTTAATAACGAAGCTGAGACGTAACCTGGTACTACTCTGCCCTACCCCTTCCTCCACCTTTGCCACTTAAATGACCCTATCAAAAAGAAAATTAAAATTTTGTTTTTAATTATTCCAAACATTTTTTTTTTTGAGTTTTATGATAAAGGTTTAATATCCTCCAAAGAGAATTGGACCTCATAAAGTATATATATGTATATTCTTGATCAGGGATGAAGTCTGAGACGATCTAGCAATGCCCATACATTCGTCTGTGGGAAATATGTTATAGTCTATTTTTGGGCCCCGACCTCTTTAGGGGGCGTCGACGTACGATATTATATGCAAAAATTTTGTATATATTGAACAACTTTTATTCCTTAAGCCTATAAGAAGCTGAGATGTTCTTTGATCTTGCAGAGGTAAAACGTCTCTCCTTCGCCCCTTCCCGGAATGACTCTCTCAAAATAGAGATTTAAAATTGGGTACAGAGATGTCTTAAAGGAACTCTGTCCCACCAAGTTAAACATTTTAAATTTACTTACTATATGTATATTTGGAAGGTATTTAAGATTCGACCCGGTGGAATATAACGTTTTTATCAGTCAGTTATAACATCAAAAATTGTTATATTGGCAAACAAAGCAACATAATCTTCCTCAATCATTTCGTACACTTTTTTAACTCCTTTGGTGTCTTCATCATCTAGTTCTGCATTAACCTTAACTAAAATAAATATAAAATACTCAAGATACTTTAATATGATATATAAGTCATACTTTTAGTATCGGGTTCCTAACCAACTCCTGTTTTTTTAAATTCCGCTTGTAGTTCTTCGTCTCTCTTTCATTATAATACAACTTTCTTCTAATAGCTTGGATAAGTTTCTGGGTACGTCCAATTTTTAACTGTTCAGTCTCTTCATATAATCGGGATGTTTTGTTATGTATTTACATATGTCGTATAAGACTTCCATTGGATGCAAACATATTGTATGAGCACTTGTGATCCTTTTTAAGTGGTTGTGATGCTACATATTTATACCACGAGAGTTCTTTTGGAGTTGTTTAAAAGAAAACAGTACCAAATGATATTAGAATTAATAAAAAATTTTAAATAATAATTTTTATTTATTTATTTAAATTGCAACATAACACAACAAGGCAAGATGTCTTATAATTATAGAGCTATTGATTACACAAAAACAGATAAGTCATAAATAAAATATAACATATAATTAGGTTTCAAAAGCTAGTAATAATATTAATATTTATAACAATGGAGCTTCTTTTAAACAAGACTTTAATAACAAAAAGCAGATTTGCAATAAAAGAATGAAAAATATAATATAGGGGAGAAAGTAAAAAAAAATTATTAAGTAGATGTAGAGCAGATAAAAACATAAATAATTCTCTTTTAAATATGTTAGCGTTGGCTAATTTTTTAATGTTGTTTAGACTCCTATACTTTAGTTGTATAATGTTCCTACCGCGGTTAGATCTTGCGAGCACAATTCTACCATAAATGTATGTCGGCAATGTTGTTATAAGCAACGTTAAGCTTCCTTTTGTCTTCATAAGTACAGTTTGCAAAAAGTTCACATCCGTATAGGAGAGATGGTATAAGATAGGTTTTGGCTAATAACATACGTATTGTAGATGGTGTTAAATCTTTAACTGCCCAAAGGCTGCGCAACATACCGTAGACTGGCAACAACTGCATTATATGGTCAGACAAAGTTAGTCTATCATTGAAGATTAGTCCCAGATTATACGCTGTTGTAACAAAACCTATATTATCTCCGTTAATTTTTAACTGAGGGTCCTGGAAATTTCTCCTAGATTTAGAAATCAAGAAACATTTTGATTTAGCGGGGTTTATACATAGACCATTTGACTTTGCCCATATTCCAATTCTGGTTAGGTCATCATTGATGTTGTTGACACAGTAACTTAAGTCAGCAATATTGTCACCGTTACAGAGCTGAACATCGTCAGCATACATATTTACTGTACTATTCATTGTGATGTCAGGCAGCTCATTAACATATAGGCAAAAAAGAAGGGGCCCAAAAATTGAACCTTGTGGAACGACTATTTTCACTATGAGTGCTCTCGATATATTGTCTTTGAGCTGAACTATTTGCGATCGATTGGTGAGATACGATGGTAAAAGCTTACACGCAGAGCTTGAAAAATTAAAAATCATCTGGAGTTGTAACAGCAGACTTTTATGATCGACTGTGTCAAACGCTTTGCTGTGATCCAGAAAGCCACCATATTACGATCAATTTTTGATCTGAGGTCTTCAACAACATCAACTAATGCAATTATACAACTTTTTCCCATCATAAAACCCGATTGCTTTGCAGATAACAAATCCTTACATGCAATGTGTTCATTCATTTGTTTACCTAAAAGATTTTCCAGAATTTTAGACAAACAGGGAAGAATAGAAATAGTTCGAAATTCATTGTTAGATTTTAGAATAGGAATGCTTCTTGCGAGTTTATACTCCTCAGGAAGACTATAGATTAATCCTTACAGACTGATACAATTAAAATATAACAATGTGTCAGAAATGATAAGTACGTACATATATATAGATGGAATCTATATAGCTTTGTTTTAATAGTAACAAGACAAATTACAGCAAAAACAAAAAATAACTCTTTAACAAATGTCGATTTAACAAATTAAACATTTATTTATAATCAATTTTGTAATGAGTTAAGATGTAAAATTATATAATTTTTTACGACATCAATACTTATGTTGAAATCGATACAAGGGTAAAGTCTATTAAAATCACTGCAAATTCTCCGAAAGGGATCGAAGTTACTATAGTTTGTAGTGTAAAACTTAATTCTCAAGAAGCTATAATACCTTGTTGGACGATTGGGTATATTCAAGTTTATTTTGCTCAGGAGAAATTGTGATGTGATGCAGCCGTTTATTAATTTCAGCAGAAAGGTAACATTTAGCATTTGCCGACGGATCTTTAAGGTTGGAAGCTTAATAAGTCCTAGGCGTCTCTCGTATGATGGTAATCTTATATTAGAGTTCCAAGGAAGACCACGAAGGCAAAATAATAAGAATTGCACTTGTACTGACTCTATTTTATTTGAATGTGAAAGATATTGTGGGTCCCATACAACAGATCCGTATTCAAGTATTGGGCGAACTAAAGTAGTAAATAACATCTTAGTTGTGTAAGGGTCAGAGAACTCCTTAGCCCAGCGTTTAATAAAACCCAGAACGCCAGTAGCTTTGTTAATCGTCGAAGTTATGTGGCACCTGAAGTCCAGTTTTTTATCTAAAATAACTCCCAAGTCATTAAATGAATCCACTAGGTCAAGAACAGCATTATTCATTTTATAGAGACCATTGATTGGAGTTGTTCTTGAGAAAATCATATATTTGCACTTTTTCACATTTAGGTCCATTAAATTATTACCACACCAAGCGATTAAGTGTATAATGTCAGCTTGGAGACGCAACTGTTGATCAATAGAATCAAACGATAAAAATAACTTTACGTCATCTGCATACATTAGTATATTTGAGTTTTCAACAACGGATGGAACATCATTAATAAATAAAGTAAATAAAAGTGGGCCGAGATGACTACCCTGAGACACACCTGATAAAACATTTATATCACCATATTGCGGAACTTGACACACTGCATTCTGTTCTTCAAATAAGATTCGATCCATTTTATTAGAGACGATCCAAATCCAATTCGATCAAGCTTATGAATGAGTAAGTTGTGATTCACTTTATCAAAGGCCTTACTAAAATCAAAATAGATGACATCTGTTTGTTTGCCAGTGACAAATCCATCGTTAACTAAGGTTGTTAATTCTAAGAGATTCGTAATAGTTGATCGACCTTTACAGAAACCATGCTGCGCAGAAGAAAGGATAGATGTTGCTTGATAAGACAATGTATCGCATAAGAGTTGCTCAAACAACTTTGGTATAGCGTTCAATTTAGCTATACCTCTATACTTTGATATATCAGCTTTAGATCCAAATTTGAACAGCGGAATGATGAACAATTTCTTCCAAATTGAAGGAAAATAACTCAATTTGAGTGATTTGTTGAATAAATAGGTCAATGGAGTGCTTAGTAAAAGAGGACTAGGAATACCATCAGGACCGGGAACATACGAAAGTTTTAGATTTTTCATATAAGTCAAAACAGTTTGCTGCTCAAAACGGGGTACATTAAAATTGACTGATTCAGGGATGTGGTAAGAATACTGCTCGATATTGCTAAACGTAGACGAAGAATAGGTTGGTACAAAAAAGTCAGCAAACATATTACTTATAACCTTATCATCTGACGACTCATAATCTTTAAACTTCATAACAGAAGGGAAATCTGACACACGTCTCTTCGAATTGACAAACTTATAAAAAGATTTGGGATCATTTTTTAGGTTATTTTTATCCTGTTTAAATAAGCACTATAAGCCACTTGATTAGCAATGGTATATGCAGATCTTGCTGAGGAGTACATAGAATAATTTAGTTGAGATGCATTTTGCTTGTACTTTTTAAATAGTTTACTCTTTCGGTTTTTAAGTCTTGAAAGTTGTTTAGTGTTCCAAGGTGGACCATGGCAAGGGGCAGGTAGTACTCTAGGTATTGAAGATAGGAAGCATTTGTGTAGTATCTGGTAAAAGTTTTCGATACTTTTGTCTACATCATTGCCATAAGATAATTCATTTAACCAGTCGATTTGAGAGAGTTCACGTTGAAGTTTAATGTAATTTGTTGACTTAAAACGAAAAATTTTATTTTGCTGAGATGTATTTGACCGTCGATATAAGTTAATTCAATCGTAGGATGATAACTATCCTCAGGATTTGAAAGCGGGGGATGCTGCGATATCGAAAAGTCTGACGGTTCATTAACAAATATAAGGTCTAACAATTTATCAGAAGTATTTGTGATGCAGTTGATTTGTAAAAGGCAGCGCTCCAGTAAAATGCTAATGAAATACTGTGATGACTCTGAAGATTGAAGAGGTGACAAATAATTACAATCAGGCACAGATTTCCAGGACACATTTGGCATATTAAAATCTCCCAGCACAAGTATAAGATCATTTGAATTTACTTTATCTGCAATAACATTTATAGCTTTTAGGTAGTCCTCATAGATAGAATATTGCGAGTTAGGACGAATATACAAGCAAATAATATACATACATAAGCTGTTTATGTATTTTCACTAATACGCATATAAACTCAATGTGCAAAAAATCATGCAGTATAATTTCTTCCGACGAAAACATAGTTGAGACAGCAATTAAAACACCACCACCTGATTTTTATACCCTTCACAAAAAAGTGAAAGGGTATATATAGGTTTGTCATTCCGTGTGTAATTTCTTCGATATGCACATGGGACCCCATAAAGTATATATATTCTGGATCCTTATGAATAGCGATGACGATTGAGCGATGTCCGTCTGTCCGTCTGTCCGTCCGTCTGTACGTGAAATCGGTTTTCCCAAGCTCCCAGAAGAGCTAGAGACTTCGTTCTTGGACCGTTGGATTGGAAATGAACTTAAACAGGCTGCTATTGAAATTCAGAAAGATCCGAAGTATGGTTCCAGAGCTGGGAAGCTTACACCTATTTCTCGACGCAAAATTTTTACCAAAAATCAATTATTTTTTTTAATGTTTGTAAATTAAACCTATTTCGTGCTTTAGGGAGCCTCAATGGTCTATTAAAAACTAAAAAAATTAAAAAATTTTTCCAGGGATGGGAAATAAAAAAATTTTTTTTCGGCTTATTCCGTATTTTGTAGTACATGTAGTATCTAAAATTGTTAAAAATTTTAAGTTTTTCTTTAACAAAACCACTTTATACGTCATGAAGATTTGCATTGGCAAAAAAAAATTTTTGTTTTTAAATTCAAATTTTACTTCCAGGGTTGGGAAATTGCATTGTTTTTATAAGTGAAAGTAATGAAACAGGTCTAGCCAAGCC
Organism: Linnaemya tessellans; assembly: GCA_951800035.1. Classification (NCBI taxonomy): domain Eukaryota; kingdom Metazoa; phylum Arthropoda; class Insecta; order Diptera; family Tachinidae; genus Linnaemya; species Linnaemya tessellans. The sequence goes on along the minus strand of OX637533.1, from coordinate 49,144,093 downwards.
CCCAGAAGAGATAGAGACTTCATTCTTGGACCGTTGGATTGGAAATGAAATAGAGTGGTATTAAAATTCAGATAGATCCGAACTATGGTTCCAGAGCTGGGAAGCTTGCACCTATTTCTCGACGCTAAATTTATACCAAAAATAATTTATTTTTTTTAATGTTTGCAAACTAAACCTATTTCGTGCTTTGGAAAGTCTCAATGGTGTATTAAAAACTAAAAATATAAAAAAAAAATGTTCAGGGATGGGAAATAAAAATTTTTTTTCGGCCCATTCCGTATTTTGTAGTACATGTAGTAACTAAAATTGTTAAAAATGTTAAGTTTTTCTTTAACAAAACCTCTTTATACGTCATGAAGATTTGCATTGGCAAAAAGAAAAGAAAATTTTAGATTCAAATTTTGCTTCCAGGGGTGGAAAATTGAATTTTTTTTATACATGCAAGTAATCAAACAGGCAATCGATGTTGTTGTTTTTTGTTTTTTGCCAACTAAAACAGTCGTATAATTTAGGAAGAACAAAATTGGTATCAAAAATTCAAAAATAAAAAATAAAATTTCGAATCCAGGGATGGACAAGTGCAATATTTTATGGTACATGAAAGTTACCAAAATGGTAAAAAATTTGCAATTTTTTGTAAATAAAACTACTTTATACTTCAAGAAGCATTGCACTGATAAAAAAACAAACAAAAAAAATTTAAATTTCGTTTCCAGGGTTAGAAAAATTAAATTTTTTTTGGTACATGCAATATTTTGTAGTACATGTAATAACCAAAATGGTTGCAAAATTCGACTTTTTCTTAAACAAAACTACTTTATACCTCATGAAGATTTGCATTGATAAAGAAAATTTTAAAAAATTTAAATTTCGCTTCCAGGGTTAGGAAATTGAATTTTTTTTAAACATAAATGTAACCAAAAAGGCAATTGACGTTGTTTTTTTTGCTAATTAGAGCTGTTTTATAATTCAGGAAGAACAAATTTGGTATTAAAATCTTAAAAATCAAAATTTCGACTCCAGGTTTGGACATATGATATATTTTATGGTACGTGAAAGTGACCAAAAAGTTTAAAAATAGTATTTTTTTTGTCAACTAAAGCTATGTTACGCCTCACTAAGAATTGCATTGGTAAAAAAATAAAAATTCGCTTCCAGAGTTGGAAAATCGAAATACTTTTCGTACATAATAGTACATACATAAATTAAAAATTTTGTGTTTTTAGTGAATTAAAGCTATTTTATATATCAGAAAAAATTAGATTAGTATTAAAAAATTAAGAATTCGGTTCCAGGGTTAGGAAGTTGACATTTTCTGATCCATAAAATCAGCCATTTTATTTGTTATTTTTGATTTTTATGATGAATTATACATACTTTATTTATCAGAAAGAAGTAATCTGGTATTAAAAACCAAAAACATTAAAAACCAAAGACGATTCTACGGTTGGACAATTAGAACTTTTTGGGGTACATGAAACGGATTTTTTGTTTTGTTTGTAAATTAAATATATATAATATTTTCGAAAGACGTTCATAGGTATTAGATATAAGAGAAGCCAAAAATTTAGCTTCCTAGCCGAAAAATTTAAACGTTTTCTTAAATATAAAAGTAACCGATAACATTATTTTGATATTTTAATTAAACCTACTTTCTGTTTTGGCAAGAAAGAAAGAAAGAAGAATTACATCTGTGAAGGGTATATAAGATTCGGCACAGCCGAATATAGCGCTTTTACTTGTTTTACAATATTATTGGCTGTTTGACAACTTTCTCTATCTTTACTGAAAATTTTGTATCTGGAACACGTAATTTCGGTATTAGTAATTTTACTATTAATCCAGGTTTCAGTGAATGCTATAATATCGTTGACATATCCAAAGCTGTTTCGGTAAATCGATGACAATTTTGAATTAATACCCCTGACATTTTGGTATAAAATAGATATTAGTTTTTTGGATTGGGATGCACTAAATTAGGCAAGCGAGCATTATTATCATCTTTTTAAATGAATTCACGTACTATAGCATTCTTAGGCCAAAACTCTTGACTAACAATTTGCTGAAACATTACCTCCGGTACAATTATTTTAAATGATGCTATAGTTTATTTTAAAAACGAGAATATCCTGTGGTGAGCAATTTTAAAATTTCCTTTGAATATACCATTTCATATCTTCAGCTTTTGTATCCGATGCGAAACGTGTAGCAAATATGGTTTTTTTTGGAGGAATCGTACGCAACTTGGGGTTGTTGACGTATCAGTTATATTTTGATTATGAACTGTAGACGAGCTCGCTATTGAGGTTAAAGAGACTGGAGTCGAGACATCAAAATTACTTAATTAAGCTGGTCTTAGTGATTTTGAAGCATTATTTACAGTCACGGCCATTGATGAGTAGCTCAGATATCGTTGACATGAATAATGTTACCAACATTATCTGAGGCATTAGGCATAGCTGTTCCAGGAGGAGAATTTTTTGTTAAACTGTATCCGTCATTAATCGTATTGTTATCTTTATTCAAGAATCTGGGGCTTTTGCGACGAATTGTGGATGGTGATTGTAAACTATCTAAAGTTTTAAAGTCACTAAAAAGTTTTACATATTCATTAATTTGTTCAGTTAAATGGCCCAGATTGTTCTGGATTTGCAGGAAATTGTTTTTAGTGCTCTGGAAGAATTTAAAAAATTCAACACTGACTTTCTGGCAACTATTAAAACGCCAATGAACGTTTTTGTTTTTTGCTATTGACTCGCCCACTAAGCCAGAAATACTAGCGCTCTTAAAATGGTATGAACCGTGACATAACCAACAGATTATCATTCTATCATCCGATCCTTCTAAAGTACATCCCTTTTCCAAGCATGCCATCTTGGGAATTAACAATGAAACAATCAAATATATGTATATAATTTTGAGCACTGATCTGTTCAGTAATCAATACTGAAATCAGTACTGATCCGTTCTGCTGGTTTAGGTTAGGTTAGGTTAGCAGGTTGGGTCCAATTATTTTGATCACTTTGTGACACCTGTATTTATGAGGATTGAGAAGGTAAGAAAGAGGAAAGAAGTAGGGATAGTCGAAAGTTAAGGTAAGAAGGATAGTAAGAAAGAATATGGGATACATAAACCAAGAGTTATGGTCGTGCATACACGCCCCAGGGGAGTCAGCTGCCGAACCAGCCACTGCTCCTAATAAAGAGATTCAGGTACCTCAGTCCTATCTCCGATATCTCTAAAATGTCTCCAAAGCGTGCCTTGCCCAGAGACTGTAGGCGCTGCTCCTCCAGAGCAGGACAGAAGCAGAGGAGGTGTGCAATGCTGTCTTCCTCCTCCTCATCATTGCAACTGGAGCAGTAGTCGTTATAGGGGAGCCCCATGCGCCTGGCATGAGTCCCAAAGGTGCAGTGAGCAGTAAGTGTGGCCACTATGTTACGTAGATGACCTCTTGCAAAGTTCAAAAGATCCTTCGTCCTCCTAGAGTCTAGGCGGGGCCATAAGACTCTTGATATCTCGCAAGTGGATTCTCTGAACCACCTGTCCTGAGCCATTTCGAATAGTGCAACATCAAAGCGTCTCCAGCAAGATGAGAGTGGAATCCCACTTAGTTGGTCGATGTCGGCTTCCTGAAGTGTGGTTCCTCTCCCCGCCTGTTCATCCGCCTTAATGTTGTCCGTGGTAGTCCCATGTCCCCGCACCCAGTTCAAGGTGATGCGTGAATGTTCCGCAAGTCCGTCAAGGGCTCCGCGGGATTCCTGGACAAGTAGGGATGAGCTATACACCCCCGTAAGAGATCTTATTGCAGCTTGACTGTCGGTAATGAATTGGATGTCCTGGTTCCGAATAATCCGATAAAACCTTAGCCATAACGCTGCCCTTTTGATAGCAGTTATTTCCGGCTGCAATACGCTACACTCATCCGGGAGTCTGAAGGACATCTCGGTTCCAAAGTCTGGAATAAAGTGCCATTCTGCGGAGAACCCTCTCCATGTAGGATCGGTTTCTCGCCACCTCCAGTGCTTTCCACCAGACCACAATACCATAGAATAGTATAGGTTTTATCACAGTCTCTAGTATCCAATTTACCCCCTTTGGGCTTATGCCCCAGGTAGGGCCAATGGCTCTCCTACAGACGTAAACTGCCATCGAGGCTTTCCTCACTCAATCACAACACGCAAGTATTTTACTTTATCCGAGAGGTCCAGGGTAATGCCATTTAGTTTTGGGTGGATGAATGAGGGAATCTTGTACCTTCTCGTGAAGAGTACCAGTTCCGTTTTTGTAGGGTTGACGCTGAGTCCGCATCTCAAAAACCAATCGTTAACCCCTTTAAAAGCTGTCTCCAGCCTCCGTGACATAGTGTCCAAGTGGAAACCTGATATTGCCACTGCAACATCATCTGCATATGCAACAGTTTTAATACCCATGGTCTCCAGACTTCTAAGCAACAGATTCATCGTTACATTCCACAATAATGTTCTGCTGGTTTAATGAGTATGAAAAATATTCTTAATATTTCACTCTTAAAAATAAATAGAATGTAAACACATTCATTTATTAACTAAAAAAATAATTTGCAGTTTCGCAGATTTGAACTTATAGCCTGTTGAGAAAAATAAAAATTTTAAGCTTTAATAACGAAGCTGAGACGTAACCTGGTACTACTCTGCCCTACCCCTTCCTCCACCTTTGCCACTTAAATGACCCTATCAAAAAGAAAATTAAAATTTTGTTTTTAATTATTCCAAACATTTTTTTTTTTTGAGTTTTATGATAAAGGTTTAATATCCTCCAAAGAGAATTGGACCTCATAAAGTATATATATGTATATTCTTGATCAGGGATGAAGTCTGAGACGATCTAGCAATGCCCATACATTCGTCTGTGGGAAATATGTTATAGTCTATTTTTGGGCCCCGACCTCTTTAGGGGGCGTCGACGTACGATATTATATGCAAAAATTTTGTATATATTGAACAACTTTTATTCCTTAAGCCTATAAGAAGCTGAGATGTTCTTTGATCTTGCAGAGGTAAAACGTCTCTCCTTCGCCCCTTCCCGGAATGACTCTCTCAAAATAGAGATTTAAAATTGGGTACAGAGATGTCTTAAAGGAACTCTGTCCCACCAAGTTAAACATTTTAAATTTACTTACTATATATTTGGAAGGTATTTAAGATTCGACCCGGTGGAATATAACGTTTTTATCAGTCAGTTATAACATCAAAAATTGTTATATTGGCAAACAAAGCAACATAATCTTCCTCAATCATTTCGTACACTTTTTTAACTCCTTTGGTGTCTTCATCATCTAGTTCTGCATTAACCTTAACTAAAATAAATATAAAATACTCAAGATACTTTAATATGATATATAAGTCATACTTTTAGTATCGGGTTCCTAACCAACTCCTGTTTTCTTAAATTCCGCTTGTAGTTCTTCGTCTCTCTTTCATTATAATACAACTTTCTTCTAATAGCTTGGATAAGTTTCTGGGTACGTCCAATTTTTAACTGTTCAGTCTCTTCATATAATCGGGATGTTTTGTTATGTATTTACATATGTCGTATAAGACTTCCATTGGATGCAAACATATTGTATGAGCACTTGTGATCCTTTTTAAGTGGTTGTGATGCTACATATTTATACCACGAGAGTTCTTTTGGAGTTGTTTAAAAGAAAACAGTACCAAATGATATTAGAATTAATAAAAAATTTTAAATAATAATTTTTATTTATTTATTTAAATTGCAACATAACACAACAAGGCAAGATGTCTTATAATTATAGAGCTATTGATTACATAAAAACAGATAAGTCATAAATAAAATATAACATATAATTAGGTTTCAAAAGCTAGTAATAATATTAATATTTATAACAATGGAGCTTCTTTTAAACAAGACTTTAATAACAAAAAGCAGATTTGCAATAAAAGAATGAAAAATATAATATAGGGGAGAAAGTAAAAAAAAATTATTAAGTAGATGTAGAGCAGATAAAAACATAAATTATTCTCTATTAAATATGTTAGCGTTGGCTAATTTTTTAATGTTGTTTAGACTCCTATACTTTACTTGTATAATGTTCCTACCGCGGTTAGATCTTGCGAGCACAATTCTACCATAAATGTATGTCGGCAATGTTGTTATAAGCAACGTTAAGCTTCCTTTTATCTTCATAAGTACAGTTTGCAAAAAGTTCACATCCGTATAGGAGAGATGGTATAAGATAGGTTTTGGCTAATAACATACGTATTGTAGATGGTGTTAAATCTTTAACTGCCCAAAGGCTGCGCAACATACCGTAGACTGCCAACAACTGCATTTATATGGTCAGACAAAGTTAGTCTATCACTGAAGATTAGTCCCAGATTATACGCTGTTGTAACAAAACCTATATTATCTCCGTTAATTTTTAACTGAGGGTCCTGGAAATTTCTCCTAGATTTAGAAATCAAGAAACATTTTGATTTAGCGGGGTTTATACATAGACCATTTGACTTTGCCCATATTCCAATTCTGGTTAGGTCATCATTGATGTTGTTGACACAGTAACTTAAGTCAGCAATATTGTCACCGTTACAGAGCTGAACATCGTCAGCATACATATTTACTGTACTATTCATTGTGATGTCAGGCAGCTCATTAACATATAGGCAAAAAAGAAGGGGCCCAAAAATTGAACCTTGTGGAACGACTATTTTCACTATGAGTGCTCTCGATATATTGTCTTTGAGCTGAACTATTTGCGATCGATTGGTGAGATACGATGGTAAAAGCTTACACGCAGAGCTTGAAAAATTAAAAATCATCTGGAGTTGTAACAGCAGACTTTTATGATCGACTGTGTCAAACGCTTTGCTGTGATCCAGAAAGCCACCATATTACGATCAATTTTTGATCTGAGGTCTTCAACAACATCAACTAATGCAATTATACAACTTTTTCCCATCATAAAACCCGATTGCTTTGCAAATAACAAATCCTTACATGCAATGTGTTCATTCATTTGTTTACCTAAAAGATTTTCCAGAATTTTAGACAAACAGGGAAGAATAGAAATAGTTCGAAATTCATTGTTAGATTTTAGAATAGGAATGCTTCTTGCGAGTTTTCACTCCTCAGGAAGACTATAGATTAATCCTTACAGACTGATACAATTAAAATATAACAATGTGTCAGAAATGATAAGTACGTACATATATATAGATGGAATCTATATAGCTTTGTTTTAATAGTAACAAGACAAATTACAGCAAAAACAAAAAATAACTCTTTAACAAATGTCGATTTAACAAATTAAACATTTATTTATAATCAATTTTGTAATGAGTTAAGATGTAAAATTATATAATTTTTTACGACATCAATACTTATGTTGAAATCGATACAAGGGTAAAGTCTATTAAAATCACTGCAAATTCTCCGAAAGTGATCGAAGTTACTATAGTTTGTAGTGTAAAACTTAATTCTCAAGAAGCTATAATACCTTGTTGGACGATTGGGTATATTCAAGTTTATTTTGCTCAGGAGAAATTGAGATGCGATGCAGCCGTTTATTAATTTCAGCAGAAAGGTAACATTTAGCATTTGCCGACGGATCTTTAAGGTTGGAAGCTTAATAAGTCCTAGGCGTCTCTCGTATGATGGTAATCTTATATTAGAGTTCCAAGGAAGACCACGAAGGCAAAATAATAAGAATTGCACTTGTACTGACTCTATTTTATTTGAATGTGAAAGATATTGTGGGTCCCATACAACAGATCCGTATTCAAGTATTGGGCGAACTAAAGTAGTAAATAACATCTTGGTTTTGTAAGGGTCAGAGAACTCCTTAGCCCAGCGTTTAATAAAACCCAGAACGCCAGTAGCTTTGTTAATCGTCGAAGTTATGTGGCACCTGAAGTCCAGTTTTTTATCTAAAATAACTCCCAAGTCATTAAATGAATCCACTAGGTCAAGAACAGCATTATTCATTTTATAGAGACCATTGATTGGAGTTGTTCTTGAGAAAATCATATATTTGCACTTTTTCACATTTAGGTCCATTAAATTATTACCACACCATGCGATTAAGTGTATAATGTCAGCTTGGAGACGCAACTGTTGATCAATAGAATCAAACGATAAAAATAACTTTACGTCATCTGCATACATTAGTATATTTGAGTTTTCAACAACGGATGGAACATCATTAATAAATAAAGTAAATAAAAGTGGGCCGAGATGACTACCCTGAGGCACACCTGATAAAACATTTATATCACAATATTGCGGAACTTGACACACTGCATTCTGTTCTTCAAATAAGATTCGATCCATTTTATTAGAGACGATCCAAATCCAATTCGATCAAGCTTATGAATGAGTAAGTTGTGATTCACTTTATCAAAGGCCTTACTAAAATCAAAATAGATGACATCTGTTTGTTTGCCAGTGACAAATCCATCGTTAACTAAGGTTGTTAATTCTAAGAGATTCGTAATAGTTGATCGACCTTTACAGAAACCATGCTGCGCAGAAGAAAGGATAGATGTTGCTTGATAAGACAATGTATCGCATAAGAGTTGCTCAAACAACTTTGGTATAGCGTTCAATTTAGCTATACCTCTATACTTTGATATATCAGCTTTAGATTCAAATTTGAACAGCGGAATGATGAACAATTTCTTCCAAATTGGAGGAAAATAACTCAATTTGAGTGATTTGTTGAATAAATAGGTCAATGGATTGCTTAGTAAAAGAGGACAGTGTTTTAAAAAACTACTAGGAATACCATCAGGACCGGGAACATACGAAAGTTTTAGATTTTTCATATAAGTCAAAACAGTTTGCTGCTCAAAACGGGGTACATTAAAATTGACTGATTCAGGGATGTGGTAAGAATACTGCTCGATATTGCTAAACGTAGACGAAGAATAGGTTGGTACAAAAAAGTCAGCAAACATATTACTTATAACCTTATCATCTGACGACTCATAATCTTTAAACTTCATAACAGAAGGGAAATCTGACACACGTCTCTTCGAATTGACAAACTTATAAAAAGATTTGGGATCATTTTTTAGGTTATTTTTATCCTGTTTAAATAAGCACTATAAGCCACTTGATTAGCAATGGTATATGCAGATCTTGCTGAGGAGTACATAGAATAATTTAGTTGAGATGCATTTTGCTTGTACTTTTTAAATAGTTTACTCTTTCGGTTTTTAAGTCTTGAAAGTTGTTTAGTGTTCCAAGGTGGACCATGGCAGGGGGCAGGTAGTACTCTAGGTATTGAAGATAGGAAGCATTTGTGTAGTATCTGGTAAAAGTTTTCGATACTTTTGTCTACATCATTGCCATAAGATAATTCATTTAACCAGTCGATTTGAGAGAGTTCACGTTGAAGTTTAATGTAATTTGTTGACTTAAAACGAAAAATTTTATTTTGCTGAGATGTATTTGACCGTCGATGAGGTTGGTAGATATAAGTTAATTCAATCGTAGGATGATAACTATCCTCAGGATTTGAATGAGGGGGATGCTGCGATATCGAAAAGTCTGACGGTTCATTAACAAATACAAGGTCTAATAATTTATCAGAAGTATTTGTGATGCAGTTGATTTGAAAAAGGCAGCACTCCAGTAAACTGTTAATGAAATACTGCGATAATTCCGAAGATTGAAGAGGTGACAAATAATTACAATCAGGCACAGATTTCCAGGACACATTTGGCATATTAAAATTTCCCAGCACAAGTATAATATCATTTGAATTTACTTTATCTGCAATAACATTTATAGCTTTTAGGTAATCCTCATAGGAGGAATATACAAGCAAATAATATACATACATAAGCTGTTTATGTATTTTCACTAATACGCATATAAACTCAATGTGCAAAAAATCATGCAGTATAATTTCTTCCGACGAAAACATAGTTGAGACAGCAATTAAAACACCACCACCTGATTTTTTTACAATATTATTGGCTGTTTGACAACTTTCTCTATCTTTACTGAAAATTTTGTATCTGGAACACGTAATTTCGGTATTAGTAATTTTACTATTAATCCAGGTTTCAGTGAATGCTATAATATCGTTGACATATCCAAAGCTGTTTCGGTAAATCGATGACAATTTTGAATTAATACCCTGACATTTTGGTATAAAATAGATATTAGTTTTTTGGATTGGGATGCACTAAATTAGGCAAGCGAGCATTATTATCATCTTTACAAATGAATTCACGTACTAAAGCATTCTTAGGCCAAAACTCTTGACTAACAATTTGCTGAAACATTTATTTTAAAAACGAGAATATTCTGTGGTGAGCATTTTTAAAATTTCCTTTGAATATACCATTTCATATCTTCAGCTTTTGTATCCGATGCGAAACGTGTAGCAAATATGGTTTTTTTCGGAGGAATCGTATGCAACTTGGGGTTGTCGACGTATCAGTTATATTTTGATTATGAACTGGAGACGAGCTCGCTATTGAGGTTAAAGGGACTGGAGTGGAGACATCAAAATTACTTAATTAAGCGGGTCTTAGTGATTTTGAAGCATTATTTAGAGTCACGGCCATTGATGAGTAGCTCAGATATCGTTGACATGAATAATGTTACCAACATTATCTGAGGCATTAGGCATAGTTGTTCCAGGAGGAGAATTTTTTGTTAAACTGTATCCGTCATTAATCGTATTGTTATCTTTATTCAAGAATCTGGGGCTTTTGCGACGAATTGTGGATGGTGATTGTAAACTATCTAAAGTTTTAAAGTCACTAAAAAGTTTTACATATTCATTAATTTGTTCAGTTAAATGGCCCAGGTTGTTCTGGATTTGCAGGAAATTGTTTTTAGTGCTCTGGAAGAATTTAAAAAATTCAACACTGACTTTCTGGCAACTATTAAAACGCCAATGAACGTTTTTGTTTTTTGCTATTGACTCGCCCACTAAGCCAGAAATACCAGCGCTCTTAAAATGGTATGAACCGTGACATAACCAACAGATTATCATTCTATCATCTGATCCTTCTAAAGTACATCCCTTTTCCAAGCATGCCATCTTGGGAATTAACAATGAAACAATCAAATATATGTATATAATTTTGAGTTTTTATGAATAATCCGATGCAATTACTTTTGCTCACTGGGTAGTGATAAATGGTAATGCAGTTTACAATTACCAACGAGGGGTATTGCAGTGATAATTCAACTGTCGTGAGTATTGCCAATATTATGATAGAATGAAACAGCTGTAGATATTTGCTTTGATATTATCTATCTATATAGTTCATCTTGCTTTGAGTAATTTGATGAAACAAGCACAAACAACCAAACTTCCAGTGAAATAATAAAAAAAATTTAATATCAATTAACTTATAAAATCACTTTTTTGTGGAGGAAAACAACAGCGCAACTTGTTACTTATAAGCCGCTTCACACGATTTAACGATTTATGCAGGTATTTACCCTTTGAGTACAGACTTTACAGGTGATTTATTGGAGCTGACAAAAAACACGGCGAAGTAAAAGGTTCAAATAGCTACAAACCAAAAATTGCAAAATTATGACGATTGTAATTTTTTAGGTGTATTTTTCAATAATGTTCTTGTTTTGATTGTTAAGCTAAGAATTTTTATCCCGCTCAAGTTCACTTCCGCGAGTGGACAATTTTTTTTATTTAAGAATTTGTATTAAGTTCGAATGTTTATGGAGGCGGTAATTTTGTAAATCACTTTGCGTTTATGCAATATGTATATGTATATTTAGTTGTATATGTATATTTAGTTTTTTATTATTTATATATATTTGTTTAATGCGATTGTTTAAAAATTACTTTAGGCGTATATATTAATACACAAAATTCTTTTCTTGTGTCTACATGTGTGCTAAAACATAGGTGCAAATAATCCTAAAAAATAGGATTGATGCCGTCCATGCCAACTGCATTAGATTTCACCTCCAAAAAACTTTTTAGCACTTCAACTTTGCCAACGCATCGAAAGCTAAATGGATCTTTTACCGAGACATAACAAAGATCGTCGTAAGTGTTATTTGACGCAAATGGTACATTGACGTTTACAAACTTATCGTTAATAGTGTTAACATCGACATCATGCTTGCTTGGAGACGAAATTTTCTGTCCAATAACAATGTTAATTTGTTTCAAGACTTCTCAGCGAATAGTTTAAAGATTGTCAGTTTTAAGGCTCTTCCAAAGGTTGTAAGCCTCATCACGTTGTTTTATTAAATACTTTATCTCAGCACGAAACCATGGTGACTGACTGGCGATGATTCGTTTGGTTTTGATGGGAACAGACAGATCATATAAGTATATAACATTTTCTTGAATAAAAGAAAGCTGGTCATCAACACTCTCGAGAGTATGATCCCAGCGAATAATATTGATATAATGGTTGAGCGCTGTATAGTCGATATGGTCGTAACGTTCGTAAATACTTCCGCCTGCCGGATCATAACACAGTATTTCAGACTGAGACCGTGGCTATAATGGAAGGGATAAAATGGTTGAAGGGAATTGATAACAGACTATCGGTTCCTACATTTACGGATAGTAGGAAGGTCATCGAGGCCCTAAGGAATCATGCGGTTCAATCTCGCTGTGTATTACAATACAAGGGTGAGATAAACTCATATACGGATTGTGAAAGCATCGAGATAATATGGACTCCAGGACATAGAGGAATACCTGGAAATACTGAGGCAGATAGGCTAGCAAAGATGAGAGCTTTAATAACTAACATCACACTAGAAAATCCTAAGTAATTTCAAGTTTTTAAGAACAAACTGAAGCAATGGGCTATAGAATTGCATACAAGAGATTGGCAGCACTCTACCGAAGATAGGGTGACTAGAATTCTATGGGGAGACCGAGATGGCAAACAGGACAAAGGAGATCCTAACATTGAGTAGGGCAGCACTACGGAGACTGGTTAGTTTAATAACAAGAAATACAGAGTTGAGGAATCACCTGGCACGCATGGGTATCGTTGACGATATAACATGCAGGCAGGTTTACCTTTGAAAATGTCGAAAAAGTGTCATGAAAAGGGAATTTAAGAAAAAAAGGGTATTGTAAAGTAAAATAGGGTCAAGTTTTTTATGCGCAAAAAGACAACATTTATTTCAATTTAAAAAACAAAAACTAGTTTTAACAAGTAATTAAATACCTTAATACTTGTCCATTTGCATTTATATTGCCGGATATATAAACATATGTGAATATTAATGGCACGCTAAACTACAAAATTAAATGGAAATCTAACGAAAAAAAACCGTCCGCACATATTTAATATATATAAAAGATTCTCGCTGTCAAAACTTAGGATGAAACACATCCATAAATCAGAGCATACTCACAGTTGATCATCAGTTTATTTTACATAAACTTTATACATATAAAAAATTGGTATGCATGGAATATTACAGTTGCATAAAATTCAATTGTTATAATAATAATATCGCATGCAGTTTTTATATGAACGTTCACAGAACTCATGTATGCATACAGTATATGTTACCTTTAGTTAACCTGCGGAATAATACACGTTGTTTAGGCTAGATAGTAATTCGGTAACTGCCCTTTTATTTCTTAATCTTATCCTATGTATTAATTTAATGTATGTAGGTTATGAACGTACATATATATATATGAATGTGGTAAAACTCAAATAAGAAGTCACGCTATTTAGAGATGGTACGAGCGCTACAATATAGTACCGTGTTTAAGGGCACATAACGATATAAGAAGTAGTAACTTCTATAACATACATAAGTATATAAAAGCTAATTGTACTGAGAACTTTCGTGAGGAGTATTGAAACCGAAATTCATTTTCAAAAATTGGCATGCATTTAGTGAAAATGATACAAAGGAAGGGATATATTAAAAAAAGGGTCATAAAAAGTGTGATTAGCACGAAAAAGGGTAAAAATTGATATTTTAGTGTTTCAGCGGCAAAATTCAGCAGGGCTTGTCAGGAAGACGATGAAACACTTGAGCATTACTTGTGCTACTGTCCAGCTTTTAATCAAGTCAGGAGACAAATATTTAATCAGGAGATTATACAAAAGATGGAATTTCGTAGGGGATCTAATTGGAGGTTTCCATTAATTTTGGTGGAGGCTCCCTATAATAGTATGGGAACTCCTCATAATAGAGCGCACAACAGCCTAAGTGTAATCCTGAACGGATTGGAAAAGCTTTGCTTATGCCCCTCTTTTCAACCTAACCTCACCAGGGGTCCTAATTGCTGCCAGACTATCTACACAAATGTCAATAGTTCTTGCCTCTAAATTGAGCCCATTAATCATTGATGCTGCCTTGTTAATGGCATAAATCTCTACCTGGAAAACTGTTAAAGTATCGGGTAGCTTGAGTGATACCGAAAGGCCGAGATTCACGAAAAAAATACCCCCCGAACCAGCGCCAGTGTGCATTTTCGAGCCGTCCTTAAAATCCAAGATTGCATTGCTTCGAGTCGCAGAGTTTTCCATCCCATCTTCACCTTAAGGAATCCGACTGAGAAGTGTCTGTAAAAGCTCATGATGGGAGTCATATAATTAGTTCATCTCCCCAGGACCTACCCTCCTATCTTCTGTGGGATAACGCCATGTGCCGTACGATCATGCCTCATATGTCCTGACTCATTGAGTCTAAGGGCAGATCTTGCAGATATGTACTTGATATGGACCTCAAGTGGAGCTAAATGAATCATTGTCTCTAGAATGGCCTGAAGAGCTGATATCATTGCTAGCCTTTGTACCTTGCCCAGTATAGAGATATGTACTCTTGTCCACAGCCCTCCACCAAACAAGTGATGCATAAGTAAGAATGGGTCTGATCACTGCCGTATACATAAAGTGCAGGATGTACGGTTTCAACCCCCATCTTTTCCCAAAAACTCTCTTGCATGCGTAAAACGCGCATAGAGCTTTTTTCGTTCTGTCCTCCACATTACGTTTCCAGGATAGCTTGATGTCTAGAATTATACCGAGGTATTTCGCCTCTTTCGGGAGGTCCAAACTCGTGCCACCAACGCATGGTGGCCTAAAAGCCATTGTCTTATACCTCTTGGTAAAAAGTACAAATAGAGTATTTGTAGCGTTTATATCTAGACCCTTTCCCTTCGCCCTGTCGAGTAGTTCGTTTATCGCTGATTCCATGAGTTCACTTATCGTAGGCAAATACTTACCCCTTATATGGAGCACGACGTCAACAGCATACCCACCTACCTTGGTGCCACTTGCGTTCAACTTGATAAGAGTACTGTCCAGGACAAGGTTCCGTAGGAGCGGATACAGGACTCCCCCTCGTTACTGCCGTCCTCTTTGTACTCATGCCCAACTGGAGATGATGGTCCTGCTCTTAAGGATGTTTCCTGCCCAGTCTGTAATTAACTAGTGCGCACCGATTTATCTGAAGGCCCCAGTTATCGAGGATAAGTTTACATTGTTAAAAGCGCCTTCTGTGTCTGTAATCTTTAGCGGTACCTCCCCGTTTTCGGAATGAATACCACAGTAACTTCTCTCCACTCCATAGGAATACCCGTAAACGAGAATTCCTTCAGCGATGTTAACAGCCATTTTTCGAATCTTTCTTTGTGGGAAAAGTCAGTCTAAGCTGATTTAGCTCATATTTGATAACGCCCTTTTTGGGGCGAAGGAGATGAAGGAATTCTGTGTCAATTTTGATCCATAGATCTTTGTCATCATCCCCCACAATAGGAGGAGGCCACACACGCACCGTCAACTGAGAAGGAACCTGGTACAAGAAAACGATTTTAATTTTGACTTGCCAACTTTTTGGATGCTGTTTTTGAGAAATCCGGGAACCTTCTCATTACCGCATCCAATTATTTTTACGCCTCTAGAACACTTTGCCCCATCAAACGCAGTGACCGTGTCATCGTCACAAGTGGCAAGTGCATCCACTAGGAGGAGTTCTTTGCTGGTAGTATTCATACAGGAACCATGGACAATTAAGAACAAGGTTTCTGGCTTGAACGACTGTATTTATCAACTTTTTTATGCAAAGATCGGGGCTAGACCCAGGGATTGCATACTATGCCATAAGGGACTAAACTTTCTTTTTTCCCCAGAATTATCAACATCAGACGCCACAACTTTAGTATATGGCAGTCGAAACATGCTGATGGCTTCAGTGTATCTACCCTCGGATACCCCGACACCTCCACCAACGTCAGACTTGAGGCGCATTATATCTTCCGCCAGGAGTAATGGTAGGAATATCTTAATAGGCTGTGATGCCAACTCGCATCATCTCTCTTGGGGTAGCACTAATTGCAACAATAGAGATGATGCGTTATTTGAATATTTAGTGGCAAATAACTTCTTCACAGTAAATACTGGGAATGAACCAACTTTCATTAACAGAATTAGGGAAGAGGTTATTGACATCACTATATGCTCAGAAAACTTAATTGATGAAATAAGCAATTGGCACGTGTCGGAAATGCATTCCTTCTCGGATCATCGCTATATTTTCATGACTTTAGACCATCCTGATCTTAACCCCATAACATTTAGGAATAGGGCCAAGACGAACTAGTCAAGATTTAGGTCTAGCTTACAAAACAAACTCCAGAACTATCCACCACCAGTAGATACTGTAGGGCGCATAGATTCAGAGATAGATAGACTAAGTACTGATATTAGGGAATCCTTTGAGGACAGTTGTCCACTCAGAAATAGGCGAACCCCAAAAGAAAAACCCTGGATGACGGGTCAACTTATTAATCTCAGAAGAGAAACCAGAAGGCTCTTTAATAGGGCCCGTAGGAAGGGACTCTATATACACTGGGAAGAATATAAAGGTAAACTTAACGTTTACAATAAAAAAATAAGGGATGCCAAACGCGAATCCTGGAAGATTTTCTGCGAACAGGTAGACAGCGTTAGTGAGGCATCCAAAATAAAGAAACTTCTGTCGAAAACCCACACTCAACCTGAGACACTTGTTGACTCGGAGGGCAGGAGGGCAGAGACGATGGGAGAGTTATTAGGATTTCTTATGGAGGCACACTTTCGTACGGTGCAGGAGAACCGTCCGGGAGCGGTACACCCCCCGAGGAAAATGGACAATCCAAGGATAACATTTGCTACTCGAATGGTATGTAGAGCGGTGAAGAGCTTTACGCCCTATAAAGCAGCAGGGCCTGATGGCATTTTAACGGCTCTTCTTCAGAGAAGTATGGACCTGATAGAGGACAGGTTGGCTAATATCTTCACAATCTGTCTTACAAATGCATATACCTTCCTGGCATGGAGGGAGGCTAGAGTTGTCTTCATTCCAAAACCGGTTAGGGCAAGCTATGCGGATCCGAGGGCTTACAGACCGATAAGCCTAACTTCATTCTTACTGAAGACATTGGAACGAATTGTGGATACAATGTTGAAGGAAAGGATACCGCACGATATACTGAAATTTAAACAACACGCTTATATTAAGGGCAGGTCTGTTGAGACGGCCCTACAAGAGGTTGTATATCATATAGAGAGAACCTTCGATTTGGGTATGTACACCATGGCTGTATTTATCGATATAGAGGGGCCTTTCAATAATGTATGGACCTCGAGCATTATTGACTTGCTGGGTAACTTTGACTTGGACCAGAGATTGACTGGATGGATCAGTCATATGCTAAGGAACAGGAAGATAAGTTGCGAGGTTAACGACACAAGGGTAGGGGGGAATGTGTGTTTCGGAACGCCACAGGGGGAATACTTTCTCCCTTGCTGTGGGTGGTGACCATAAATACCCTACTGAAGACATTATCCCAGGAAGAATTTGCTCCCGTCTGCTATGCAGACGATGTAGCGATACTGATAAGGGGAAACAATCCTAGGGTTCTTTGCGAAAGGGCAATAGAGGCCCTGAATTTAGCTTATAACGGGGCTACACAAAGGGGTCTCAATGTTAACCCAGAGAAGACAGAAATTTGTATGTTTACAAGGAAACGGAAGATTGCACATGTGGAATCACCGGTTTTTCGAGATAGGACGATACAGATTAATAAAAAGGTCAAATATCTTGGAGTGATACTCGACTGGAGGTTATCCTGGAAGGACCATATAGAAAGTAGTGTAGCATAATATGAATTAATTCTCTTAAACAACATCAATATGAAAGAATTAATCATTTTAAGGGCATCAACAAAATAACCAAAAGAATATCAAGTGTCACAAAATATCAGCACAGGCCGGCAAACATATTTGAATAGTTTTAATACACCGCCGCCTTTGCACCTCTTGCAGTGACCATGAAATATTAATGTCTTGTGTGTATGTGTGTCACAATACTGTCATGATAAAATTTGTTTATTTCTTTTAATATGCCATACATATTCGGTTACACCAAAATATTCCCCGCCGTGGGAAAGAACAAATATTTTTAGGGAAAATCAAATTTCAACCAAATTTCCCACATTGTTAATACTTAAACATTTATAAAAATAATCTAGTAAGTAGTATATAAGCTGAAGTAATTTTAAGTTAAATTTAATCTTAATTTGGAAACAACATTGAAAGCATTATTTGCTAAGTTGTTTTTAATAAAAGATTTTCTAAAAAACAAACATTGATTACCTTTTTCTTTTTGATTGGTTTTATGGCGATCCTGCCTTTGCTTATCCTAATTCAGAAAGGATTAAAGGATCCAACACAGACAGCTTATGCTTAGTTGGATCTCTATCCTAAATTAATTTAATATTCAAAAGCAGCACTTTGCATGAATGGAACAAAGCCTAGAGGAAATCCTGAAGGAACTAGAAGAAGCCGATTCCAGGTGGAAAGCAGAATTAGTTAAGGGTGCGGACCAGGCAAATAAGCCACCAATTCTTTCAGTGGGACCAAAGCCAAAGAAGCTGAAACAAAAAGAACCAGAAGAACCTACATATCCAATTTTTCCACTCCCAAATATAAACAAAACAAAAGGAGGACGGAGAAATAAACTAAAAGGGCAGTTGCGTGCACTCCAATACCATAAAACATACGCTACAGGCGAAGAACTACAAATCGTAATACAAAAGATATCCGAAATTCAATATGAAATAAAAAAAACATGTACACTAAATAAAAATGTAACCTTTTTCTCAAAATAAAAATAATAATTTTATATAATTAAAAAAAAAATAAAAAACTTAAAACCTTTTTATGAACCTTTTATCAATTTTTAATTAAAGAATTTAATATATATACATATGTACATATATAATTATATTCAAACACAAATGCATTATTTGATATTTAAACATACATTTTAATTTTCCAATAAAACAAACCAAAATAAAACCAATGTATATGGTCCTGAGTAACTATGAATAGAAAGGCTAACAGAATTAGGGCTAAGAACCCTTTACCAAGCAATTCGGAACAATGCATCTCATAAGATGGTCAGAACGATTTGAAAAAAAGAAATTACAAAACAATTAGAATCGCACATAAAATTCTTTTAAAATGGGAAAACCTCAATTAAAGATTGAGAACCCCAATGCAAATGTAGTTAACAACGTAGAAGTCATTGACCACACTGAAGAAATTAACTCATTATGGAAATTAATGCTAGTTTTGGTAATAATATCAATAATAAATCTCGTTATTAAAATCTATTTACTTTATAAAAAATCTCGGAAAAAGAAATATATTAGTAGAGCCGACAATTTAGATAAAATCTAAAGATATTTTTCAATGGAATGGAAGACTATTCTTACTAAAGCCAGACTAATTAAGGAAGATTTTGACCGTTCATATAAATGCCTTAATGTTGACAGACCAGTTAAGGAAGAAACGGTTACACAACATATGCAAATAATTCTCGACAGCTTAGAGAATATAAGAATTTTATTTAACGTACACTTTAACAGGTTTACGGCAGCTCATAAAATTGCAGCCGAAGCATTTTTTTAGATTTAAAGAATAGAATTTTGAAATTAGCTGCAAAGAAATCTATTTCAGTAAAATTACCAAATTCACTACACGAAAGTGTATACCCTAATATAGTAACACCAAACACTAAATACACAATGACACAAACAGCAATAGAATTTCTTAATACAGCTTCAAAGCTGATAACAAACTTCGATGGTAAGTCTGAAAATTTAAGTGCATTTATTGATTCTTTGTCCTTGGTCAATGAAATCAAAGGTACACATGAGACAATGACAGTTTCCCTAATAAAAACAAAATTAAAAGGTAACGCCAGAAACGTAATAAATACCGAATCAACTATAACTGAAATTATAAACAAACTAAAAAATTCAGTTAAAGGAGAATTAGTTGAGGTTCTCACTGCAAAAATAATGAACATTAAACAAAACAATAAAACTGCTAACGCATATTGCAGCGGAATAGAAAGTTTAAGTAAATCGTTAGAAAACGCATACATTTCGTATGGATTGTCATGTGACTTGGCTACCAAATATTCAACACAAGTAGCCGTAAAAGCACTTACCAAAAACTGCACCATAGAAAAATTAAAACTTATCATGGAAGCATGGCAATTCAATAGCATGAATGACGCTATTAGTAAACTTGTGAATAGTTGCACTGAGGCAACTGAGCAACAAAATTCCATATTATATTACAAACAAAAACAAAACAATCGTAATAACTTGTTCCGTGGGAACTACAGAAAATTTCGTGGAAGAAACAATTACCCACATAATAACAGTAATAGACAAAACAATAACGGCAATAACAATAAATACAACCAACGTCCTCACAACAATCGTAGAAACGGAAACTACATTAGGGCAACAGAATCAAACGAATTTGATTCGGAAAACCAAGACGATCCCCTAAGACAAATTCAATAAATAACAAAATATACAATCTTAATCTCAACTTATGTGTCTGTGTTCAATTTCATATAAATAAAACTAACACTCCAATAACCTTACTAATTGATACTGGAGCAGATATTTCATTAATAAAACTAATACACTTCCATATAAATGAAATAAATGCTAAAAAAGTAACAACATTAAGCGGAATAGGACATGGTAAAATACGATCAATTGGAAGTATATTTTTCGACCTGAAACACAAAAATTTTCTAATACCACATAATTTCCAAGTGGTAAAAAATGATTTTCCAATACCATGTGATGGAATCATCGGTATGGACTTTATTAAAAAATATAACTGTATTTTAGATTTTAATAACACATGTGATTACTTCGTCCTAAGCCCCCTTTTACATAACACACCCAATAGAAATACCAATCACAAATAATGGAGACGACATAATTCTGCCACCAAGATCAGAAATCATACGCCAAGTAAAATTACTATCCACAGAACACGAACTATTAATTCCCAGCCAACAAATAGAACCAGGTATTTTTATAGCAAATACAATAGTAACAACAAATAAAGCTTTCATTCGTATACTAAACACTAATAATAGTATTGGTAAATTTAACCAAAGCAATATAAAAACCGAAAACATCGCAAACTATAACATATTTAAAAGTAAATCTAAAACAAACACAGAGAGAAACAAGTAAAAACGTTATATTCGACCGGGTCGAATCTTAAATACCCTCCAAATATTTAGTAAGTGAATTTGATATGTTTAACTTGGTGGGACAGAGTTCCTTTATATAATATCGTACGTCAACGCCCACTAAAGGGGGCGGGGTTCAAAAACATACAATATCATGTTTTCCACAGACAAACGTATGGGCATTGCTAGACCGTCTTAGACTTCATCACAATTCTCTTTGGAGGCTATAAAAACTGTATTTTGGCGAGGTCGCTCTGGCAAGGGCTGTGGGGGAAACATTTTGTCATAAAACGCTAAAAATAAATGCTTGGGATAATTATATACAAAATTAAAATTTCTTTTTTTTTGATAGGGTCATTTAGAGGGCAAAGGGGGAGAGGGTGTAGGGCAGAAACAGATACACATAAAACTGTAAAAATAAATGCTTGGGATGATTATACACAAATAAAAAAAAAATGTATATTTATTTTTAATAGGGTCATTTAGCGGGCAAAGGGGGAGGAGGGGGTAGGGCAGAAATCGGCAGTCATAAAACTCTAAAGATAAATGCTTGGGATGATTATATATAAAATTAAAAAAAAAAATTTTTTTTTGGTAGGGTCATTTAGGGGGCGAAGGGGAAGGAGGGGGTAGGGCAGAGTAGTACCAGGTTTCGTCTCAGCTTCGTCATTAAAGCTTAAAAGTGTTATTTTTAAGGAATGTAGGCTTCAGTAAAACAATTTGTTAAATTTTTATGCTATTTTTGCCTATAAATTTTTTTTTTGTAGGGTCATTTTAGGTGGCAAAGGAAGAAAGGGGGGGGGGGGCTAGGGCAGAAATCGGCAGTCATAAAACTCTAAAGATAAATGCTTGGGATGATTATATACAAAATTTAAAAAAAACTTTGTTTTTTGGTAGGGTCATTTTGGTGGCAAAGGAAGAGGGGGGGGGGGGGTAGGGCAGAAATCGGCAGTCATAAAACTCTAAAGATATATGCTTGGGATGATTATATACAAAATTAAAAAAAATTTTTTTTTTTTGGTAGGGTCATTTAGGGGGCAAAGGAAGAGGTGGGGGGGGGGAGGTAGGGCCGAAATCGGCAGTCATATAACTCTAAAGATAAATGCTTGGGATGATTATATACAAAATTTAAAAAAAAAAAATTTTTTTTTGGTAGGGTCATTTAGGGGGCGAAGGGGAAGGAGGGGGTAGGGCAGAGTAGTACCAGGTTTCGTCTCAGCTTCGTCATTAAAGCTTAAAAGTGTTATTTTTAAGGAATGTAGGCTTAAGTAAAACACTTTGTTAAATTTTTATGCTATTTTTGCCTATAATAACGCCCAATAAAGTGGGCGGGGTCAAAAAATATTTTTATTTTATTTAATGGCTCCAAGTTTAAGGCGTTGGACCGTATTTGACATAAAAATATATCATTTGCTTAACAAAATAATCAAACAACTTTAAAAATTATGTTGTTTTTTCTGGTTTGGTTTGGTTCTTCTTAGGGGAACTTCTTTCCCCCTTGCCCGATTTAGCCCATCTTCGAACTTAACCTGCTCTAAGTAAAATATATTTATGCCAAATTTCAAGTGTCTAACTCTTTTCGTTTGGTCTGTATCGTGATTTCCACAGACGGACGGACGGACGGACGGACATGCTCAGTTCGTCTTAGATTTCATCACTGATCAAGAATATATATACTTTATGGGGTCTGAGATGGATATTTCGATGCGTTACAAACGGAATGACAAAGTGAATATACCCTCCAAATTCTTTTTTGGAGGGTATAATAAGAAAGTTTTGCAAATTTTAAAGAAAAATTTTCCTGAACAATTTAACAATACATTAACACAACTTTGTAGTTCATATTGTGATATTTTCGGTTTAGAAACTGAAACAATAACCACAAATAATTTTTATGAACAAAAGTTGAGAGTAAAATATAAACAACCTGTATACATTAAAAACTATAGAATTCCACATTCCCACAAAGAAGAAATACACAAACAAGTAAAGAAATTAATAGATGACAAAATAGTGGAACAATCATATTCTGAATATAACAACCCAATTCTGTTGGTACCAAAGAAATCACTACCCAACTCAGAAGGCAAAAGATAGAGACTCGTAATAGACTACAGGCAAATAAACAAGAAATTAGTAGCGGATAAATTTCCATTATAAGAATAGATGATATTTTAGATCAACTTGGAAGAGCTAAGTATTTTTCTTGCCTTGATTTAATGTCAGGAGGACTTAACGTCGTTCTCCACAACTAACGGTTCTTACAGATTTACAAGATTACCATATGGTTTCAAAATTGCTCCTAATTCTTTTCAAAGAATGATGACATTAGCTTTCAGTGGACTTAAATCCAACCAAGCGTTTCTTTATATGAATGACTTAGTCGTCCTGGGGTGTTCTGAAAAACACATGCTTTCCAATTTACAAAATGTTTTCGATCTATGTCGCAAATACAACCTTAAATTACATCCTGAAAAATGTTCATTCTTCATGAAAGAAGTGACATACCTTGGTCATAAATGTACAGATAAAAGGATATTACCAGATGATAGTAAATACCCCATAATTAAAAATTATCCAACACCAACAGATGCGGATAGTGCAAAAAGATTTATCGCGTTTTGTAATTACTATCGAAGATTTATAAAAAAAATTTCTGAATACTCCAGACATTTATCAAGATTAACCAGGAAAAACATTCCGTTCGAATGGACAAATGATAGTGATTTCGCGTTTAAGTACTTAAAAAAGTCATTAATGAGTCCTACTTTGCTACAATACCCAGACTTTACAAAAGAATTTTGTATTACAACAGACGCAAGCAAATATGCTTGTGGAGCAGTGTTAACCCAAGAATATGGTGGTAAACATTTACCAATAGCATACGCCTCAAAAACATTTACTAAAGGCGAAAGCAACAAGTCAACAATTGAACAAGAACCTTGGGCTATAACGCATTTCAGACCATACATATATGGAAAACATTTTCTTGTCCGTACTGACCATAGACCACTATCTTATTTATTTTCGATGAAAAACCCAAGCTCAAAATTAACAGGAATGAGACTTGATCTCGAAGAATACAATTTTTCAGTTGAATATCTTAGGGGAAAAGATAATTATGTTGCCGACGCATTATCCCGAATTAGCATAAATGACCTAAAAACATGAATAATAAAATACGTTCTATATTAAGAGTCACGACTAGATCGATGACCAATGAAAAAGAAAAAAGGAAGGATAGAAAAATTATCAACAAACAGCATATGAATACTAATAATAAGAAAAATAATGAGCCCAGTATATATGTACCATTAAATAACACTGACGTCAGAAAATATTACAAACTAAAGATTTCTCCCGGAAGATGTTACATCAAACGAGGAAAATCTATAGTTACATATATACAAATTACTGATTTGTTTACTAAAGGGAACTTTGACCTAGGACAATTTTTCCCTACGCTCGAATATGTGGCCGGTAAGCAAAATATAAATAAATTACAAGTGGCACCTAGTGAGAAAATTTTCGAATTTATCTCAATTAATGAATTTAAAAATATGGGCAATAAAATATTAAAGTAGCGCTACTAAATGAGGTGACCCAAATCGATAGTAAGAATGCCAAGGCAATTCTCGAAATAATGCTGAATTATCACGATACGATGATCCAATATAAGGAGGACATTGTGGAATATATAGAACAATAGAAAAAATAAAAAGATATTATTACTGGAAAAATATGTCCAAAGACATATCAAATTATGTTAAATCATGTCCTAAATGTCAAACATCAAAAACAACTAAACATTTAAAAAGTCCAATGACCATTACAGAAACACCAGATAAACCATTTAACATGGTGTATGTAGATGCAATAAGTCCATTTCCAAAATCAATTTATGGAAATGAATATGCAATCACATTAATATGTGACTTAACTAAATATTTAGTAACTATACACACCAATACAAGACAAAAGCGCTAAAACAGTCGCTAAAGCGATTTTTGAAAACTTTATACTTACCTATGGTCCAATGAAGACGTTCATTTCGGACATGGGTATTGAATATACAAATGCAATATTGCAAGAAATCTGTAAATTTTTAAAGATTGAAAAACTAACTTCAACTGCATATCACCATCAAACGCTAGGAACAATAGAAAGGAGCCATAGAACTTTCAATGAATATGTACGCTCTTATATAAAAATTGATAAGACAGATTGGGATGAATGGTTAAAATATTTTACATACTGTTTTAATACAACACCATCAACAGTTCAGAATTACTGTCCATATGAACTAGTTTTTTCAAAGCTTCCTAACAAGTTTAAACAATTTCATGAAATAGATAGAATTACTCCTTTATAAAATATAGATGATTATGCCAAAGAGGCAAAATTTAGATTTGAAGTAGCATATAAAAGGGCCCAACAATTATTAGATAGGAATAAAATTAAGCAAAAACACAATTATGATAAAAATATTCTAGACTACAATTTAAAAATTGGAGATTTAGTTTTACTTAAAAACGAAGCAGGTCACAAAGTAGAACCAAATTACAAAGGACCATACCAAATTAAATACATAGACATAAGAAATAATGTAACTATAGTTGATAAGAAAAATAATAAAGAACAAATAGTCCATAAAAATAGACTTAAGCTATATCATAACACATAATACAACCGCATAATAATACAAAACCCTTAATTAAACAATCCGGATTAATAATTTAACCAATGTAACACTATAAACAACTGTAATATACAAATATATGTAACAATTTAACAGATAAGATTATTAAATTGTTTTTCCTAGTTTTTCTTAATTTTTATTGTTAATTTTTTTGGGCTTAAGTTCGAATCTGCATGACTGCAAATGATTTTTTATTATTTTTATTAATAAATGAATTTTGTTCAAATTCTATTTATTATTCTTTATATTAAGATTGGAATATTAAGAATATTTTTCAATAATCATCAAACCAGCAGAACGGATCAGTACTGATTTCGAGGCCGCTACGCCATCTCATCAGCGTTCTTTGTTCAATTTTTCCACTTTTGCAAGTGGTGCTAGTTAGTAGGAATATCAACTATTTAACCAATATTTTAACGAAAATTGAATATGAGAAGTTATCACATTCATATTTTTAAGTTATTACATTTTTGGTTGGTACGAAATTCCCCAACCCTGACGATTAATATTCCCAATATTCCATGTATCTCTTTCGCTTTTTCCAGAGCCATCGGCTGCTGATTGCTAAAGCTTCTTTGTTATTTATGTTCAAGTAATTGAATTTAGTTGTCAATTTACAATGAACAAGTGCGCGTGCCCCCGCAATGTTTTAAATTATGTATGAATTTTTATTAGTCGAACTTTGTAATGTAAATTGTTAATTTTTTTGGGCTTAAGTTCGAATCTGCATGACTGCAAATGATTTTTTATTATTTTTATTAATAAATGAATTTTGTTCAAATTCTATTTATTATTCTTTATATTAAGATTGGAATATTAAGAATATTTTTCAATAATCATCAAACCAGCAGAACGGATCAGTACTGATTTCGAGGCCGCTACGCCATCTCATCAGCGTTCTTTGTTCAATTTTTTCACTTTTGCAAGTGGTGCTAGTTAGTAGGAATATCAACTATTTAAACAATATTTTAACGAAAATTGAATATGAGAAGTTATCACATTCATATTTTTAAGTTATTACATTTTTGGTTGGTACGAAATTCCCCAACCCTGACGATTAATATTCCCAATATTCCATGTATCTCTTTCGCTTTTTCCAGAGCCATCGGCTGCTGATTGCTAAAGCTTCTTTGTTATTTATGTTCATGTAATTGAATTTAGTTGTCAATTTACAATGAACAACTGCGCGTGCCCCCGCAATGTTTTAAATTATGTATGAATTTTTATTAGTCGAACTTTGTAATGTAAATTGTTAATTTTTTTGGGCTTAAGTTCGAATCTGCATGACTGCAAATGATTTTTTATTATTTTTATTAATAAATGAATTTTGTTCAAATTCTATTTATTATTCTTTATATTAAGATTGGAATATTAAGAATATTTTTCAATAATCATCAAACCAGCAGAACGGATCAGTACTGATTTCGAGGCCGCTACGCCATCTCATCAGCGTTCTTTGTTCAATTTTTCCACTTTTGCAAGTGGTGCTAGTTAGTAGGAATATCAACTATTTAACCAATATTTTAACGAAAATTGAATATGAGAAGTTATCAC
The DNA here is from genome assembly GCA_951800035.1 of Linnaemya tessellans. NCBI lineage: Eukaryota > Metazoa > Arthropoda > Insecta > Diptera > Tachinidae > Linnaemya > Linnaemya tessellans. Next base: position 49,116,297 of record OX637533.1, on the reverse strand, counting down.
ATTCATATTTTTAAGTTATTACATTTTTGGTTGGTACGAAATTCCCCAACCCTGACGATTAATATTCCCAATATTCCATGTATCTCTTTCGCTTTTTCCAGAGCCATCGGCTGCTGATTGCTAAAGCTTCTTTGTTATTTATGTTCAAGTAATTGAATTTAGTTGTCAATTTACAATGAACAAGTGCGCGTGCCCCCGCAATTAATTAATTTTTTTTTTCTTATAAAACATACTTGTAAAAGAATGTCCATAAAACTATCGTTATATGAACATTCTTGCGAAAAGTGGAGGTGTAGCATAATATGAATTAATTCTCTTAAACAACATCAACATGAAAGAATTAATCGTTTTAAGGGCATCAACAAAATAACCAAAAGAATATCAAGTGTCACAAAATATCAGCACAGGCCGGCAAACATATTTGAATAGTTTTAATACACCGCCGCCTTTGCACCTCTTGCAGTGACCATGAAATATTAATGCCTTGTGTGTGTCACAATACTGTCATGATAAAATATGTTTATTTCTTTTAATATGCCATACATATTCGGTTACACCAAAATATTCGCCGCCGTGGGAAAGAACAAATATTTTTAGGGAAAATCAAATTTCAACCAAATTTCCCACCTATCCTTTCTCCTCCAACATTTATCCCCTAAAATGCGCGCCCCTCTTGACCCATAGCATTGTCCGTCCCTCATCCTTTAGAAACTTCTGGATAATTTTGATTTTGTAGATACATCAATTCGTAATAATGCTGATTATTATAATTATTTGGCGTTTGCTTAGATGGTTTATTTTGAACTTTTGGTGCAGACTGAACTTTACGAGGTTTCACCTTTGAAACTTAGGGTATATTCATCATCAAGCTTAACAATATAATGGAGTTGTCCATATTTACGTAAGACCGTTCCAATCTTCCGGACAGTTTTATTGTTTCTCATGTGCAATACTTATACTCATAGGCAATACTTGTTACTTCTCCCACTCTTATACGGCGCGCACCCGCGAGCCTTGAAAGATCCTTGTTCTGATGCCATAGCTTTTAATTTTCGTTTAAGGGCCTGTATGTTGTAATGTGTTTGAGGGTAGTGCTTGTTTTGTTATTTTATTATTCTGCGTACCCGAAATTGTAGCCGGCTCTGGCTCTAAATATTACGATTGGCAATTAACAATGCCAATGGATTATTAAAAAAGAGCAGTTGAATGCTCTAGTGTAAAATAAAAAGGTTTATTGCCGATTTAAGGTTAAAGTTAAGATTGATCTTTATTTCAACAAAACAAGAGTTTATATATGTATAGGGTGTTTTTTTTGTAGAGTGATACAGCTTTGAGTTGGCATCACTGCTTTATTTGAACACCCATTTAACAGCTGATAGTTGATTTCTGTTTAGTTTGCTTTGACATTATGGATCGACTTACACCAGAGCAACGCGTGCAAATTTTGGACATTTTTAATCAAAATAATGGTTCTATTCGTCAAACTCATCGTGCACTTATTCCATTTTATGGCGTACATAATCGTCCTTCGAAGAATAATAGATCGTTCGTTGTCGGCCCACATTTTCTCTTACTGATAATGTGCATCGCGTGAGACGCCAAACAGTGCTCACTGAAGAAGCTGTAGCTTCTGTACAGGAAAGCATTGAAGATAATCCTCATCAATCAATTCGTCGCCGTCCTCAGCAACTGGGATTGTGTCCTTCCGCTTTATGGACGATATTTTTATTTGTTGAAAATTGGTGTTCCAGATTATGTCTTGTACGCGCCAGCCGTGGCGGCCACATGGCCGAAATCATATTTAAACATTAATGACATAAAATTTTCTATACAGTAAAGTAGAGTTGTATGGCTCCTGAAAGAATTAATTCAATTGAATCATTCATTCGATTGAGCAAGGTGAATCTTTCACTTTCCTGAGCGTATTTAGCTCTTTTCTTTCACTTCTTTCAGTTGTTTCATTGAATCTATTTCTTTCAGTAGCTCTTTTCATTCACATTTTTCATTTGTTTCAGTAACTCTTTTCTTTCAATTGTTTCAGTAGCTCTTTTCTTTCACTTTCAGTTGTTTCAGTAGCTCTTTTCTTTCACTTCTTTCAGTTTATTCAGTGATTCAGTTGTTTCAATTGCTTCATTGAATCTGTCTCTTTCAGAAGCTTTTTTCAATGCTTGTATTTCAAAATCTATACGAACAAGTAAAAGTGCTATATTCGGCTGTGCCGAATCTTAAATACCCTTCACAAATGTAATTCTTCTTTCTTTCTTTTTTGCCAAAACAGAAAGTAGGTTTAATTAAAAATCAAAACGATGTTATCGGTTACTTTTATATTTAAGAAAACGTTTAAATTTTTCGGCTAGGAAGCTAAATGTTTGGCTTTTCTTATATCTAATACCTATGAACGTCTTTCAAAAGTATTATATATATTTAATTTACAAACAAAACAAAAAATCCGTTTCATGTACACCAAAAAGTTCTAATTGTCCAACCGTAGAATCGTATTTTAGATTTTGTTGGTTTTTAATACCAGTTTACTTCTTTCTGATATAATTCATCATAAAAATCAAAAATAACAACAAAGATGGCTGCCTTTATGAATCAGAAAATGCCGATTTTCCAACCCTGAAACCGAATTTTTAATTTTTTAATACTAATTTAATTTTTTCTGATACCTAATAGGTTTCATTCACTAAAAGCAAAAAATTTGGAATTTATGTATGTACTATTATGTACAAAAAATATTTCGATTTTCCAACTCTGGAAGCGGATTTTTATTTTTTTACCAATGCAATTCTTAGTGAGGTGTTACATAGTTTTACTTGACTAAAAAATTAAAATCTTTAAATTCTTTGGTCACTTTCATGTACCATAAAATATTTCATTTGTCCAACCCTGGAGTCAAAATTTTGATTTTTTAAGATTTTAATACCAATTTGTTATTCTTGAATTATAAAACACCTTTAATTAGCAAAAAGAAACAACGACAATTGCCTTTTTGGTTACTTTTATGCAGAATAAATATTTCAATTTCCCAACCCTGGAAACGATATATAAATTTTTTTTTACCAATGCAACTCTTAATGAGGCATGAAATAGTTTTGTTTAAGAAAAACTCGAATTTTGCATGGTGTTTGCATTGGTCAAAACAAAAATTTTTTTAAATGCAAATTTGGCTTTCTGGGGTGGGATATTGAATTTTTTTTTACATGAAAGTAATCAAACAGGCAACTGATGTTGTTTTTTTTTGTTTTTTGCTAACTAGAACTGTCTTATAATTTAGGAAGAACAAAATTGGTATCAAAAATAAAAAATTAAATTTCAAATCCAGGGATGGACAAGTGCAATATTTTAGGGTACATGAAAGTTACCAAATTGGTAAAAAATTTGCAATTTTTCTTAAATAAAACTACTTTATACCTCAAGAGGCGTTGCACTGATTAAAAAAAAATTTTAATTTCGTTTCCAGGTTTGGAAAAATAAAATTTTTTTTGGTACATGCAATATTTTGTAGTACATTTAATAACCAACATGGTTGCAAAATTCGAGTTTATCTTAAACAAAACTACTTTATCCCTCATAAAGACTTGCCTTAATAAAGAAAATTTTAAAAAATTTAAATTTCGCTTAAAGGGTTGGGAAATTAGATACAATAGAAAGTATTGGTACAGCAAGTTTGAGCCTACAATTTGAAAATAAGTGTACGAATCATCCATTCCATATAGTGGAAAATGATTTCCCAATCAATACTGATGGAATTATAGGAAGAGATATTTTAGAGAAATACATGTGTAAAATTGATTTTGAGGCGTACAAAATAGCCTTCCGTATAGCCAACGAAGAGTTTATTTTACCAATAACACCAAAATGTATTTACAATACAAAAATTTTTATACCCGCACGATCTGAAGCTATAGTGCCAGTTATCAAGAATGATAAAATAAAGATTACGCATTGCGCATGATTTAACGTTTGATGACGTGTTTGTTCCCTCGAAGAAATTGCCAAAGGTTTATCATATGCAAAACTAATACTTTCTCGTACAAAATTAATATTTTATGCTATATTTGGCAACTCTTCACACAATTTACTCAGAGAAATTTCCAATTTACTCAGAGCGATTTCCAACAAGCAAATTAAATCGGAAAGTGCAAGTTTTGTGTTATATTTTATAATAAATTGTGTTATATCTTAAAATAAATATATTAAAATAATTATTAAATATCTTGAAGTGTAAAAAACTTATTAAAACTTGATTTTCAAACTCATAAACTGTAAACAAAAAACCGAAATTAAAGAGAATAAAAAGAGCAAACATGAAATGTGCAGTGGGCAATTGCAAACAAAATAAGAGCAAAACAAGTAAAAACGTTATATTCGACCGGGTCGAATCTTAAATACCCTCCAAATATTTAGTAAGTGAATTTGATATGTTTAACTTGGTGGGACAGAGTTCCTTTATATAATATCGTACGTCAACGCCCACTAAAGGGGGCGGGGTTCAAAAACATACAATATCATGTTTTCCACAGACGAACGTATGGGCATTGCTAGACCGTCTTAGACTTCATCACAATTCTCTTTGGAGGCTATAAAAACTGTATTTTGGCGAGGTCGCTCTGGCAAGGGCTGTGGGGGAAACATTTTGTCATAAAACTCTAAAAATAAATGCTTGGGATAATTATATACAAAATTAAAATTTCTTTTTTTGATAGGGTCATTTAGAGGGCAAAGGGGGAGAGGGTGTAGGGCAGAAACAGATACACATAAAACTGTAAAAATAAATGCTTGGGATGATTATACACAAATAAAAAAAAAAATTTATATTTATTTTTAATAGGGTCATTTAGCGGGCAAAGGGGTAGGAGGGGGTAGGGCAGAAATCGGCAGTCATAAAACTCTAAAGATAAATGCTTGGGATGATTATATATAAAATTAAAAAAAAAAAATTTTTTTTGGTAGGGTCATTTAGGGGGCGAAGGGGAAGGAGGGGGTAGGGCAGAGTAGTACCAGGTTTCGTCTCAGCTTCGTCATTAAAGCTTAAAAGTGTTATTTTTAAGGAATGTAGGCTTCAGTAAAACAATTTGTTAAATTTTTATGCTATTTTTGCCTATAAATTTTTTTTTGTAGGGTCATTTTAGGTGGCAAAGGAAGAAAGGGGGGGGGGGCTAGGGCAGAAATCGGCAGTCATAAAACTCTAAAGATAAATGCTTGGGATGATTATATACAAAATTTAAAAAAACTTTGTTTTTTGGTAGGGTCATTTTGGGGGCAAAGGAAGAGGGGGGGGGTAGAAATCGGCAGTCATAAAACTCTAAAGATATATGCTTGGGATGATTATATACAAAATTAAAAAAAATTTTTTTTTTTTGGTAGGGTCATTTAGGGGGCAAAGGAAGAGGTGGGGGGGGGGGGAGGTAGGGCCGAAATCGGCAGTCATATAACTCTAAAGATAAATGCTTGGGATGATTATATACAAAATTTAAAAAAAAAAATTTTTTTTGGTAGGGTCATTTAGGGGGCGAAGGGGAAGGAGGGGGTAGGGCAGAGTAGTACCAGGTTTCGTCTCAGCTTCGTCATTAAAGCTTAAAAGTGTCATTTTTAAGGAATGTAGGCTTAAGTAAAACACTTTGTTAAATTTTTATGCTATTTTTGCCTATAATAACGCCCAATAAAGTGGGCGGGGTCAAAAAATATTTTTATTTTATTTAATGGCTCCAAGTTTAAGGCGTTGGACCGTATTTGACATAAAAATATATCATTTGCTTAACAAAATAACCAAACAACTTTAAAAATTATGTTGTTTTTTCTGGGTTGGTTTGGTTCTTCTTAGGGGAACTTTTTTCCCCCTTGCCCGATTTAGCCCATCTTCGAACTTAACCTGCTCTAAGTTTTAAAATATATTTATGCCAAATTTCAAGTGTCTAACTCTTTTCGTTTGGTCTGTATCGTGATTTCCACAGACGGACGGACGGACGGACATGCTCAGTTCGTCTTAGATTTCATCACTGATCAAGAATATATATACTTTATGGGGTCTGAGATGGATATTTCGATGCGTTACAAACGGAATGACAAAGTGAATATACCCTCCAAATTCTTTTTTGGAGGGTATAAAAACAAGTGAGAAATAATTGTGTTAAAATGTAATATTTTTTTTTGTTTTCAAAAAGCTGTGTCATTTTATAGTTTTCCAAGAAATGAAGCTCAAAAAAAGTTATGGCTGATATTTTGCAAGCAAAAAAATTTGTTTTGAATGGGGAAAAAAGAAAAATAATTAGCAATTGGGTTCAATATTTATATTAAATAACTATAAATTAACAATTTCAAATAAAAAAACGTGGAAAATAAAATTTATTGTTTATTATCAAACAAATTTAATTTGAAAAATTGCAATTTGACCCACTGTCCTGTTTTTATAATAACATAATAGTTCTCCAGTTGAATTTTATTAGCCAATCAGAACACATGTTGAGTGACGTCAGAGTTCCATCATGCGCAGAAAAGTATTTTTATTTCAGCTTGTTGGCGTAATCTTTATTTTATCATTCTTGCCAGTTATAATAGTTACAAATGAAGAAAGTATAATTTTAAACAAAGAAATTTCTTCAGGAGTTCACGTAGGAAACAGGTCGGCATCCAACATGTAAAATTATTATATACTACTGATAAAGATGTAACTTTAGATGAATTGAAATTAGAAACGAAAAAATTGTCAAAGTACCATATATATAATTACCAGTGTTCAACTGAAGGGCAAAGAATGAGTACAGAAAATACTAAGAGGTTTAAATATTGAGTCTGTAGAACAAACAGCCAGGCAATCTTTGTAACGAAAAATTGTCAGTGAATAATTTTTACACACAACAAATTCAAACAACACCCGAATCACAGATGAGTGAAATAAATGAACAAATTGATAAACTGCTAAAAGATGATATTATTGAACCCCCAGTCAGTCCCTACAATTCACTACTATTAGTAATACCGAAGAAATCTGTAAGTGATACAAAGAAAAGGAAACTAGTGGTCGATTTTCGAAAATTAAATGACAAGATAGTGAACGACAAATTTAAACTTACAAAGATTGAGGATGTCCTTGATAAGTTAGGAAGAGCTAAGTACTTATCCACACTAGATATGACCAGTTCATTTCACCAAATCAATTTAGGTAAGAATTCAAGGCCGTTGACTGCATTTTCAACCAGAAATGGTCATTTTCCATTTGCACGTCTACGATTTAGATTAAAAATATCCTCTAATAGCTTCCAAAGGATGCCAACAATAGCTTAATGCTTAATGGTTTAAGCGCCGAAGCCTTTTTATATGTAGACGATATTATCGTATTTGGCTGCAGTGTACAACGCCATCACGATAACTTATCGAAAGTATTTCAAAAACTGAGACAATATAACTTAAAATTAAATACCAGTAAATGCTGTTTTCTTAAATCTGAAATAGTTTATTTAGGCCATTTAATCACCGAAAAAGGTATATGTACCCACCCTTCCAAGCATAGTGTGATAGAAAACTATCCTACTCCTAAAAATGCTGGTAAAGTTAGACGTTTCATAGCATTTTGTAATTATTACAGGCGATTCGTACCCGACTTTGCTTAAAAAGCGAGAAATTTAAATTTACTGCTAAAGAAAAATAAAACTTTTGAGTGGGACGTAAATTGTCAAAATTCATTTGATACATTGAAATCGAAGCTAATAAAACCACCGATCCTACAGTACCCTGTCATATTAACGACAGATGCCTCTAATTGCGCACTTGGAGCAGTACTGTCATAAGGCGAAATTGGAACAGACTTACCGATATCTTATACTAGCAAAACATTATCCAAACATGACCTAAACAAGCCAATCATAGAGAAAGACCTATTAGCAATTCATTGGGGCATAAATTATTTTAGACCATTTCTTTATGGTAGAAAATTTTGTGTAGTAACCGACCGTAGACCATTAGTGTCACTATTCTCGCATAAGAACCCATCATCCGAGATGACTCGGATTAGATTGGATGTATTTGACTACGACTTCGAAATAGCATAAAAAAAGGCAAAGTAAACACAAATGCAGACGCATTGTCTAGAATAGTAATAGATACTAACACGCGAAAAGCATTGATTCACACAGAAGAATAGCGAAAACCAATGGAAATATTACCAAAAACACGGAATATGAGAAAGAACTTAGAAATACAGAATGATTAACAATAACAGAAACACCAGATACAAGTTTTGAATTAGTGTCTATAGACATAGTAGGCCCACTTAGATATTCAAATAGATACAGATATATACTAACTATGCAGTGTGGCTTGACGAAATGCATCATAGCATGCTCTATTGAAACAAAATAAGCTAAAACAGTTGCAAAGGCTCTAGTAGAAAACTTAATTTTAATATATAGTCATTTTAAAATCTTCAAATCAGACAACGGTACCGAATTTGTGAACGAGTTAATGTCCAAAGTATGCAAACTTTTAGAAATAAAACAGCTCTTTAGCACACCGTACCACCACGAGACTCTGGGTCTTATAGAAAGGAATCACAGAGTACTTAATGAGTTTCTCTAGAACTTCTGCAAACAAGATGAATGGGACTATTGGATCCCCTATTTCTGTTTCGCATACAACACAACACCTCATATAAATAACGGTTACACTCCATACGAATTGATATTTGGAAAATTGCCAAACTTACCAAAATTTTTAGATAATGAATCCGTTTACAATATAGATAAATATGTTAATGAATTAAAAGTGAGACTACAATTTTCCTTACAAAAACAAAAGAACTATTAGAACAATATTAAAACGAGTTGAGCCAGATAAAAGATAAATCCGTTGAATTTGAATGTAGGCAATATGGTTTTAGTCATATATTACAATAGAAGAAACAAGTAAAAGTGCTATATTCGGCTGTGCCGAATCTTAAATACCATTCACAGATGTAATTCTTCTTTCTTTCTTTCTAAAACAGAAAGTAGGTTTAATTAAAAATTCAAAATTATGTTATCGGTTACTTTTATATTTAAGAACACGTTTAAATTTTTCGGCTAGGAAGCTAAATGTTTGGCTTTTCTTATATCTAATACCTATAAACGTCTTTCGAAAATATTATATATGTATATTTAATTTACAAACAAAACAAAAAATCCGTTTCATGTACCCCAAAAAGTCCTAATTGTCCAACCGTAGAATAGTTTTTAGATTTTTTTGGTTTTTAGTACCAATTTATTTCTTCCTGATATATAAAATAGGTATAATTCATCATAAAAATCAAAAATAACAAATATTATGGTTAATTTTATGAAATAGAAAATTTCGATATTCCAAACCTGATATTGGATTTTTAATTTTTTTGGCTTTCAATACCAATTTAACTCTTCCCGAAGTATAAAAAAGATTTCATCCACAAAAAAAAAAACCAAAATTAGGAACTTATATGGCTAATTTCGATTTTCCAACCCTGAAACCGAATTTTTAGTTTTTAAAATTTTTAATACCAATTTAATTCTTAGCGAAGTATAAAAAATGTTTAATTCACTGAAAAATACCAAAATTGGGAACTTATGTTGTTATTTTATGTACCAAAAAATTTTGATTTGCCAACCCTAGAACAGAATTTTTTATTTAAAAATTTTTAATACCAATTTAATTCTTAGCTATCAAAACTACAATTTCTTAAGTTTTAAATATTTTATATATATTTTGCTAAAAATGTTTCAAACATATTTTCTCTTTTTCATTATTAAAAAAAAAAATTATATATATATATATATATATATATATATGTATATATATATATATATATATATATATATATATATATATATATATATATATATATATAATAATCCCAATAATGATTTTGTTTGTATGAATAAAAGGTGTTTTTTGTAGAGGTACAAAACTATAAGTTGGCAAAATTTTTTTAACTAGCGGCCATTTTGTTAGCTGTTAAGTAATTTATGTTTAGCTTGGTTTGGCGTTTCAACATTAATAGACTGATGCCTGAACAACGGTTCCATGTGGCCCCAAAACAAAGTTGCCGTTGATCCCGAAATTTGTTTAGAGATGAAGTTCACTTTTGTTTGAATGTATACGTCAATAACCGAAACTGACGTATTTGGTGTGATGATAATCCTCGTGTATATTGAGACACCGTTACATTCAGAAAAACTTACTCTGTGGTCAGTTTTGTCATGATTACCGCCTTTTTCGTTCGTCAATTGAATAAGTATTTATTGATTTATCGCAGGAAACGGACCCGTGAATTAGCTTCCAAGTTCATGCGATTTAACGCCGCTAGATTATTTTCTGCGGGGACATGTGAAGTCGTTAATCCACACCGATAATTCTGAAACAATTGACCACTCGGAGTACAACATTCGTCGTGTTATTGCCGATATGCTGCCACACACTTTGGAAAAAGCCTTCGAAAATTGCGCTTCCAGATTAGACTACGTCCCAACCCAGCCAGATAACTAATTGTAATGACAGAAGATTATCTTTTGGATAATGTAAATTTCATGTCAATTTAGAAAATTCATCTTTGTTTTATTCCATTTCAAAGTTGTATACATCTATAAAAAACAACCACACAAAATTATCTATGAATACAAATATATATCCGACAATAAAAACAAGAGAGAGCTAATGCGTAAAAGCGGATAGAAATTAGAGCTTTATCATTTTATATGCAAAGCATATTTGAGATAAAGAATGCATGAACAGTAGACTGTGACATGAGCAAAGGGAAAACAAGGAAAAATACTGTACACGGTTCTATCGATCACTTCGTTCAGTATACTTATTCGTCTAATTCGACCAGTGTTTTCATAACCGACTCAGCTCTAACAAATTCTATTTCCTTAATTTTCACCATCTGCACAACACTATTTAAAAAACAATTGAGGGTGTCATAAGTCATAAAATGATGGCACTAAATATATGACTAGTGTAAACAACCTGTCATAACTTAGTATGATATTTCAAACATCAATCAGCTGATAAGATAACAACACATTTATAATTAGCTGTTATTAGAGCAGAAGAAAATGAATACAATTAAAAATGAATCGTCTAAAAACTCCATTTCTATTTAAAATTATTAAATTTGTCTTCTGGTGCACAAGAATATCTAAATGAATTTGTATGTATAATATTAAAACAGCTGCTGCCTTGATATGAGCTGAATACATTTGTTTTGCGGCGGCATACGGAAAAACGTTCAGTGGCTGTCAGCTACGTAAGTTAAACGAGAAAAATTTTTTACTTGTATACATTTAGTTTTTGCGATTTATTTCTCTTTTAATTTTTTTTATGTTATAAAAAAGTTATTTAATTCACAGACATATAGGTATGAATAATTTTTTAGCCGTTTTTAATCGTGAATAGTACATAAGTAACGGCGGCAAACATATACTATTGCCGTCTTGCCTAAAGATTTTCAGCCGTTCGACTCAGATCTCTATAGAAATTTTATGACAAAACAAAAACATACCTGAAAGAGTGCTATTATTTTATGACTTTTTTGTATGCGGCACAACAACAACTTTCTTAAACTGGTCTTAAATATTATGACAATATGACTAAATAGCACACTGTGTGAATACCCAAAATGTATGAAGGGTAATTTTTTTAGTAACTTTCTTCTTGTCAATATTGTTTTTGTCGGCGTGGATGTTTTCATGTAACGCACCCCATATACGCTTCAATTCAATTGGCATTTGATTTTTTCAATTGAACTGATTCTTGGACACATATATACTTCATAAACTGAACTAAAATATTTTCATTCAACTGTCAAATTTATATTTTAATATTAAATTTCAAAATTAAAAACGTATATTGCAATGACTGAAAAATTAAAAATAGTTATTGCGGAATGCATTGATGATGAAAATATTAAAAACTTTTGATTTTTCTCCAATCAACTCGTCGACTGCCAAACTAATGAAATGACTAGGCCATAACCGGCTTGATTTGGACAACAACCGGCTCAGATGCCAATTGGATTGAAACGTGTATGAGCGCATAACATGTTCAGTTTTGTCTATAAGTTAACTGTGCTCGGTTAAGAAAGAGTATCGTGAACTTCTTGTGTTCAAAGATAAAATTCATTCTGGTTAAATGGATTCGTAGGAGAAGGAAGTTGCCATATATGGCATGAAGAGCATCCAAAAATTTTGCAGTAACTCCCAATACATCAAAAAACATGAAGAGTTTGGTGTGGATTATTGGCCGGTGACATATTTTTCAAAGACGACAAAGTTAGGAGCGTTATTGCTTAGCCAAACTGAAATAGCCGGACGTGACTGACATGTGGTTACAACAAGACTGTGCCACATGCCAGAAAGTACGCGAAACAATGGCCGAGTTCGGTAAACAGCCGGTCAGTTGCCAGCGACTTTACGCCCTTAGACTATTTTTTGTTGGACTATGTGAAAGCTAGTCTCTAGAGGTATAGGTTATGCCAAAATGGGACAATGCGTATGAACTATTTAAGCATTGAATTACATATACATCGCTCTATAGACTTAAATTACCCCTGCATACATTTCTCTATATTTTGTGAGTTTTTTAATAAAATCTGATAGTTATTTAAAAATCACTCTTTATAAGGCGAATTTACTAACTCTGTATTGTCAAATAAAATTCAGTGTAAAAAAAAATTAAAATTAGTTTGTTAAAAAAAAAAACTATTGCGAATTATTAAAAAACTAATTGCGTCCGATCTGCATTAGTCCCAGTGAAATTTGCAAAGGAACTAACTGAAAGTCCTCAATAATCAGTTTTGAACCTTCTTGTAAATTTGGGAAAAGAATCAGCACGAAAAATATTAAAAATTTTGTGTTAAACAATAGATCCCAAATATATAATTAGAGCTTTTTGTTTGTTATGTGGTCAAGTATGCCTGCATTTCATCAGTAGACTTTAACCTAATTCCAAAATAACAAAACCTCTCAGCTTATACAGAAACTCCCAAAAATTAATTGAGAATTAGAGAAGCAAAACCATAACTAACAAAAAGCACTAATTAAATTGAGACAATATGCCAAATATATAATATAATTTTTTTTGTTTGTTTCATATTTCTCAAAATGTACCGATCCGAACAAATTCCAATTCACAGGAAATCTAAATTTAAAACAACCCTCTAAACTAAACTTATGGTCCAATTCGCTTCAGTCGTTCAAGATTTACAGTGGGTCACGTACTCATACATACATGCAAACATGGTGACGGCCTCTCAGGAATACCCAGAAATTTCCAAGGTAAAACCAGTACCTTCCCAATTTTTTTTTTATTTAAAATTTTTTAGCGGGAAGTTATGTCATTTAAATTTAAAACTAAAAACCAACATCAAATAAAAATTTCTTGTAATATGATTAAATAGATTGCTAATAGTAAGTTCAATAAATAAGTACACATATGTATCATACAAAAAATATACATATATTAGAAATCATTTAATTTAATGCCTATTCCGCTGGAGTTGGTTTGGTTAGGAATGAAAGTGATATATGTACATATGTATGTATAGCCATGTCCGTCCATCATGATGCAGTCCAAACGAAAAGAGCCTTGTAATTCGGTAGAAATAAATTTTGAAGCATAGCACAGGTCAAGTTTGTAAATGGGCTGAATCGGGCCAGAGGAAAAAAATACCCTAAGAACAACTAAACCAACCTCTAGAAAACAACATAATTTTTAAAGTTTTTTGTTTAAAGTAAATTATATATTTTTACGTCAAAGAGGGTCCGAAGCATTGAATTTCGAGCCCTAAAAATAGAAAAATCTATTTCTGAACCACATTCCTTAAAAGTTAAAGTTCATAGTTTTTATAAAAAAGCTCAGATGATCTCTCAACTTCCACTGCCCTACCCTTTTCACCCTATCTTTTCCTTCTAGATGGCCGTATAAAAAAAATCTTTCCATTTAATTACCACACAAATTTACGTTTTAAATTTTTACTATAATGGTAAGATGTCTACCTCACGACCCTTCCAGAAGTGATCCTGCCAAAATGGAATTGTGAAATTGAGCACAGAAATGTCTTAAAGCAACTTTGACACATCAGCTTAACCATATTCTATTTATTTCCGTCCGTTTTTGTGCGCGTTGATATTGAATAGTAACTGCAAAAATAACGTAAATTGCTTTTATGCTTATGGAAAGGTGGTCCCGCTACAATGCTCCTATTTGAGGGGTAATTATGATTCAACCTGGTCGAATATATATATATATATATATATATATATATATATATATATATATATATATATATATCGTTCTTGCTTGTTTATTTCTTTATTTATTTATAAAAAAAAATTTGGAATTTCCGTTAATTAAAGAAACTAATGACATATACATACATACATATATATTTAAAATTTTGATTTTTCGAAATTCGTTTAACCCTTAAGCGAACACTAGGTCCTGACCAGTCATTTTGTGATTTTTATACCCTCCACAAAAAAATATGGTGTGTATATTCACTTTGTCATTCCGTTTGTAACGCAACAATATATCCCTCTGATACCCATAAAGTATATATATTCTTGATCAGTGATGAAATCTAAGACGATCTGAGTATGTCCGTCCGTCTGTGGAAATCACGATTCAGCCCAAACGATAAGTTTAGTGTAAATATATCTTAAAAGATAGCACAGGTTAAGTTCAGTGATGGGCTAAATCGGGCAAGAGGGAAAAAAGTTCCCCTAAGAAGAATTAAACCAACCTCTAAAAAACAACATAATTTTTAAAGTTCTTTTGTAATTTTGTTAAGCTAATGATATATTTTTATATTAAATAAGGTTCAACGCGTTAGACTTGGAGCCACAAAATCAAAACTGTTAATTTTTGGACGCGTACCCCTTTAGTGGGCGTTATTATCTACAAAAATAGTGTAAACATTTAACGAATTGTTTTACTTAAGCCTACATTCCTTAAGAATAACATTTGTAAGCTTTAATGACTAAGCTGAGACGTAACCTGGTACTGCAGGTTTTCCCATACGTTCATCTGTGGAAAACATAATATTGTCTATTTTTGAACCCCGCCCCCTTTAGTGGGCGTTGATGTACGATATTATATAAAGGAACTCTGTCCCACCAAGTTAAACATTTTAAATTTACTTACTAAATATTTGGAGGGTATTTAAGATTCGACCCGGTCGAATATAACGCTTTTAATTCTTTTAAATATTTTACCTAGAAAGCATAGACACAGCCCCCTAATTTTTTATGAATTCCTCAGTAAAGATGTTTTGTACAATAAAAATAAAAAACGTGTTATAACTTTTCACCGCTGGGCGCGGCAGTCACTCTTAAGAAATTTTTATTCACGTTTGAAATACCAGGGCCCAGCCAGGCCCTATACCATCATGTATAAAAGATAATTGTATAAACTAGGTTATTCCGATATCAGTCTAACAAAGCAGCAGTAATAAGAGATATTTGAAACTTTGCTAAACATAAATCGTAAAATATCGCGAAAATATTACAGGCAGAGCAGGGTCATATTCAAGTGGAAAAAACAGATAGAAAATGAGCTTATGCGGCTTGCAATGCGCTACTAAGGTTCGGGAAGAACAATAATTTTTTTACGACGCTTGATTTATGTAAGCAGCTAAAGGAGGCAACAAACGATGTATTACAATAGAATTAAAAAAAACCAAAAAGGGGATGTATTATCTAGTGAATTTGGATTATGCGATGTGCTCTTATGTCGCAAAGAAGAATAAGGCCGTTATATTACTATCAACAATTCACTATGATGCATCTCTTGGTGGCATAACGAAAAAAACACGTACACACATGGAAAAAACCGGTCGAAAAACACTGAAATTGACACCATCCGTTGACAAAAGCACGTTTGTTTTCACTTTGACAACGGATGTTGTCAATATTTTAAGAACAACTCGTTCACAAATTGTCAACAAATGTTCTTAGTTTGACAACGCTTCGTTCTCATTTTGACAACGTATCGTTCTCATTTTGACAACGTTTGTTCTCATTTTGACAACGCTTCGTTCTCACTTTGACAACGCTTCGTTCTCACTTTGACAACGCCTCGTTCTCACTTTGACAACGAAGCGTTCCCACTTTGAAAACGAAGCGTTCTCACTTTGACCACGACCCGTTGTCATTTTGACAACGTTTCGTTCTCATTTTGACAACGCTTCGTTCTCATTTTAACAACGCTTCGTTCTAACATTGATAACCCATTCCGAACCCGTATATAAATAAAACGACAGATGTAATATAAACACTTTCATAAATATGTACATATATGATTTATTTAATTAATTAAAAAACTATAGTATACATACTTAATTCTAAAATACGACTTAGCATTATTTGTTGCATACAAATGAAAAGGGAAACTTAAAACTCAATGATTGGTTTCAAATAAATGCTTTTATTTGAAGAACCAACTTCATACGACTGAAAATGAGAGTCAAATCACCTTATATTAATTGAATAACATAAAACATAAATTAAATGATTTTGAATCAGAAAACTTTTAATCTTAAACAATTCAATAGAGTTCACGTTCGTAGCCAAATAATAGTTTTGTTTATAGCGAGTCCCCTTAAAAATAATTTCATCGCAAATTTCACAACTTTCAAAATTAATAGTATTTAATGTGATAATATTGTGGAAATATTCCTCTTTAGTTAAATCAATAATTCTGGATGAAGTAAAACTAAAAATAGGTTCAAAAAAATTTTTATGTTTTAACAAATAGTATAAAAATTTGATTCCAAACTTTAACGATAAAGAAAAGCAAGGGTTTACTCTTGATGTGATACTATTAAAGTATATTTTAGCTTCCTTATGCTTGGCTTTAAATCTCATACTCCAAAGATATCTAAGTGGTCCGCACCTTCTAATTGCAGTAGGATAGTGAACTAAAAAGTGGTGTTTGGGTTTATATAAGTTTGTGTAAAGTAAATGATGTTTTTTAATTAACTCTCCTAATCTAACTATATCCTCATTTTTCAAAACTGGATTTTAATATTAAATCTGTAATTTCCAACAAAGCTGTAAATACTTTCCAATGTTTGTTATGGGACGGAATTAAATATCCTATCATTGGAGGTAAAAAGTGTATAAAACAAATGATTTCACTTGCAGTCATTTTTAAATTGAATGTTTTTAACCTAGCGTAGGTCAAAGGTATAGAACTATTCACTATCTCAATTTCTCCGTAAGGAAATAATGATTTTCTGCTATTAATGTTACTTAAAGTTACAACTTTATCTTTTATTAGACCAAGAAGTGCATTACACACATCATATACACAAACGCCCTCATATATGTCATGCATAACATCGAAGCAAAAATTGTCCGAGACGTGGAAACTTGAAATGGTTTCAAAAACGCATATATTTTTTATTCCTGTTTCTTGAAAATTATCTTCTAGTATATCTTGTTTGTAGTTTAATTTGTTTCTTAAATAATCTAACCGTTCAGATGTATCCGACTGCATCTGTGTCTTTGTTCTTTTGCAAGCTTGACAATACCTTTTAGAATTAAAAGACTGTACGAAGCCTAATACAGTATTTACTGCTAAATTATCGCCAATAACTAAACTTAAAATAAAATGTACCTTACGTACTTCATTTCCAGTTACTATTTCTACTCCGTCTTCCAATTTTTTCAATTCATTTACTAAATGAAATAGTGTTGTTTCATTTCCATTTATTTTTAATTCAGTAGACGATATATAAGCTACTGGAAAAATATATTCTAATTTTCACAGCAGATATTGGGGTATTGATGGGAAATTTAAGTAACATCCGCATATCGAATACTACCTAGTGAATTGTTTATTTGAAAATCGTCAAAGTAAAGCATGTAAGGAATAATTAAATTATACTTTAATTCTTGCACTTTTCTTTTGATTAATTCTCCGCTTACAAAATTATTTAAAATGGTTCCATCCAAAAATTTTTTTGTATTTTCCAAAGTGTAATCTAAAAGATTTGAAATTGTAAAAATTTTCTAAAGCATAAATTGCAAAGCGATTACATAAATATTTGCGGATTTTGGTCCCAAAGTAGGATTACGATTGACAACTATCTCAGATATTTCATTACGAATTAAAAAAATTTTTGGATCTTTGTATAAATTTAGTTCTTTTAAAACTTTAAATGGCCTATATTCTGTTTTTATTTCTTCAAATGGATTTTGGCAAAAATTTAATAAGCATTTTAAATTTTCTTTCACTTGGTTTTTATCTAAAACCCCTTCTATTGCAATTGATATAGACGATAATAGAGATGAAACAATACCCTGAAGACCAACAGGTTGATTTCTAGGCAAGTTATTTTGTTGATATAAACTTAATGACAACCTTAGGGCCTCTTTTTTTAAATTATCTATGGTGTACAAAGTATTTTCCATTGTTTGTGCGGACATACTACAAATACTAGACTCATTTTGAATCACATAATGTTCGTCATGTAGCTTTTTAGGTAAACTTTCTAAGGCATAACTAAAATTGTTAGAATTTTTACTAATTGCATGTAGCTTTTCTAAATGCTGCCGGAATGAATTAAATGTTGTGAATGTTTGGTTGCAGTTATTTTGACAACATTGAATCTTTAACAATTTTGTCGACATAACATGGTCGATTTTAAAGTGAGATATTAGGTTATTAGGGGTTTCAAACTCCTTTTGGCATCGAAAGCATAAATACAACGTTTTGGGTAACTCTCATTGATTATTATTAAAAAAATGTATAAGAGAAGTAATGTTTGCTGACTTAAAATCAAACTTAGTGTTAATATCATAAAAAAACTTTTGGATAAATAGCCACGGCTGTTCACAAGCTTCCGGATATTTCAAAGAAAGTGTATGAAAAATTTTGAAGCAAGTGTCTAAACACTCAATAAACGAATTCCGCTTAAGCAAATTATTATTAAAATATACATAAAAAAGTTTAATATCTACATCAGTTAATCCTTCCACGATTATAAATGACTGAATGGTTAATCTAGCTGAATAGTATTTGCATATGACTGCACTGATTTGTCTCGCGTAATCATTTGTACTCGTCAAATGCACAACTAGGCTTTCTTGGGAGTCAACTATTGTGACTTTCTTATTACGCTTTCCTGTCTGATTTTTAATCTTGCTGGTGATGGCAAAACCGCGTTTAGAAGTATTGTGTATATAAAATCCTGTGAATCTGTGAGATAGATAGGGTAACTTGAGATAGATAGGGTAACTTGTATGTAAGTATATAGCATAATAGTATATAAAAAAATTAATTTACTAATTACCTATACTAGTAGACGATGTGATTTTAGACAGCAATTGTTTACAAAAGTCATTGTGTAGACTATTGTCGTAATATTTACGAATTATTGTCTTAAATTTTTCCCAGTTGGAAACTAACAAATGTCCTTTGTTTGGGTGCATGATACGGAAGTTAATATTTATCTGAAATAAATGAAAAATTAAACACAACTCGCATATATAACTAACACAGCAAATTTTTACCAATTTAGGTGCTCGACAATCGGATAATTTTGTCCAAGCTTGAAGAAACTCGAGACTTCTTAAGTTTTTAATATCTTTTTGGCGTATAAGATAAGTTTTCTTCCACTTTTCACATACTTCTTTCCAATCTGAACCTCTGCTTAGGAATATTTTTAATGCAATGTCAATTGCCTCATCAAACTCTACAGGTTTACTGTCAGATAATTGGCTTGTTGTGGGACTAAAGCTTTCAATGAAAGCCAAAAGTTTTCTTTTTTTTAAATATTTATTTTTATATTTAGAATATAACTTTCCACTAGCGTTATTTTTAGCTTTTCGGGGAATATAGTAGTAATCCTTAAATAATAAATGTGTCAAAATATTTCCGTAAAGGTTTCTATTTTTATATGTATAAAAAGTAAGGCTTAAATCTAGATCACGTAACATTCGCAGAATTTAATGAAACTTTGGTCACAGGTAGTACTAATTAATCTAAGAATTATGGTAAAAAAAAATTGGAGCGGACTCCCTCTAAAGTTCAAACATAAATATGGCAATAACATCCTTCATATTAACACCACATTATTGATGTTGATATCGTTGGAAAGGTCTTAAAAATACCTTTCAAACGATATATAACAACCTGAGATTATATTGGTTTGAAAGCGCTAGGGGTTAAAAATTCATTTTTTTATACTGACTTTTTTTACAAAAGTACCGTTAAATCGAAACGGGGTCTATATAACGGTACTTTATTATAATGTAAAATAAATAGAAGACATTCACACCTTTCATTTGACACCTATATCAAAAAGTTCTGATAAGAAATAAAGACGCTACAAAGCAATTAAAACGTAAAATAAGTGCAGGTATGTTTTAAAATTTTATTTTCCTACTTGTATATTTGTTCTTGCAATATATGTACATAGGAGTATGCACATACTCGTACATATGTAAGTATGTTTGTAAATTAGTTTTTGCAAAATATTAACATGCTTATATGTAAGTATGTTTGTAAATTAGTTTTTGCAAAATATTAACATGCTTATATGTATGTATTTATATATGTTTTTATTTCTTTACATTTTCAAGGTTTTCTTATTATTAATAAAAAGAAATAAAAAATTAAAGCAATTTAAAAAATACCGTTACTTTAAATATGAGAAAATGTAAAGAAGTATGACCATGTTGCAAGTAAAGTGAATTTCTAAGTATAAACATGCGTGTTGTGGAAATATTTAAATTATTTAATTATGCAGAAAATGGAAAACTTTCCGAAGAAGTTATCCAAAAATTAATAGAGTGGGATCTTGTTCCCAAAGAAGGGGACTATAAATGTAAAAATGGTCATGTGCTGAAGCTAATAAAAAGTGGTTGTAAAGACGGATGGAAGTGGAAGTGAGTCTGAATTTGTCATAATTTTTAAGTATATTATTAACTAATTTAAATATAAATTTTTGTATGCGAAAATATGTAGGTGTTTTGAGAAGATAAAGAAATATACAAAAAAATCATCGACATGCCGCTCAAGTATAAGCATTAGGACTGGGACATTTTTTGAAAAATCTAAGCTAAGTGTCTTCCAAATTATACTATTTGTTTATTTTTGGGTCAAAAATAGTCCACTAAGTTTTATAAAGGAGGAGTTAGCAATTGCGTTACAAACCGCCGTCGACTTCAATTCTTTTTGTCGAGAGGTTTGTATATTTGGCTCTTTTCAAACCAATTTGGTGATTGGGGGACCAAATATAGTTGTAGAAATCGACGAATCCAAATTAGGTAAGCGGAAGTACCACCGAGGACACCATGTTGATGGCCAATGGATATTTGGTGGGGTAGAACGGGAATCAGGGAAGTCATTTATGATTCCCGTGGAAACTAGATCCCGTGAAGTTTTAGTACCATTAATAAAAAATATATCAGACCGGGGTCCATAATCGTTTCCGATTGCTGGAAGGTATGAATATATTTTTTAGTATAACTATACTTTTTTCCATTTATCGTTGAAATAATTCTTTTTCCATTATTAGGCGTACGATACTATATCGGAAGAAGGATACATTCACCACAAGGTGAATCACAGTGTATCCTTCAGAGATGACCAATCTGGACAGCATACAAATACAATAGAGGGGTTATGGCGCCATTTAAAAAGGTCCATTCCGGAATACAACCGGACGAAGATGTTTTATAATGGATATGTCCAAAAATTTATATTTTTAAGGTGGTGTAAAGCTCGCAAGACCCCTTCTTTAAATTTCTAAATTTTGCCGGCATGCTTTATAACCCCTTAAACCCACCAAATTAGTTATTAATTTTTATATTCATTTTATATTTATTTATTCATACATTTTACTTATAATTTAATTTACTATATATGTATAAGTAGAATTAATATATTATAGTTTTAGTTTAGTTTAGTATATACATATATATATATATATATATATATATATATATATATATATATATATATACATATATACATATATTTTTGTACAATAGATTGAAAAGATGAGTTAATATAAAAAACATGAAAATTAAAAATATAAAATATATAAAAACTATTTTAGGTAAAAATATTTTTTAAGGTGGAATGTGGTGCGAAATACCATTGGGAATAAAATTTTTAAGCCCGGCCGAAGGCCAGCAATGCAGAAAATCATTACTCAGCGAAGCCACTTTTGGACATACATAGAGGAGAAAATCCCTAGGCCCGGCCAAAGGCCGGCAATACAAACAATCTTTACTCAGCGAAGCCACTTTTGGACGTACATAGAGGAGAAAATCCCTAAGCTCGGCCAAAGGCCGGCAATGCAAAAAATCATTACTCAGCGAAGTCACTTTTGGACATACATAGAGGAGAAAATCCCTAAGCCCGGCCGAAGGCCGGCAATGCAAAAAATCATTACTCAGCGAAGCCACTGTTCGACATACATAGAGGAGAAAATCCCTAAGCCCGGCCAAAGGCCGCCAAAACAAAAAATCATTACTCAGCGAAGCCACTTTTGGACATACATAGAGGAGAAAATCCCTAAGCCCGGCCAAAGGCCGGCAATACAAAAAATCATTACTCAGCGAAGCCACTGTTCGACATACATAGAGGAGAAAATCCCTAAGCCCGGCCGAAGGCCGGCAATACAAAAAATCATTACTCAGCGAAGCCACTGTTCGACATAGAGTAAAATCATACCTGCCCTTATTTTTTACGTTTTAATTCCTTTGTAGCGTCTTTAGTTCTTATCAGATATTTTTGATATAGATGTCAAATGAAAGGTGTGATTGTCTTCTATTTATTTTGCATTATAATAGAGTACCATTATATAGACCCCGTTTCGATTTAACGGTACTTTTGTAAAAAAAGCCAGTATAAAAAAATGAATTTTTAACTCCAGCGCTTTTAAACCAATATAATCTCAGGTTGTTATATATCGTTTGAAAGGTATTTTTAAAACCTCTCCAACAATATCAATATCAATCATGTGGTGTTAATATGAAGGATGTTATAGCCATATTTATGTTTGAACTTTAGAGGGCTATATCTCCCAAACTAAGGGAGTCCGCTCCAATTTTTTTTACCATAATTCCTAGATTAATTGGTACTACCTGTGACCAAAGTTTCATTAAATTCTGCGAATGTTACGTGATCTAGATTTGTTCCACAAAATTGTGCGTACGCAGAACCGTGTTGTTCTTGATGACGTCTTCAATGATAATGTTGATAATCTCCTCCCTTTGTTCACAATATAATTTTTCATTTTCATTTGCATATTTAAGAACGGCGCTTCCTTTTGCTGACTGGGTTATCAAAGATTTTAAATCCTGTAAAAAATATTAAGTCTTAGTTGTACTTCATACAAGCTTTTAAAACCATGTACCTTACCTTATAGTGTGCTTTGCTACTAATTGAGTAACTTGGAGACATTGTGGTACTATCATTATTTTTATTGAGCCATAGCTCCACTTTGGATGGCACTGAAATTGTTTCATCATCGATTCCCACCTATATAGAAAAATTTAAATTAGAAAATGTTATCTCCGCTTTTTTCCAAGCAAACAATTTTTCCCTGAACTCAATCCGGAGCCCTAAGGGCGGTACTGCTTCCTTTAGGTCTTCTTTTTGATATACGGCAAACTTCTAAATGTGATATGGACAGCTTGAATAAAAGTAATAAAATTAAGATACGTGCGATCCATATCTATTGATTTTAAGAAACTTTTCAGTTTCTCATCGTCACTACCAACAAGCTCCGGAGTTGTGTTTACTTCCGTGTTAATGTTAGAGTTTTCTAATATAAAACTCTAGTCCACATTTATATAAAACAAATTAGTTTCATCATTAAAAATATTTGTTTCACTTTGTTCTTTTTCCATTTTTATATTTTGTTTATAAACGACTACACTTAGAAAACTCTGCAAACACAATGAGAAAATGTACAAACCAAATAGCGGAACAGGTATTAAATGTTCTAATTTTGTCAACGGATTGTCCTCAATTTGACAACAAATCCTACATGATTTCGGAGGTGACAACATTTGTTCTTGTTTTAACAAGGAATCGTTCTCAATTTGACAACACATAGTTCATAATTTAAAAACGGATTGTTCTCAAGTTGACAGCGAATCGTTCTTGATTTTGGAGATGACAACATTTGTTGTTGTTTTGACAACGAAATGTTCTCAATTTGACAACGACTCGTTCTTGATTTTGGAGATGACAACATTTGTTCTTATTTTGACAACGTGTCGTTCATAATTTGACAACATGTCGTTCATAATTTGACAACGAGTGTTCTTGATTCGACACCATATGGTATTTTTGTACTTTTCGTTCTTGATTTGACAACGAAACATTCTTGAATTGTCAACGCTGGTTATCAGAATATTGTGCACATTTCGTTGTCAAATTGATAACGGCCGTGGACAATTTTAGAACGTTATTTTTCCGTCTGTGTATAGATCTTAAGGATGTTATGGAACTAATCGATGGACATTGTCACTTTTTTACAACATGATTGATGCAATGCTTCATACGAGTACACAATATATGATGAAAATATGTTATTTAATAAGACAGAAGGTGCCAGAAGAAAATTTTAATATCGACTTTAGGAACACTTGTTTACCCTTGCTTTGAAGAACGAAGTAAGAACAAAATGATTACGACAAATTTCGGTAGTAGATCAGGAATAGAATCATTTTTGAATAAAATCATTCCTGTAGTGAGAATCAAAGCAAATTATTTAAAATACATAAAAATCGTTCATATATTGCAGATATTTTGAATCAAGAAACCGGTCCTGAGGTGTTGGAAAACAAATCAAAGTGCGCTTTTTGTGAAGATATACACAATGTAAAGCGTTACACTAGATTCTTCTGCAAGTTTTGTAAAAATCCTGTTAGCCTTCTGCATTCCAAATGTAATTATACATGCTTTATATGTAATCAAGGCTGTATATGATTTTATGAATATGACCTCCGTTTTAACGATTCGGCTGAATTATCTTCTTGTTTACCTTAGTTTATTTTTTCGAATTGTACAGTTTTTCGAGTATGAATAAAATATATAGTTAATTTCAAAAACCTATAAAAATATTTTATTAATTTGCTTATACAATTAATTAAAGTCCATACAAAATAGAAAAAGGTCACAGCCAGGCCCTGGAGTTCGTTTATGCAAAATCAGTTTGGTGTTTGCTTAAGGGTTAATGGGAATACTTTCAAACTGAAGCATACTACTTTTTCATTCAAAATTGTGATTTATTATAAAAGTTCATGCAATTAAATGAAATGGAAAAACAAAAATTTTAGCAGCTCACAAAAAGAAGTATATGGAAAGTAAATAAAATAAAATTTGAAATATACCCACATATATACATATCCATATATATATATATATATATATATATATATATTTTTTTTTTTTTTTTTTTTTAATTGCTAAAACGTGAAGCAATCGAATTCGTCACTGACCATTCACAACAAAATTAAACAATGTTTTTTATGTTGATAAAAAGATGTGGATATACTACACTATCCTGGGAAGAGAAAAAAACGTATGTCGTTGCAATGGTGTCTCAGAAACAGAATTACATTAGTCTACACTTTGAAAATTTCGGGGGAGATCAAGGTTGTTTTTAAAAAAATGTTTTTAAACTTGGGCAGAACTGTACACAGATTTTGAAAAATATTTGCTGGATAGCAATATTGATAAGGTTGAAAAGGCAACGTGCAAGTGCTTCTTAGATGCAGTATACAAGGCCAATATTAGTATTTATATACAGACCCAAGAAAGATCAATGTGATATCTGGTTTGTTTATAAAAATAAAAACATCCCAGAAGATGAATATCAACTTCATATAATAAGTAAGGAGCGCGCCAGGAAAGATAAAACTGAAGACAAGGAACGTTGTTCAAGAGGTGATATTGAAATGTTAACGGTGGACTTGCAAGCAGTGCAAACAATTCCTCTGCTTTTAACTTGAGCAAACTACTTTAAAACAAAACTATGTGTGCTTGCTAAGTATGGCATGAAGCTGAAGGCGGCATGGACTCGGATATATTTACCTCTTGCTTGCTGGACTATTTACAGAATATTAAAGACAAATCAAAGCCTATAATAATTTACAGCGACGGGTGCTGTGCACAAAATCGTAATACAACACTTGCGAATGCCTTGCAATATTATGCAAGTACCCAGCAAGCAGAAATTCAACAAAAATACCCCGTAGTTGGCCACACTCAAATGGAGTGAGATTCTGTGCATGCCTCCATAGAGCGAAAGAAGAAAGGAAGAGAACTATATGTGCCACCTGATTTCAATACGGTTATAAGACAATCCAGATTGTTGCAACCGTATCAAGTCCATTATTTAAATCATAAATTTTTCCGAGATTTCTCTTCCCTCGATTACTTAAAATCAATGCGACCAGGCACAAAACAAGGCGACCCATGCGTTATAAATTTGCGAGCTCTCAAATATACCTTTGATGAAGAGTGGCAACTATTACCTCATCGTAAATTGCGATCACAAGTGCAGCATAATGATAACATTTTACTACCGAGTCTCTACAATCCACAACTACCTATTTCAAAAAGAAAATATGATGACTTGCAAGATTTAAAATGGATGATTCCAGCCGACTATCATTCATTTTATGATAATTTGCCACACCAATGATATTATTAATTTAATATGAAATCTTTTTTTTTCTTTTTATACTGTCTTGCAAATTAAACATTCATTCTATATTAAATATTGTTTTCATTAGATAATTTTGGTATAACAGCGTTATTTGTTTGTATAGCTATGAATGCAACAAACGAGTAACTTGTTTATAAAGTATCAAAAATTTAAATGACTGTTAATGCAGCAAACTCGTAGCTCAATAAATGCATTTCATTCAAAAAGATTAGTATATTATTACTACTAACATAAATAGATGTAATCAATTCCTTAATAATTGCGTTTGAACTGTTACCCAAACACCGAAGTATAAAAAGATAAACCGTTTTTTTCTCTCCTGAAAAGTTGTATTTTTTAATATACGAAGTTGATAAAGTAACTTTAACAGAAGAAAATGAAAAGAAAAAGAAATTCAACAATTAATTTTTAAAGCCAGTCTAACTTTTTTGGAAGTTTGCAATATTTCAATCGATTTTTTAAAAATATGTAGTTCCAGAAAATTGAAAAAGTTCAACATTTACAGGTGGTAAATGATGTGGCAGAACGAGGAGTGGCTTTGGCTAATATGTACTTACATTAATGTCACAACTTCTGAAACTGATTTCCAAAATTTATTGCAAGGTATAGAACTAAATCGTAAGAAGCTCAATAAATGATTTTTAACAGAGCAAAACATAACTTTTTTTTGTTGATTGGCTTATAATATCATATACTGAGTATAAAGCTAAAAACGGCTATAACTCAGGTACGGTAATAACAAATTTAATATATGTTTTATTCGTATTAATTAGAATTAATTTGTCTTTCACACTGCATCATAAGTTTTTTTCATTTTCATTGAAACTTAAAAAGTTGTAAAGCGTTATTACAAAATTTTTTAAATACAGTGAAAGTTCCCTTATCTCTTATAAGCGGACATCTCCCCAAAGCGGTCAATTCCTAAAGCTTTAGAACCGATATCATAAACCCGAACAAAAAACATTCCCTAAAACGGACGCTCCCATAGCCAGCGGTGGATACGAAAACAACAATTTTTTTTTTACCAAAACATTCTAATAAGCGGACATTTGAAAAAGAAATAGAGCATGTACGGCTTAAAACTGTAGTAAAAATGTCAAACAATTGTACAATAAATAATTTTAAGTGTTTCTTCTATTACTATTGTGTAATCTACATATAAATATTAGAGAAATAAGAAATAAGAAATAAGAAAACCATAACTGTTCTTGATGCTTTGTACTTTATTAAACAATCATGGGAAAAAGTAATATCCGAAACCATTAAGAACTGTTTTGGCAAAGCAGGATTCATGAAAGATTTTGATAATGCAGAATTAGATGCAGAGGATGATATCCCTTTATCTATCCTCTCGAGATTGGCTAGACAAAATGTAGAATATAGTGAGTTTACTTCTATTAGTGAAAATATTTTAACAGAATCTGACACTATAGAAGTTTTGGTTGATAGTTCATCAGAAAATAATGATAAAAGCATTTTAGAAGAAGACCATAACAATAAATCTTCATTTAAAGAAGCCCTAGAAGAAGTTAGACGCTTATTGAAGTTTGTAGAAGAAGACTATACAGCATTTGAGCCCTTGAAACATCTAGAATGATATTATGGAGAAAAAATTATTAAAGAAAATTAAGCAAAATTAAAACAAAAATATATTTTAGATTTTTTTCCAACTTTGTAACCTTTTCTTGTTTAACAAAAATAATTTAAACTTTTAAAATGAAACAATATTCTAAAAATTACTTTTCATAAAGTTACAAAAAAACGGACATCTCTAGTTCGAGGGCAAAATCTTCGCCGACGGTAGGTGTCCGCATATGAGAGCTTTCACTGTATATAAGAAAAATTTTAATTGAGGGTATCTAAATGAGCAAACTTATCACCGAAACTTAAAAGTTTTTTACACAGAAATAAAGCTTGCATACTTGTCTTTAAAACTGTTTCATCAGGAGTGTAGAAAACCGTGGTTATTAACCAAGTTATGAGTAAAGTTAGAAAAAAGGCCGAAAACTCCGGTTTTTTATGAAAACTCCATTTGCGCGACCTCTTAACCTAATCCGAAAATTGGAAAAAAATGCACAAATACTTTACCCTATAAGCTTTTAAATTTTGTTTGAGCACCTATGAAAAACAGAAAAAAAATTTTTGAGACGCCCTAATGTAAATACATATATATATATATATATATATATATATATATATATATATATATATATATATATATATATAATATACATTGTACATATATATATATATATATATATATATATATATATATATATATATATATACATATATATAAACATATATGCATGTACTCGTTTGTATATATATTTTTTTGAAGTAATGATAGCAACTATCAATAGTTGCCCCACGACAACTTCACTAGCACCACCCTGGAACAGCTTTGACATTTCGTCAGGGTGGGTAGTATTATCAGTATTATTAGTATGTCCTCCTTAGTCCCTAGGTGAGGAGGTGAGGAACTGATGTGCATACTTCATCGTTAGTTACTAACGAATTCTAAAACGTATTAATTCTCCTACGAATCTGTTCTAATCTGCGATGTTCTATTAGAACAAGCTGTACAAAATTACACACGCTGGTCTAATTTAATAAGGTTTCCAGCATGACCGAAATTATATTCCCGGAGCTGATCATAGGCCCTTAAGTTTCCTCTAAGTATGACCTCCAGTTGTTGAATCGTGAGCATAGATATGACCTAAAGCACCCATCTCCAGTTAGAAACTCTGTCAGGTAATAGTTTAAATCACCATGTTTCCTAATCAGCCATAATCTCATGTCGGGTATTAATGTATAAGTCCATCTTCCCTTTTAAGTGGTTGACCAGCGTTCCTGCCACTTTTGTAAAGATAAGTCCGAGTTATCCCTATTTATGATTTCTAAATCGATTGGGATTCTTTGGCTACACACATTAACGTTATATCGTCTGCGAACCTCACTATCTTTACTCCTTCAGGTAAACTCAATCTTAATAGTCCATCGTACATTACGTCCCACAACAAAGGTGCAAGTATCGATCCTTTGGGAACTCCACCACTAATCCTACGTTTCCTTATGCCATTCCTTGCTTTCCTGAAGCCAAATTGGTTGTCTGATAGGCCATGTCTGTCTTCAATGCAATTTCCAAGTTTGCAGATTACACCCTCTAGCAATTTCCGACATGTATCTATCACACACAGTGGCCGATAAGATGAAGTGTCACCTAGGGGTTTATTGTCCTTTGTTATTAGTACCGAATTCTGCCTCTTCCATTTTATTGGAGAAGTTCCCTCACTTAAGCATGCATTTACCACTTTTCCGGACACAGCTTGACGGCCTCTTTTAATACTATATATTGTCTCTAAACGTAGACACAACGTCTTCCATCTCAGTTATTTTAACCGAGGGAAAGTTTAAAGTTTCTCTATGAGGGTTGTGCTCCCAAGATGGTGCCTCCTGATGGGGGAAGATGTGGTCTCCAGGATTGACGTTTCACTCGGTTGCAACGGGCCTAGGCATTTAAGTTTTTTTGGTGACTAGCTTATATGCGAGACCCCGAGGATTATTATTTATCTCATCATAGATATTAAGAAAACACTTCCGCTTGCTCCAACGAATTGCCACTTTTAGGGCCTTCCCCTTATCCCTATAGTTCTGTTGGTGAGCGTAATTCTCTAGCCTACCTCGAGCTCTTGTATATTGCCTATACACTCGTATATATTCAGCCCTTAAGCTAGCAATTTATTTATTTAAATTAGTCAATGGACAATTTTCTTTCAGACTATTTAAGCAGAATAATATATAGTTCAATTAAATTAATACAAATTAAATATTGCGATTTTTAGAGAACATAGTAAAAGTTAATGATTAAAAAAACATATGACGTTACGTTTGATGATACAAAGGTTATGCGAAAAATCTATAAAATGATACATTTCATTAAAGCAAGTACATAGTTTTCTAAGAGGATCTGATATTTCATAGTTAGTACGACAAGCTGCAACATAGAGTGGGTTAAAAGAACGAAGTGAACGTTGAGGAATATTGAAATATTCGTTGTTCAGTAAAAATTCGGAGGTGATGGTACCACTGAAAAGATTTACCATAAAAGAGGTGTTGAGCAATGTTCTCCGGCTCTTTAAAGTAGGCAGATTAATTTCAGCTAATGTCGTAGAGTATGATGGAAGTGCCATCCGATTTCTATAAACGTTTCTTAGGCAGAAAATTAGAAATTGTTTTTGAACGGATTCAAGACGTTCAATATGAACGTTATACAGTGGATCCCAAACTATGCTACCATATTCTAAAATTGGCCGAACTAATGCAATATACAATGTTTTAGTGACATATGGATCATTAAACTGTTTTGCTCATATTTTAATGAATGCTGTGTGAAAACTGCATATGATTGGATATGTTCAGGTTTAATTGCATTAAGTTTAGTTTTCACCAAATATAAAAATTGTTTAAATCATTCTGTAAGAACTGTTGATCAGATGGATTTTTTATGTCGCACCATATTTTTACGTCGTCCGCATACATAAATATATTACAGTATTTTTTTGCTTCTGGTAGGTCATTGATGAACAGAAGGAAAAGAATTGGACAATGGTGACTCCCCTGCGGAACACCAGAGATTACTGAAATGTCCCTTGAAACTGCAGCGTTAAATTTTACCGATTGTGTCCTGTTTAACAACTCTCATGCTTGGGCCGGTGCTTCAAAGTCTATTTTGAAGTTACTCGATCGCGTACAGGGCGATGAAACTCATCGGAGACAGTAGGGTAGCCAACTCTATTGACTCTCTTGAGCATAGTCGCAATGTGGGGTGCGTATCGTTGTTCTATCGTTACTATAATAGCAGGTGCTCTGGTGAAAATAGGGAACTTGTTCCTGAAACCCATTCCTTCTTACGCTCAACGCGTTTTTAATCAAGAGCGCATGCGTTTGTGGTCGATATTCCATCGAATCGCACTACGCATTACAGAGAAAATTCATTTTTTGGCCGAACAGTCTGTATGTGGAACAAACTACCGGCAGATGTCTTCCCCGCCACTTACAATTTGAGGGGGTTCAAGTCGAATATCCACAGACACTACTCCCTTTTACCTCCTTCCCAAAATCTATTTTCCTAGTTCCAGCGCAATGCACTGCATATGTAGGGGTTATCCCTGAGTGCTGGTCCTACTCCTAAAAAAAAAATAAGATTTAGTTCAGCATAATAAATTATTATTAAAACACATTATATCTAATTTCTTTAAAAGCAGCGCATGATTAATTTTGTCAAATGCCTTGCTGAAATCAGTGTAGCTGACATCCGTGTGATAACCTTTCGCGGAAGCTGCATTCACTAAAGTTGTTAACTGGAGACAATTAGTGGAGAATTAGAAGAAATTTGATGATTAAGACTATGCACCATACATTTTTCAAAAAGTTTTGGAATTACACTCAGTTTTGCAATTCCTCTGTAATTGCTTATTTCAGATTTATTTCCTGCTTTAAACAGTGCTTTAATATAAGACTTTTTCCAAATAACGGGAAAATGACAGCAATTTATAGATGCATTAAATATTATGGACAGTGGAGTTAGTTAAGCAGAAGCACAGTTAATTATGATGAAACTTGGAATGCCATCAGGACCACTAATATGTGACGATTTAACACTTTTTAAACA
Organism: Linnaemya tessellans; assembly: GCA_951800035.1. NCBI lineage: Eukaryota > Metazoa > Arthropoda > Insecta > Diptera > Tachinidae > Linnaemya > Linnaemya tessellans. The sequence continues at coordinate 49,083,916 of OX637533.1, read as the reverse complement.
ATTTAAAATATGGGAGGTAGTGATATTAAATGTGTATTATTATGAGCAGCTATTTTGTAAGGGTAGATGGTATTAGCATCGAACACAGCATCAGAGTATGTGGAAGCAAAACAGTCAGCAAACATATTACAAAATTTCCAAATCATCACTAGTCTCAGAGCACAAAAATTTCCTGACCTTAGTATTAACAAACTTAAAGAACGTTTTAGGATCTTGAACAAGGTTGCGCTTAACGACAAGGATGTACTCATTGTAAAGTTGAGTGTTCAGAAGAATGTTTTCTGCACGAAGAACTGAATACTTAGAGTAGAAAAAAGACTTGGACCTGGAACTCCAAATATAAATCTGATAAGCTGTTAAAAATTTCATCAGCCGTATTACCAGTACGGGTAGGTATATGAAAACTATGTTCAGGTGAAAGTTTCCATGAGGTGCTAGGTAGATTAAAATCGCCAAACACAAAGATTAAATCAGTAGACTTTAGCTTTAAAGTCACAATTTTAATGGCATCAATATGAAGTTTGTAAATACTTAAGTCAGAATGAGGTGGAATGTACGAACATGTTATATAAGCTTTAATATGGTTTATCTTTACGACTGCCGCAATGAATTCAATATTATAAGGTAAATCGATTTTAATTTCCTCCATTGGAAATAGGGTTGAGATAGCAATTAGTACACCAGCCGTTGTGGTTGTAATTCTATCACGACGAAGTTAAAGAGGTATTGTTCAGCCAGGTTTCAGTGAATACATACACATGATGATTAAAGTTAAACCTTTGTAAATATAAGTTGTTAAGTTTAGTTTTAAGTCCACGAACATTCTGATAAGTAATGAGAAGTTGGTTATCAGAAAAGTTAATTAGTTTTCTTAGAGTAGTCGGCACCCGTGCAGGAAAGTGAGCAATATTTTGCTTATCCTGAAATACATGCTCCTGTACTAAGACTTGAGGAGGCCAAAATGTTTGATCAACTACTTGACAGAAAACATCAAACGGTACAGTGATTTTAAAAGACGTAATACTTCTCTCCTGCGAGTAGGAAAATTTATGTACACTGATATTAGAGTGGATATTGAGCTTTAATTTTATATAATAATCTATATCTTCTGCTGATGTATCAGATGCAAAACGAGATATGAAAATATTTTTGTTCGGGGGAATCACACTTAGTACTCTATGGTTTGTTTTTACACTATCTGTATGATCTAAAGTGATATGTTTGTTTTGAGTGTTGTTATTAATTGTAGGATCAGTAGCAGGTGTTACACGTTTATCAATAATAATTCGATGGGATGAACACGGATCCACCGGATAGGAAACGACGGGAGGGTTAACAGCAGGAACCAGGGTAGCAGAATGACCTTCAGTGTCTGACTTTGCATTCAACGGTGCAGGATCAGGACCAACAACAAACAGTTCATTTTTATCTTTATTAATTCTGGACGATTTATGACGCTTTGGTGATATTTGAGTAGGGGATTTTAAGTTATCCAGTGATTTATAATCTTCAAATAGTTTACCATATTTAGAAATGCGTTCTAGAAGTTTTCCAGCTTCATTCTGAATTTCATTAAATTGTGTAATGTTACCTCGAAAAAAGTGATAGAAACTCACACTAATTTTTCTACAGGCAATACAGCACCAGTGAAGTCCATTATTTTTCGTGAGGGATTCAGCTAGTAAAGTAGATAGACCACTACATATGAAATGGAAGAGATTGTCACACAACCAACATTACATCATCTTTTCGTCATCATTTTTAATGTTGCAATTTTTATGGTTACACGACATTTTAAACGAATTTCAATTTCAACCAAATCTCGGGCGTAAATATTTGTTGGGTGTCACAAAGGAAACTATCCGACAACAGATGGCGGCACAATAGCTAATCCAATTCACAAACCAGAAATGATGGTGAAAAAAGTATCACAAGTTGAGCGGATCAGCTGATATCACAGGTGGATAAGTCGTCAATGACGTGTATAAATGTTTGGGTGAACGTTTGGAACCAAACGAGAAGACAAAATTAAGGGTTTGTTTTTAATCGCGCCAACAAATCCACTCAAAGACCAATTGCAAATCACTGCAGCAACTCAAGTATCAAAAACTTGACTGTTACGAAGTTTATTGTTGATAAAAACACTTTCCATAAAAAAAATATAATTATTCCACCAATAAACCGGTGGTCCCCTTGCGGATCTTTTCCGCTTCACCATAGATGCATCGCTCGACAGCGTGATATGGTTTACTAATTGTACTGTCATATCCGCAGCTGAACCATTCAAAATATGTCCAGAAATATTACAATCATTTGAGAAAAAGATTTTAATTTCTGCACATTCCATTTGATGATAATAATTTCTATTGTATGCGTGATTTTGTTTTATATTGTATTGAGAAAATAAAACTTTTTATTTTGGAGTTTAAACAAAAAGTATTAATAATAAAAAAAGGACATTTAATATTTGTTTATCTAAGAGGACAGCATGTAAAAAAGAGGACTGTCCTTTTAAAAAAAGGACGAATGGTCACCGTAATAATAATGGCACTGTGATCGCTGTGAGTATAAAGATCGGATACTTTCCAGTTTACACGGTTTATAATGGTATTGCTGGCAAACGTAATGTCAATAACTGATCCACCAATGGAAAGGAACAACACCGAAAGGGATTCCAATGGAATCCTTCCCCTTGCATTTGTCGAGGGGCAACCCCACTCAACAGCACAAGCATTGATATCTCCTGCTATTATAACAGGACTCCAGGCTAAGGCGTCTAGCACTATGTTGTCTTTAAAAACACGAAAGTCCTGAATAGAATACCTAGGAGGAACATAGCAGCTGTACAAACATATGCCGGAAACAGTGGCCCGCGTGTACCCGCATTGTGGTGCTATATAGCCGATGTATCTGTATTATCAGCAACTCAATTTGCAGATACAATCTTCTTATATGGCTCGCTGAGTACAGCGACGTCTACGATTTGCAGTACCTACTCTTGTGCTGCTTGTCAATGATTGATATTTAACTGTAGTATGCGCATTCTGATTCTTAACTACTGTTCTAACCCTTAAGCCTTTGCAGTGGTCTCTTGTAGTACGGGCCAACTACACATCCCGCAACATGGTCACCATTAGTGTTTGTACCCTTTCTACAGAGCAAGCACGATGGTTTATTGGAACATGTTCCAATTCTGTGGCCAGTTTCCCCACACCGCAAGCAGGATAGATCCCGGCCCTTACAACTTGTCGCCCTATGTTCATAGTCGAGACAGTTGTAGCACCTTTTTGGTGCTATCTTTTCCCGTATTCGACTTACGACCCAGCCTATCCGTATCTTCGACATCTCAAGAAGACGTCTAGGTAGAGGATCACTCAGGCCAATCGTGGCAGTTTGTGTTCCCCCATATGCTCTCCTCAGTGATTTAACTACAGTCATGTGCAGTACTTTAAAATCATTGGATTTACTAACTATGGCAACATAGATGTCCTGCTTTGAAGTTACTTCATCCATGCCCCTAATTTTAATCCTAACCTCATGGAATAGTGCTCGTACTCGGCAGCTTCACCCAGTACCACTTACACTTCCGACCTGAGCACACCTTTGTTTTGATGAGCAGGTTTACTCAGCTCTAGTAGCAGCTGACCTCTCTCGGTTTTCCGAATGCTTTTTACAGATTAATAAGCTTAGGGTCTTTCTTCACTTGCCTGAGAATATCAGCATAGGAAGCGTTTCCACACGATTTAATAACCAGGACATCTGAACGTCACACCTGCTTATTCCTTATCCTATTTCTATTCCCTGGCCTGGGACCGACTTTTATCCAACGACGTTCTTTAGTACCTACTTGGGTTCGGCATAGCAGCACTATTCGGTACCGCTCATCCCATAGAACTACCTTCACTACTTCTGATATCATCCTTCCTCTTCTTCTAAGCCCTATTCTCCTTTGGCATAAGGTTATTTTCATATTTTCTACGCTTCGGGGTCGCGCCTGCAGGCACAGGGGGAGATGGTATTATCGTATCTCCTGTCTGCGTCTGCTTGTTGCAATGCGCTTTGCCCTACTAGCAGTTTCACTGCTTAGGTCATTCGCCATTTGGATATACAACGCCTGTATTTTTCGAGATATCGAAACTATATCCTTGTGGACATTCGATCTTGTCTTGAGAATGTCTAGTAGCATTGCTATCTCCTCTCCTAGTTTGGCAACTTTGCTCGTTGACTCTTGCCCACCATATATACATACATATGTATTAGAGCGTCTTGCCTTACAGGCAAAATAAAGAAAGTTCGCCGTACACCACCGAATATAAAACATTATTTCAAGGCGGTTTCGAATTTTTTTCATTTTGCCGAAAGCAACCTTTTTAAATTTTTGTGTCATATCGTCGATATTTATAGTCGGATATTAAAGTGTGATATATCGATGTTTTTCTGTCGCCTTTTTTTCTTCAATAATAATTGTACTTACCCATCATATCCCAAATATAACTTACCCATATTATCAACTTTACAAAAAGAATTAAAAAAATTAATGTAAAATCAAAAAATTTTAATTAATCACATTTTGAAATGATACAAGTTGGCTATATTTTTGAGGGCTCTCACGTTTAGAAAAAATTTGACCCATGCGTTGCTAATCGGTGACAGCAATGGCAGATTCATTTACTATATGAACAAAACTCTCGGTGTTTTGACAATGGCATGGATAAGATGTGGAAATAATTAAGTTTAGCAAACAAAGCCATCAAATGAAGTTATTTTGTTTATGTTAACCTGATATTTCTACTATTTCATTTGAAAATTGTAATGGTTCCAGCTGGCGTTGCATATAGAACTGCAAGTATGGCAGCTCAGTCAATTGAAATTTGGTACAATTGATCATATTGATATATTAGCCACTCTCGAAGTTTATGAAATTAAGAACCGAACATATAACGAATGCATACCGTTGCTTCACTTCGGCCTGATAAAATCTAAGCATATCCATCTGGACGTACTAGCGGATCTTGGTCTGTTATCATCGACAACAAAACATTCTCGGGGTGGAAAAAGTACACGTTATTTTCTATAGACAAACGAAGGACCTGCTGTGCGACCGCTGACAATTGACGAATCAAGAAGCTGTAGATATCGAAGATAAGATAAAAAGGCAACCTACCTACCTACGTTCGTCAAAGAAAATATATATATTTCTGCTTTTTAATAGTTCTGTTGGAATTATTGAAAAACTTATTTAACAAAAGTTTAATGATATTTTTCGTGCTATAATTTTATGATATTAGGGTGACACATTAGGGTGGTACGAACCTAGATCTGGTGGGTAAATACAAAAAGGGTATATTTGTGACCAATGACTATTAAAGCAAAACATTGGCCTTCTCAAGACAAAAACATCAACATATCACTCTTTGAGATCCGACTATAAATGTAGAAAATATAAGGAAAAATTTATTTTGGCGACCCCCACTTTCGGCAAAAAAAATTTTGTTTCGAAATCACCTTGCAACAGTGCTTTATATTCGGTGGTGTACGGCGAACTTTTTTTCGAGACGCTCTATTACATATATCTATACATATGTATATATATATATATATATATATATATATATATATATATCTACCAGGCATAGTCACTGGTCACTGAACATAATTGGCAGCGACTGACACTATCATGTACTAAAAGCAGAGTAACAGCACCCACCATTGTCAGCCCTGTAGCAAAAACTAGCCGGCGAAGTAAAAAAGGTTCAAATAGCTACAAAAAAACTGTCTATCTTCTCATCTTTCCTAATTTGTCCCCTCAATACTATCCCCTCATTTTCAGTTCCGGCGCAATGCATTGCATATATAGGGGTCATAACCTGAGTGGTGGTCCAAGGTAAAAAAAATATACATATATCCACACATACATATATATATATATATATATATATATATATATATATATATATATATATACATATATATATATATATATATATATATATATATATATATATATATATATATATATATATATATATATATATATATATTTATATATATATATATATATATATATATATGTATATGTATATATATATATATATATATATATATATATATATATATATATATGTGTATATTTATATATATGTACGCGTATATATTAACAACTTTTATTTAATAGAAAAAATATTAATGTAATAACGTTTATATAATTTACATCTACAAAGTGAACACAAAGTGAAAATGCACTTGTAAGGTGACGTTATAATTATGCTCCAATCCAACAATTACTGAATCATTGGACTATGTCCACACGGTAAAACAAAAAATTATCACACATTGTGGTAGCTTGCAAGTCTTTGCCACAAACAGGAAGCATGCTTGTATATTGGAGGGTACTTGAAGAGTAGTTAGCCGAACGATATCCGAAGGATTTATACCGTCTGAATTATTATTTTTATCGTAGTTAACCGTATGATATCCGAAGAGTTTATATCGTCCGTATAATTATTTTATTGTAATTAATCGGACGATATCTGAAGAATTTATATCGGTATTAGTTTATTGTTATTACCGGAGAGATATCTGAAGCATTTATAACGTCCGTATTTTTATAAAATAGTTGTTATTTTTGTCGTAGCTATCTGAGCGATATCCGAGGAATTAAATCGTTCATATAATTATTTTAATTTAGTTAGCCGAACGATATCCGAAGAGTTTATGTCATCCGTATTATTAATTAGTGCAGCTAGCCCAACGATATCCGAAGAATTTATATCGTTCGTGTAGTTATTTTATGGTAGTTAATTGAACGATATCCGAAGAATTTATATCGGTCGTATTTTTATAAAATAGTTTGGCGAGCAAAGCATTTATATCGTTCGTATTATAGTACAGCATTTATATCACCCGAAACTAATTTAATAATTTGCTAGAATACCTAAATAGGTAATTTAGTTGACTGCATGAGTTATTCGAGATAGCATCACGTTCTAGCTAATCACCCATCGCAAAAACGGAAGAATATTCACTTTGTCTCGCTTAGGGTACGAAATCTAGGTTAACCGAATTGGACTACAGTGGTGGCCATATTACAAAGGAAGCAGACCTTTGACGAACCTAGACAGATTGAGTATAAATCGGCTGGGAATGAAGTCCGAATAGTTAAAATGACGTTGTATAAATTGTGAATCTCTTTGGTTTTTTTATCGCTTGTTTCAAAAAATTTATTCAGAGCTTTCATTAAGTATCTTGTCCCTGAGATATTGTTACAAACTTGATTTGCATTAAAATTTCCTCAAAAGGTTTTCCTTTTAGAACATAACTATCATATGAATAATCATGCTCTAGATATATCAAAAACAGACTCACAACATTTTTCTGAGTTCAGTTTTTATAGCATATAGAAAATATGGTTTAAAATAATCGTCTAAAAACGTGAACTTTTCTATTTAAATTGCAGTAACAGGGTTTTTTGCCTCGAACTATTTTTATACCCTCCAAAAAAGAATATGGAGGGTATATTCACTTTGTTATTCCGTTTGTAAAACAGTGAAATATCCATCTGAGATGCCACAAAGTATATATATTCTTCGAGCACGTCCGTCTGTGAAAATCAAGATTCAGTCCAAACAAAAAGAGCTAGACTCTTGAAATTTTTTATAAATATATCTTGAAGGATAGCACAGGTTAATTTCGGAGTTCTCCTAAGAAGAGCTAAGCCAACCCATAAAAAATAACATAATTTTTAAAGTTTTTTTGTAATTTTGTTAAGCAAATGATATATTTTTAAATTAAAGAAGGTCCAACGCGTTAAACTTGGAGCCATAAAATAAAATTAAAATAATTTTTGGACGCCGCACAGTGTGAGATTTAATTAATCTGGCATCTCGAAATTAAAAAAAAAAATGTTTTCGTAACTCGCTCATATTTTTTCTTACGTGAGAAGAGACCCCAATTGTTACGAAAACAAACACAAAAGAGAATAAAAAAATGTTATTGGCGTGATAACAGCTATGAAACACGTGCAATTGCATAGCATGCAAAAATTGATTATTTGCAAGCTTGCATTGATCACAAAAGTTTGAGTGATCAGGTCGAAGTTGTGAGTGGTTTTTTTTGGCCTAAAATATTTTTTGTATTAAAGGTTATTACTTAAACTTAAAATTTTTGCTTCATACAATATTTATTTTTGCACTCAAGAATTTTGAAAAAATTGTTTTATAACCAGCTAAAAGGTAAGACAAATTTTAAAGCTTTCAAATCCTTGATAGACTAGAACTTCCAAGTCCCACGGAGTTCCGTGATGGCAATGCCAGCAGAATCTTTGTTAATGTGCCCAAAACAAATTTCAAAAATAAAATCCTGCCCATTTTTTTAGTATGAGTGAAATATCGCGAAAGGAGCTATTTTTTGGATTTGGTCATTGCACTTTTGTCTGACACCCAACTAAATGATGAATTTGATGATTTAGCATAAAAAACTTTGCTTGCAGCTCTCTGGAATTGTTATTTTTGTATAAATAGCTTATTTATTTTTTTTTGTTTCTACTTTTCGCTTTTTACTTTTGTATAATTTGTATATAATTTCTTTATTTTGGTTTTTGATTAATATCTTATTTTGAATATTTTCCATTCTTTTAAGAACTTTCGTTGAATTTTTTATTTTTTTTTCTCTATTATGTTTTAGATATTAATAAATTTAACATTGAAACAACATTAACTTTTTATTTTTCTCATTTGCAAAGAATCATCGAAAACTATAGTTCGAAACTTGAAGCATTTTATAGAAATGCTTGTATGAGGGTACTTATATCAATATATCGACAAGTTTTAGTTAGAAGAGAAAAAAAGAAGAAATTTTGAATATAAATGTGTAAAAAAAATAGTCCCCAACTAGTGTTTTTGAGGATAGTTCGGAACTAGTCCCCTTTGACACTAGTTGGAACTAGTTATCTTTCACCATATTGAAGCTTATAATCTCCTTAACGATCGTGCCAAATTTCAAGTTGATATCTCTAAAACTTCATATAAAAATTAATTTTGAGATGCTAGATTGACTAAATCTCACACTGTGCGCCGTCCCCTTCAGTGAGCGTTATTATATTTTTTTTTTTTTTAGGAGTAGGACCAGCACTCAGGGGATGACCCCTATATATGCAATGCATTGCGCCGGAACTGAAAACGAGGGGATAGTATTGAGGGGACACATTAGGAAAGATGAGAAGATAGACAGTTGTTTTTGTAGCTATTTCAACCTTTTACTTCGCCGGCTAATTTTTGCTACAGGGCTGTTACTCTGCAAAAATTTAACAAATTGTTTTACTTAAGCATACATTCCTTATAAATAAAATGTTTAAGCATTAATGACGAAGCTGACACGTAACCTGGTACTACTCAGCCCTACCCCTCTTCCCCTTTGCCACCTAAATGACCCTATCAAAAAAAAATTTTTCTTTAATTTTGTATATAATTTTCCCAAACATTTATTTATAGTTTTATAACAAAGGTGATATGTCTCCCTCACAGCCTTTGCCAGAGCGACCCCGCCAAAACACAGTTTTAGTTCAATGTTACACACCGAGTGTTGATTTTATTTCACTTTATGATTCTAAAAAAATAAATCCGCATAAAAAAGGTGTACAAAAATGGGAAAGTTGGTTAAAAAACCGTTTTATTTCAAATTCGTGCAAAAAAACGTGTAAAAATAGGTTACGGTGTATGGTATTATATATTAAAATGAATACTAGAGTTAAAACACGTCAAACCATCACGAAAATGTGGCATTTTCGGAATAATCACCTCCGATTTCAATGAAATTCAACACATATGTCAAACAATATAAGAGTATTATTAAACAAAAAAAACTTGACCCCGGATTAATTCGGGTTCCGAAATATGACGTCATAAAAGTTGTAAAAAATTAAAAAAAATCACGAAAGTCTTCTTACAAAAAGCGTTAGAACTTTTGAACTATGCAAGATAATTTAGTTTTGTTGTTGGTATCATTTTAAAGGTGAAAGTGCACCCATTAAAATTATATGCATATTGCGTTTTTTAAAGAAAAGGTCAGAGGTAATTTTTTGGGGTCTCGAGTTCAAAGTATATTTTTTAAGATTCTTAAAAAAAAAATATGTCAAGTACTAGACCCTCTTCTACATTTCAAGAAAATTCAAAGGTGGAGACTCGATTGGTGTCGGAGTTATAGACCAGAACCGGATTCTAAGTATGATCAATTGATTGTTTGTTATATACAAGGTGAAGTGTGTACATTAGGGTGTCTCGAAAAAAAGTTCGCCGTAAACCAGCGAATATAAAGCATTATTGCAAGGTGATTTGGAAAAAAATGTTTCCCTTTTGCCGAAGGTAGGGGTCGCCAAAATACATTTTTCATTATATCTTCCACATTTATAGTCGGATCTCAAAGAGTTATATGTCGATGTTTTTGCCTTGAGGAGGCCAATGTTTTGCTTTAATAGTCGTTGGCCTCAAATATACCGTTTTTGTATTTACCCACCAGATCTCAGTTCTGACCACCTTAATGTGCCACACATCTTCACATGTCAATGGGAAGTGCAACGTAGCCTATATATACATATTTAGTATATATATACCAGAGAAAGGCAAATGCAGGGCGCGGCGCCTTTTCATTTATAGTGGAGTTAATGTCGACGCCGTTTCAACGCCGAAAAAGTTGAAATAGATTGAACTTTTACGGCGTTGCAACGCGTTGAGATTAACTGCTCTCATACAATTTCATACGATTCAACTTTTTTTTGACAGTTGACGCCGCCGACGACGTCGACATTAACTCCAAGGTTACTCTTCTGTTACGTACATACGTGTGTACACGCATTGTAGAGCTGTAAACAACTTTAATCAGTCTAGTTTCAGCATTCAAACAGGCAGGTTGTGTTTATCGCATACTTTAAGAATCAGCGTTGCCAGAAAGCAATGTGAGTCCGATCACAGTTGAGAAATCTTTGTGAAAAAAATTTTTGCTGATTCTAGTACAGGGAAAGGCAAATGCTTTGGCGAAAAGTATGAAGAGATGCGGAAAATTATGAATGACATTCCCTTATGACCACCTGGTGTTTTGTTAACAATTTGAACCACAATTCATTGTGTTCATTACATTCAAACTTTTTGCAAATAATGCCTGTTGGTGAATAATGCAATGAAAAATATATATGTACGTATGTGTATTTGCATTACTCTTTGTCAAATGTCCTACAAAACCTTCTTATTTACACACCATCACTGCATACAGAGCCACAAACATCATTTTTCCCCAACGCCATGCCGATACTAATTTTCTAATATATTGCAAATACCCATAATAAAATTAAGTTAGTTTTTGGAGATTTTAAAGTTTTAATTGGGGAGAAGTGACGAAAGTTGATTGGCAATACCGATTCGTATTGCGCAGAGAGTAATAAGTAATACAATCGCAAAATATAATAGTATAGGTTGCCTTTCCCTGATATATACACTCCGGTTCACTTATTTAAATGCACCAAAAATTCCATGTTCAACAGCCTGTATCTTGTCCAATTTTTAACCGATTGCAGAATTTGAAAATGTTACTGGAAGCTAGACATCTTGAAATATAAAAGAAATCATGATAATAGTGGTTTCTTAACTAAAGCACTTTTTTTTATCAATTTATAAAAAAAAGTCCAAAATTTTTATATTTTTTTGTTCACTTGAATAAAGGCACTTTATTATTTTTAAAGTATGCAATGAATTTTTGTAGTTAACGTTTGTTTATTAAATTTTAATCATTTTACGAGTCAAAATGGGAAAACAAAAAAGTTTAAATCTATCGGAAAAAACTAAAATCGATGTTTCCCGTTCTGAAGGATATTCTAACAGCGCAATAGCTGAAAAAATTGGACGAAGCACAACAGTTGTCGACAATTACATCAAGGACCCAGTGGGGTATGGAAAAAAATTTCAAAGGAAGGGTATCCTTGTCTTTATCTACGTACGAGAAAAGAAAATTCATCAGAATTGTTTCTAATTCTGCCTTATCCTTGTCAAAAATAAGAGCACAAGCTGGAGTGCAAGCGAGCAAGTCTTCAGTACGCAGAGTAATTAAGAGCTGTGAGTATTTTAAATACCTGAAATTACAAGACAATCCGCCACTTAATTCTGCTCGTAAGGAAAAGTGGCTTCAATTTGCAAGAGACTACATGGTATGGGATGTGCAGCAAAGAGGTCATATAAATGGCTGGAGAACCGTTGTATTTACGGATGAGAAGAAGTTTATTTGGGTGGGCCACAGTGGTCCAAGCTGCCAATCTAGCTGGAAAAAAGTCATAACTTCTCTTCGGAAGCAGCTAGAAGGATGAAACTTTGGTATTATGTACTTCTTATTGAAAGCATTCCTTGCGCAAAAAGTGGGCGTTGTAGATAAAATGGGCGTGGCAATTTTTAATGACATTTTAAGAATATCAAAATGTAACGATTTAGAATGTTATTGTATTAATTAAGAAGAGGAGAAAACCCATTTTGGAAATTTTAAAATTCGACTGCATATGCGCAATCGAACGAGGCTTTCGGGCACAGCTTTTTAATATTAATAATAAATATGAAAAATTTAAAAATAACAAATTCTTTGTAATACATAATTGCGAAATTTTCATTAAAAAGTTTTATTTGAATTTAACATATAACATACATATGTACATAAATATCATGAATCATTTTACTTAATTTCAATACATAACATTTAAAATTAAGTTCATAAGTTGTATCCTTTTCTTCATACTTTTCTAAATATCAGGAAAAAATGGGACTTCAAAAAAATATTTTATTTTAATTTCTAAAAAAAATTTTATGAAGAAAGTTAAAAATTTTTTACGTTTTTGGATTATCACGATCACATTTCAGCAAAATATAGGGAGTAAGTATATGCGTGATGTTTTCCTGAAACATTAGAAGTTTTTCCGGAATGAATTGAGCGATTTGAAAAGCATTCAAGAAAGCGCGTAAATTCGCTTATTTTTATGTTATTTGTTTGCAATTTTTCTCCTAAAATCTCTGCAATATACTTACATACCATAAACTATTCATAACTTTCATTTTATTTGCGAAAAACTCAGTATTAAGGCAATATATTTCACCATGAATAAAGTTCTAATATTTATGAGCAAGTTTTTAAAATCCAATGAAAAAGTTTTGGGGAAAAAAATTCATGCTAGATTCATAATATTTATTAAAAAATTCCTGGCAAGTATGTATTTCATATTTCTGTGTACATACACTCAAAATATTCTGTACGTAAAATTAACTGAAATTGTCATATAAAATAAATGAATATTCGATTAAAAACCGGTCAACTTATTATTCATTTAACTTTAACAAAAATATCATTTAATTTTAAATGTTAAAAAATTAACAGACTTAAATCTGTAAAAAATATTGCTTTTCTCTTTTATTTTGTTAGCTCAAAGAGAAATAGTATTGTTTGAATCAGTTAAAATTAAAATTGCTTAAAATTTTAAATGATTGTTCATTTAAGAATTATTATACGGAATACTTTTTGAATGAAGTACATTCCGTTTCTTTAATAATATTGTGAATATACTTACAAATAAACAAATGACAATATTGAAAGCAACAGAAAATCCGTATTAATGTGTAGTTAGTTTTTTGAATGACTGTTAGAATCAGTTAAAAATAAATTTGCTTACATTTTTAAATGCTTATGCATTTAAAAATGACTGAACGGAAAACTTCTTGAACAAAATACATTCCGTTACTGTCATAATTTTGTCAGTGTACAAAACAACATAATAATCAGGCATGTTCTGGATTCTACTTTGAAGTAAAAGTAATTTGTAATCACTTCAATTTGACGCCTCGGTGTTCTGCATTTTACTTTTTACTTTTCATTTACGTTTGGTTTTCGAACATCAATTCGTAGTGAATTGCTATGTTCTAGAAACTACTTTAACGCAAAAAGTAGTAGTTTGAAAATACTTTTAAATTTTATTGTCAAATTGAAAACTTTTGCAGAAATATGTAAGTATAATTCACAATACAATGTAAGTATAATTCACAATACAATTAATTAAAACGCTCAGAATAACATATTTTTGTATGAATGAAAATTGTACATATTTGTAGGGGAAAACACAAGAATACCATCCAGGATGCAATATTGTTACGCTTTATGCAAAACAATTCAGATCTGGCAAAAGGATTTGCAAAAGGAGACCGTGTAAAGTTAGAAGGGTTGTGGAAAGAACATACCGTTGAATTAAATAGTAATGGTCCTCCAACAAAGGACACATCTGGTTGGAAAAAGGTAAGCTACATTGTTCAAATAAAATGAATTACTTTTTAGTGACTGACAGTTTCTTTACAGGTTTGGATGGATTGGAAGGCATTAGTGAGACGAAAAATCGCGCATAATAGTACGGAGGCCAGAGCGACTGGTGGAGGGTGGAGGAAGCTGTTGGTCAGTTGTGTGGGATATTCACAGTCATCGAAGGCGTTGAAAACGCACTGGATTTTGGTGATGCACACTCAGAAGAAGAAATTATAGTAGACTGCAATTATCTGCTAGAAGATATTGCTTCCACCAGTAAGGATGCTTCCACCAGCAAGGCAGCTTCCACCAGCAAGGCTGCTACTCCTACTCCAAAACGTCAGAAAGACACGAGTTGGAATGACACTATGAAAGAGTGTTTGAAAGGTCAGACTGATGCTATGGTGTCAATTGCGCAATAGCTCAAAGAATTGTATAATGATAAAGAGCATATAAAGTGCACAAGAGATTTAAAACGAGAGGTTAAGGGCACTAATCGTGAACTCAAGGCAATAAGAAAAAGCATTCAAAACCACATCGAAGAAAAGGGGAAACATTATGTTCGAATGGAACACCTGAGAGAGGAGGAAATTAAAATAAAAAAAAGAAAATTAGAGCTAGAGGAATTAAAGTTTAGTTACCATAGCGAAAATATGTGATTTCTAGTTGTGTGCCTTATTTTTGTATAGGTTCTTAACTTCTAATTCGTACATTTCCCAATCAAATTCCGGTTTTTAAAAAAACAAATTCAGAATTTTCCAAATCAAATTGAGTATCTTACAAATCAAATTCAGCATTTTTAAAACCAAATTTGTCAATTTGAAAATCAAAATCAGCCTTTTTTGAATCAAATTCCTTTGAAGTCCTAATTTTGATTTTTAAAATGCAGAATTCGGATTGAAAAATGCTGAATTTGATTTGTAGAACACTTAATTTGATTTGGAAACTTTTTAATTTGTTTTTTTAAGTATCTGAATTTGATTTGGAAAAGGCCGAATTTTTTAGCTAAAAACCTATACATACCTTTGTAAAATTTAAGTAGTTCCTTTTATATTTTATTTTTTAATAATTAATTTTCATTGATCTCGCTATAGTTCAAGTTGAAGTACACAGAATGTGCTGTTGATTTCTTTTTGTTTTTTTTTAAATTAGCTAAAAATGTCAACTGATTTATAAAAAATTAATTTTAAGTTTTATTAAATAATAAAAAATCGATATATGATATTTTAAGAACTAAAGTCGATTTGCGATATCATCTCTTATTGAGGCGGATACGGAATCTGTTATTAATTCATCAAAATCATCGTTATCATTTTCATTCCTTAAGTTTATTTCTTCCATATCTTATATATTAAAATATCTGCAAATATTATGCATATACTACAAAATATTGCAGTTATCCAACTCTGGCATTTAAATTTTGTTTTTTTTTAATTTTTGATACCATTTTTGTTTTTCCTGAACTAAGAAGTAGTTTCAATTAGTAAAAAGCCGACGTTAGTTGCCTTTTTGGTTACTTTTATGCAAAAAAAATATTTCAATTTCCCAGCCCTGGAAGCGAAATTTTAATTTGTTTTTACCAATGCTAGTTTTTATTAAGTACAGAATCGTTTTATTTAAGAAAAACTTAAAATTTGCAACCATTTTAGTCACTTTCATGTACTACAATATATTCCATGTACCAAAAAAACTTCCAACTTCCCAACCCTGGATGTGAAATTTTATTTAATTTTTTGATTTTTTTACCAATGCAACTCTTCATGAGGTATAAAGTAGAGTTATTTAAAAAAATTTACAATTTTTAACCATTTTGGTCACATTCATGAACTGTAAAATATTGCACTGTCCAACCGTGGATTCGAAATAATATTTTTTATTTTTGAATTTTTGATTCCAATTTTGTTCTTCCTAAAATATAAAATGGTTTTAGTTAGCACAAAAAAACACCGTCAATTGCCTTGTTGGTTACTTTTATGTATAAAAAAATTCCAGGGTTTGGGAATTTCGTACTAACCAAAAAGGTAATAACTTAAAAAATATGAATGTGGGAACTTCTCATATTCAATTTTCGTTAATAACATTGGTTAAATAGTTGATATTCCTACTAACTAGCACCACTTGCAAAAGTGGAAAAGTGAACAGAGAACGCCGATGAGATGGCGTAGCGGCCTCGAAATCAGTACTGATCCGTTCTGCTGGTTTGATGATTATTGAAAATATTCTTAACATTCCAAGCTTAATATAAAATAATAAATAGAATTTGAACAAATTCATTTATTAATAAAATAATAAAAAATCATTTGCAGTCATGCAGATTCGAACTTAAGCCCGTTGAAAAAAAAAAATTAAGAATTTACATAAGAAAGTTCGACTAATAGAAGTTCATACATAATTTAAAACATTGCGGGGGAACGCACACTTGTTTATTGTAAATTGACAACTAAATTCAATTACTTGAACATAAATAACAAAGAAGCTTTAGCTATCAGCAGCCGATGGCTCTGCAAAAAGCGAAAGAGATACATGGAATATTGGGAATATTAATCGTCAGGGTTGGGGAATTTCGTACTAACCAAAAAGGTTATAACTTAAAAAATATGAATGTGGGAACTTCTCATATTCAATTTTTGTTAATAACATTGGTTAAATAGTTGATATTTCTACTAACTAGCACCACTTGAAAAGTGGAAAAGTGAACAAAGAACGCTGATGAGATGGCGTAGCGGCCTCGAAATCAGTACTGATCCGGTCTGCTGGTGTAATGATTATTGAAAATATTCTTAATATTCCAAGCTTAATATAAAATAATAAATAGAATTTGAACAAATTCATTTATTAATAAAATAATCATGCAGATTCGAACTTAAGCCCGTTGAAAAAAAAAACAATTTCAATTTATATTGTCTAAGTCTATTAACTTACAGACGGAGATATCAGCTCCTGTATCAACTAAAAATTTGAGGTGTCCTTTTATGGTTTTACATGTTATTGTCGCTGAATTGTCAGTGGTAGTTGAAAGTTTGAATATTTTTCGCCCCTCTGGATAACAATCTTTGTTATCCGCCGCTTCTCCTGTAAGAATCGTTCCTATTCGTATTATTTCTTGATGAGCTGTCTACATTATAATTGTTATTAAAGTTATTATTATTGTTTCCGTATCTATTGTTGATATGAAACCTATTATGATCCCTATTGTAGTTGTGATTATCGTTGTGGGCTCTGTTGTGATTGTTTTTGTTTGTACGATTGTTGTAGTAATACGAGTTGTTGATATTGCGTTCGTCCGTAAAATTGCTATTGTTTCTTTGTCTGTAAAAATATCTATTAATTCTTTGTGAAGTGTAATTATTTCCGTTTTCCCGTCTCCAAATTCTGAAAATATTACTACTACTATTCTGCATATCCTCCTCTTTTGTTAGGCATTTTTCTGCCGCTTCATTTAGGGTCTTAAGGGTACATGCCACTAGCGTATCTATCTCAAACTTACTTAATTGTTTAGATAGCAGTGTAACTTTTTCTCTATACGTCGCTATGTTCAGATTTCCTTGCCTAATTGTTCAAAATTCTGTTAAAACTTGTTGTAGGGCTCTAGGATTAGGGTATGCTTCTGTTAATAAAGTCTTAAGTTCTGCAAATGTAGTCGGTCTTTGTGAACGTCCTATAAAACTTCGAACGTGAGATGGAAGCTTGAAATTATAGACGTAGTTAACGAAAATCTCTCTATCCTCTACTCGCAAAATATCATGGAGTAATTCGGTTTGAACTATAAAATCCTCCAACGCCTTATATGAACCTTTAAAAACTTGTAGGTTTTTGCCTACTTCTGATATGTCGAAGTTTGCGATACTTTTGAAAATGTTAGTATCCGTTTTTGCTTCAGTTGTTGAAGTAGTTTGTTCGTATACTTTAGTTTCTTTAGATTCTCTACTACTTAATTCTTCTACAGAAGAGAGTAGACTTTTCTATAAATTATCAAATTCGAGCGACTTGATTTCTTTTTTTTCAATCGATTCTTTAAAATTACTCTCAACTTCGTTTCTTATTTGTCTTAATGGTTTTAATTTTTCTGATTTATATTCAGAGGAGTAAATTCGATCCTTATTTTTCCTTAAATTTTTGTCTAATCTTTCTAATTCATTATAGTATTTTTTTAATTCTTCCATAAATAATATTGTGTGCTTAATAATTCATAAAAAATCTTTGCATATGTGATAAACTTACAAAAATTGTAATATATTCAAAATTTTTGTTCTGGCAACAAAGAAATTGCATTTGTTTTAATTACAATTTCTTTTTTGTCACCCTATGTTTGATGGCAATATTTTATAATTTAGTGGCAATATTATTTCCAAGCAGCTGGAATTAACAATTTTTTTTTCCTATTTTGTGCTTCTTCTTTTGATTTTTGTTTTTCTTTTGTATAAATTCAGTTCATTTTTATTTATTTGTATTTATTGTAATTATAATATACTATATAATAAACAAATTTGACTTTTGTGATGTGTTTGTAAAAAATTATAGAAAAAAATTTATGATTTACGGTGTAGGGTTTATATACTAATATAACGGGATTAAAACATAATATTATTTGCATTCCTTAACTAAACAATAACAACAAACTTTCCAATAACTTAATTTAACTTAGCATAGTAAACATGAACAAAAATATTATTTATAATTCCAGTGTGTAATACATGGTAGACTTGGTAGATACTCTACAATGTTACGTTCTGATAACCCGTTTGTGCTTGGCCGACCTGGAGCAACTAATTCTTGAAGAACACCGTTTTTTCTGCAATAGCTTTTGAACTCGTCACTGGTGAAAGTAGTTGCATCATAGGATAACATTATAATTGGGAAACCGTGATTAGCAACTATGTCGGAAAGAACATTAATGGATGATTTTGTTGTTCTATTATCTGCCTGCCTGGATTTTGCGTCTACTACAACTAGGAAAAATTGGCCCTGAAATAGACCAGTATAAGCCATGTGGGCTCTTTCCCAGTTTACAACTGGTACCTCCCAGTGGTGCAGTGAAGCTTTTGCCGGCTGCTATTGAATGTGAACACACGATTTACACGACCTTACCAAATTCTCGATATCACGGTCGATACCCTTCCAGTAGCAGTATCTTCTAGCTAGTTGTTTCATTTAAGTAATATGTATCAGGATGAGTATGGTGAAGCTCTTGTAATAATTTAGGCTGAAGAATTTTTTGAATCAACACTGGTTGTCCTTTAAATATTACTTCATTATTTATAGTAAAATTTTCATTATTTTCACAAGTGTTAAGTAAAACGTTAATTAGGCTAGCTAGATTTTGATTTTTAGCTGTTTCTTTTGCTAATACATCAGCATTATAATTTCGCTTGAATTTTCGAAAACTGGTCATTTTATCGAGGTATGGCGTTTCTAAAATTTGAGTTGGCTGCGAGAGACAGTCAACATTCGTATGCTCCGATCCTTTTTTATAAACTATTTCATAATTCAAGCCCAATAGGAACTCGGCATAGCGTAATAAACGGACGTGGCATTTTGGTAATCGCTTGAATTTTAGCTGGTGATTTTAAAATTTTGTTTTGTTGGACAACGTATCTCAGTTTGGAGGCACGTATATTTCCTTTGATTAGCATGTAAGTCGTGCTCTTTTAAGAGTTGAAGACATTCGACTAAATTTATTTTACATTCGGCTTCAATAGCCCCATGTACTATGATATTATCAAAATATGACATTGTTTTGTTCAATACAAAAAAAAATTTGTTCTCTAATTCGGTTGAATTCCGAAGGTACTGGCTTGATCCCACATGATAAACGGCTGACTCTAAATGTTCCTCTGTGGGTTGAAATGGTTTGAACTTCACTTGACTCTTTACTTACTTTCAGATGTAGGTGTGCTTTAAATAAATCTAGGCGGCAAAAGTACGTTGAACCCTTAAGGCTGTTTAAGATCTCATCAACTCGTCGAAACTAATTGTGGATTTAGTCCGGCTTCATAGACAACGCACTTTGGTATGATCACACTTCTTTGGTATGATCACAAGTGGTGACCCCCACTCATTTCATTCAACTTTAGCAATAATTCCACATGTTTCTTGATTTATTTCTTTTCGACAATGTCACGGAGCGCAAATGGCACTTCTCTCCATATAGAACACGGGCTTAGCATCTTTACACAATTGTATTGTTACTTCGAAGTTCGGTACACAAACGGTTGGGAACATATTAACAGTTTCTCTAATAGATGTACATTATTCATATGAATACATTGAATTTTACGTAAGGGTTGATTCTCACTTCTTAAAGAACACATACATAAGCGCCTGATCCAATTTCGTCCAAGTAATATATCATAATTATTATACACAACATACATTTCTTCATTTGATTGTAGATTTCTGTATTTGACATTTAATATAACTTATCCATAAGAAATCACGATATCTTTAGTATAAGACCGGAATGCTATTGACGATGACTCCAATTGCGATTTTATGTCCAGCTGTTTATACAGACTTTTTATACCCTCCAAAAAAGAATATTGAGAGTATTCTCACTTTGTCATTCCGTTTGTAACGCAGCGAAATTTCCATCTGGGACCCCATAAAGTATATATATTCTTGATCAGTTATGAAATCCAAGACGATCTAAGCATGTCCGTCCGTCTGTGGAAATCACGATTCAGCCCAAACGAAAAGAGCTAGACTCTTGAAATTTGGTACAGATATATCTTGAAGAATAGCACAGGTTAAGTTCGGAGATGGGCTAAATCGGGTAAGGGGCAAAAGTGCCCCTAAGTAGAACTAAACCAACCCAGAAAACACAACATAATTTTTAAAGTTTGTTGGTTATTTTGTTAAGCAAATGATATATTTTTATGTCAAAAACGGTCCAACACGTTAAACCTGGAGCCATAAAATAAAAAACAAGTAAAAACGTTATATTCGACCGGGTCGAATCTTAAATACCCTCCAAATATTTAGTAAGTGAATTTGAAATGTTTAACTTGGTGGGACAGAGTTCCTTTATATAATATCGTACGTCAACGCCCACTAAAGGGGGCGGGGTTCAAATATATACAATATCATGTTTTCCACAGACGAACGTATGGGCATTGCTAGACCGTCTTAGACTTCATCACAATTCTCTTTGGAGGGTATAAAAACTGTATTTTGGCGGGGTCGCTCTGGCAAAGGCTGTGGGGGAAACATTTCACCTTTGTCATAAAACTCTAAAAATAAATGCTTCTTTTTTTTGATAGGGTCATTTAGAGGGCAAAGGGGGAGAGGGGGTAGGGCAGCAACAGGCAGTCATAAAAGTCTAAAGATAAATGCTTGGGATGATTATATACAAAATTTAAAAAAAAATTTCTCCCCCTTTGCCCTCTAAATGACCCTAACAAAAAAAAGAAGCATTTATTTTTAGAGTTTTATGACAAAGGTGAAATGTTTCCCCCACAGCCCTTGCCAGAGCGACCCCGCCAAAATACAGTTTTTATACCCTCCAAAGAGAATTGTGATGAAGTCTAAGACGGTCTAGCAATGCCCATACGTTCGTCTGTGGAAAGCATGTTATTGTATATATTTGAACCCCGCCCCCTTTAGTGGGCGTTGACGTACGATATTATATAAAGGAACTCTGTCCCACCAAGTTAAACATATCAAATTCACTTACTAAATATTTGGAGAGTATTTCAGATTCGACCCGGTCGAATATAACGTTTTTACTTGCTTTTGATAGGGTCTTTTAGAGGGCAAAGGGGGAGAGGGGGTAGGGCAGCAACAGGCAATCATGAAACTCTAAAGATAAATGCTTGGGATGATTATATACAAAATCTTAAAAAAATTTTCTTTTATTTGGTAGAGTCATTTAGGGGGCAAAGGAAGAGGGGGGGGGGGGGTAGGGCAGAAATCGGCAGTCATAAAACTCTAAAGAAAAATTCTTGGGATGATTATATACAAAATTTAAAAAAAAAAAAAAATTTTTTTGGTAGGGTCATTTAGGGGGCGAAGGGGAAGCAGGGGGTAGGGCAGAGTAGTACCAGGTTTCGTCTCAACTTCGTCATTAAAGCTTAAAAGGGTTATTTTTAAGGAATGTAGGCTTAAGTAAAACAATTTGTTAAATTTTTATGCTATTTTTGCCTATAATAACGCCCACTGAAGTGGGCGGGGTCAAAAAATATTTTTATTTTATTTAATGGCTCCAAGTTTAAGGCGTTGGACCGTATTTGACATAAAAATATATCATTTGCTTAACAAAATAACCAAAAACTTTAAAAATTATGTTGTTTTTTCTGGGTTGGTTTAGTTCTTCTTAGGGGAACTTTTTTCCCTCATGCCCGATTTAGCCCATCTCCGAACTTAACCTGCTCTAAGCTTTAAAATATATTTATGCCAAATTCCAAGAGTCTAGCTCTTTTCGTTTGGACTGAATCGTGATTTCCACAGACGGACGGATGGACGGACGGACGGACATGCTCAGTTGGTCTTAGATTTCATCACTGATCAAGAATATATATGTATACTTTATGGGGTCTGAGATGGATATTTCGATGCGTTACAAACGGAATGACAAAGTGAATGTACCCTCCAAATTCTTTTTTGGAGGGTATAAAAAATAATATTGGACCCCGTTCTCTTTAGTGGGCGTTATTATATGCAAAAATGGTGTAAAAATGAAACAAACTGTTTTACTTAAGCCTACATTCGTTAAAAATTAAATTTTTAAGCTTTAATGACAAAGCTGAGACGTAACCTGGTACTACTCTGCCCTACCCTCTCCTCCCCCTTGACCCACTAAATTGCCATATCAAAAAAAAAATATATATTTTAAATTTTGTATATAATCATCCCAAGCGTTTATTTTTAGAGTTTTATGATTGCCTGCTTCTACCCTACCCCTCCTCCCCCTTTGCCACCTAAATGACCCTAGAACAAAAATCAAATTTTGTAGGTATATAATTATCCCAAGCATTTATTTTTAAAGTTTTATGACATATGTGAAATGTCTCCCCCACAGCCCTTGCCGGAGCCACCCCGCCAAAATACAGTTTTAATACCCTCAAAAGAGAATTGGACCCCATAAATTAAATATATTCTTGATCAGTGATGAATTCTAAGACGGTCTAGCAATGTCCATATATTCGTCTGTGAAAAACATGATATTGTCTATTTTTTGAACCCCGCCCCCTTTAGTGGGCGTTGACGTACGATATTATATAAAGGAATTCTGTCTCACCAAGATAAACATTTTAAATTTACTTACTAAGTTTTACTTGTTTTTGCTTGTTTTAATTAATGTATATTTGACACCTGAGTCGACTTAAAAAATCTGATTCCCCCCATTTATTTCGACAGCTACGATGTATTTATAGTCATCACTTTTGTTATTTTCTTTCTTTTGGTTGATATCAACAATTTTATTAATCACGTATGTATATATTAAAAACGGACTCATCGTGATCGTCATTTGTAGCAATCGAATTATTATATGAAGTGCTTTTTAAAGTTTTCAAACATACCCTTTGAACGTGACCTGTCTTACCACATGATCTACACTTAAATTTATTGGGATTAGTGAGAAATTGTTTTGCCTTGTGGTTATCCCTACCACATTGTATACATGAATTTTCAATTCCCCATTGAGTGCTATAAATTTTTGACTTTGAACGCAAACGATTTTTCCGACGATTTGAACTTATAGATCTGGAATATATTCTGTTATTGTCATTAATATAAATGGACTGTTTCGAGTTAAGGTCCTGACTGTCGATTTTAGACGCTCTTAAAGACATTGCTATCTGCATAATTTTTTCGGATTCTGATTCTTCCGACTACAAAAGCTGCTCACATAGTGAGTTGCCTATTAGCCCTCATATGATTTGGGCCCGAAGAAAAATATTTGATATATGGGCCTGGCAGTGGCATGTTGAAATAAAATCATATTCAGTTATATCGCGCCGGAGTAATGCCACATAATCGACTAACGATTGTACTTTGCTTTCATACGTAGAGAGAAATCGATGTCGTATTACCAATATATATTTTTCTGGGCACAAATGATTTTCAAGTTTCTTTACTAATTCGTCGTATTGCATTTCCGCTATATTTTTGGGGGACACTAGAGACACTAGTAGCTTAAAATGTGTGGAAGCAATACAATTTTTTAATATTTGATGGCACGCCATTTTACTGCTTACCACACCTTTCACTGTTAAGTAGTTCTCAAAGCTTTAGCTGTATAGCTTGAAGTTTTCTTTATTTGAGTCGAAGTTGTCAAATGGCGGAATCATTGCCTGTGATGGCGGAATATTCTGTTGTACGCTCTGCTGCGTTTGTTGAGTAGTTGTATTTGTAATTAACTATTGTACCAATTCGCGCTGATTTCTATTAAAAGTTTCCAACAACTGTTGGAACGTTAGAGCATCGTTTTTTATAAATTTGGTTTTTTAAAATTTTTTTTCTTCTAAAATCGTTGATTTTTTTCTTCGTTGCCTTTTGTTATATAGTATTTGAAATTTAGAAAACACGCTTTTTTATGTATGGGTGTCTTTTAATTATTTATTCCGTCAAGTTTCTAGATGACTATTACATTTCAGAGTTGCCATCAGTTAGTTAAGATACAGCACTTTGTTAACTATTACTAGATCGAATCGCAATTATCCTATTTGTTTTTGGAAAATTATATTTAAATTGAAAGTGCGTAAAATAAATTCCAATATTTATTTAATTGTGAAAAAAGTGAAAGTGTGTAAAGAACAAGTAAAAACATTATATTCGACCGGGTCGAATCTTAAATACCCCACAAATATTTAGTAAGTAAACTTAAAATGTTTAACTGTATTTATTTTTAAGTATATTCAAAATGTTTAACTGTATTTTGGCGGGTTCGCTCTGGCAAGGGATGTGGAGGAGACATTTCACCTTTATCATAAAACTCTAAAAATAAATACTTGGGATAATTATATACAAAACTTCAAATTTTTTTTTGATAGGGTCATTTAGGGGGCAATGGAGAGGAGGGGGTAGGGCAGAGTAGTACCAGGTTACGTCTCAGATTCGACATTAAAGCTTAAAAATGTTATTTTTAAGCCTTAAGTAAACAATTTGTTAAATTTTTACACTATTTTTGCATATAATAACGCCCATTAAAGGGGGTGGGGTTCAAAAAATGTGTATTTTATTTTATGGCTCCAAGTTTAACGAATCGGACCTTTTTTAATATAAAAATTTGCTTAACAAAATTACAAAAAAAACTTTAGAAGTTATGTTGTTTTTTAGAGGTTGGTTTAGTTCCTCTAAGGGGCACTTTTTTCCCTCTTGCCCGATTTAGCCCATCTCCGAACTTAATCCTTCAAGATATATTTCGTTTGGACTGAATCGTGATTTCCACAGACGGACGGACATCACTGATCGAGAATATACATATATACTTTATGGGCCCTCTGATGGATATTTCGCTGCGTTACAAACGGAATAACAAAGTGAATATACCCTAAATATTTTTTTGGAGAGAATAATAAAAGAAATAAACTACACACAACCACACATACATTCGTATTTGATAATATCAATACCATGTAGAGCAGTGATGTCAAATGTGATTGTGTTGGTAAGATCACTCTTATCTCTTACATTCTCAGCGGGAGAAATGTGCGGTTGCGAGGCCTAACTAGTGGCCTTTTTTAAGAGTATCCTTTTATTTACCAATAATATGTTCTAATTTTATAAGTTGTAAAAAGGGTTTCGAAAATTGCCAAGTGCTCAGATATTTAATTTTAAAATATTTCTCCATTTTTAAGCTGAACATTTGGTTAGTTTATATACAAGAGAAACAATTTTAACAAAAAGTCTTACTTATGAATTAATTTAAAAGCTACTTTAAGAAATTTTCGAAAAGATGTACCTACATACAGTTGATCCAACTTATTTCAAACCTCTTATATGTATTGTATATATATATATTTATATAAATATATTATTTCTGTTTAGAGGCCTCAAAACAGGACTTGCGATACTTCCCGCTGAATGAGATTGTTTTTCAGTAAACAATTATATTTTACGCTCTCAAAATAAAAGAGCGTAAGCGTACATGTGAGTTTTGCTTCCACAATTGTGTATGAGGCTGACATCACTGATGTAGAGTATAAAACCGAAAAAGAGCTGCATCTTTAGATTTTCGATATCGTTAAAAAAGGTTCCGCGTCAAATGCAATTAAGTTTGGGATCAGTAAGTTCTAAACAAATAAAAATATGTTCTTTATAAATTCATTCAATGATAAATATATTATAAGTTTTTCCATTAAATATTGAATAATATTCTGTATAAATTCAATTAATCGTGATAAAATATTGCGACTTACCTACGCTGTCTTATGCAAATTTGCGAAATATTATAATTTATTGCTAAAAGTATAAAAATAAAGCAGCACTTTTGTTTGTTGTGCATTAATTTTATAATAATCGAATTTAAACGTTTGTTTTCGTTCTACTTTTTAAAATGTCTTTTAGACATAGTAAAATTGTTGCTCGGAAAAACGCGGATAAGTAGACACAAAATTTAAAAATATCTGAAAAATATTCCAACTATCGATATTTCTTTATGCGAACCGAACCAAATACCTAATAACAAACAGTTATTGGAAGATTTAATGCGATAAATGAAAAAGAAAAATTAAAAACAGAGAGGTATAAAATTATATCACAAGAATTATTCGATTTATGGACTAAACCAAATATTCTGAAATTGGCTACCAAATTTATAAGAAGGAAAGTGGAACATTTGGTTTTCAGACCATTGTTACAATAAAAATTACTTCGAAGCCTTAAACAAATCCTTATCAGGCTTTACTAATGCTCAGAAATGCTTTCTAAGATATTAACCACCAACTTCTTCTTGATAAATTAGATATATTGGGTGTAAATCGTAACAGTTTAAGCTGGTTAAGAACTTATTTAATAGACAGAAAGCAAACTATTCGTTTCCACAATAGCACATCAAAATGCATGTCTCATCTGGTGTTCCGCAAGGCAGTCATCGTGGTCCAATTTTGTTTTATTTGTTCAATAATGATCTCCCTGGCGTTATTAATTCCTCCAATATACTGATGTATGCTGATGATATAAAAATTTTTCATTCCTTCAATAACCTTATTGACCATATTTATCTCCAAACGGATCTTAAAAATTTTTTCCAATGGTGCAATTACAATTTAATGGAGTTGAATATAAAGAAATGTAAATGTACGCGTTTTTCTAGAACCAAAGCTATTTCTGTTAACTACTCATTGGGTGGTCATCAGTTGGAGTTGGTGGACTGGTTTCTTGAACTTGGATTTTTGCTTCTCATATTACACCAACTCTAAAAAAAGCTAGAGGTGCTGTTGCCTTCATAAAACGTTGGGCGAAGGAGTTTTCTGACCCTTACATTACGAAGCAGCTACACGTATCCTTAGAGGCCTATTTTGGAATATGGTTCAATCATATGGGATCCTTATTATAATACCTACAATAATAGTCTTGAATCTGCACAAAAACAATTTTTATTGTTTTGTTTACGTGGACTTCAATGGAGCTCTTCCACAAATCTTCCATCCTACACTAGTAGACTAGCATTAATAAAATTACCAACTCTTAAAAGCCGTCGCACGATGTTAAATGTGACTTTTATGATAAACCTTATTAATGGTAACATTTGTTCCGAATATCTGATAAATTCTGTCCAATTTAACATTCCTACTCGTACTACTCGTCATTATAATCCTCTTGTTACTAATTTTTGTAGATCTAACCATGCTTTTGCTGATCCATTTTTGAGGTTATGTCGTGAATATAATTATTTGTCTGAATTCGTTACTTATTCTTTAAGTTCCAATGCTGTGAAACATAAAATTATTGTTTATCTTAATTCATAAATTCTGTACTTTATTTTTACTTTGTTCCAATATTATACTAATAGTCTGTAAGGATTATATCCATTGACAATATATTTAAATAAATAAATAAATAAACTAAAAAAAAGGCACATAAAACATATCGGCACTTTCTTTCAATTCACGTAAATTCATTTGCAAATTTTCTCTAACAAGACTTAGAGGAATATCATCTTCGGGAGAACACAGCTGAATCCACTCTTCTCCAAGCTGATTCTAATATAACGATGGCTTTCTTTAGTGTAGTTTACTTCATCGTTTCTATCAAACCACCCCCTTTAGCAGCAATGGTAGCCAAAAAGCTATTTGTGTCATACAGCTGTGTGATCCTTATAGCATTTTGGTCCATGGGCTGCATGAGTGGGGTCACTTTCGGCGGCATAAACATCACAAAAATAGAGCCGTTTTCAGGTGAGTGCGATGCGGCTTTATCTATTAAGAGAATAGCGTTCACTGACAGCCCCTTTTTGATTAAAATCTTTTCTACCTAAGTTACATATGTATGTATGTAAGATTTTTTCTTGAAATGAGTATGTGTTGATTAGTGTCAATATAAAAACGTTTACCTCTGGAACAAATGAGTGATGAAACCAGTCTTTACAAATGTTACCAGTCATCCACGCTGATTTAGAATGACGATAGTGAACAGGGCAATTACAATTCTGGAAACAACGCGGTTTTTTGACTTTCCGACCATAAGTAGCTTGAGCTGATGATATCTCTTTACATTTGCACAGGAAAGGAAAGTAATTCTTTGCTTTACAGTCTTTGTACCTGGGGCTGATTTTTCCTGTGACGATACGTATGTTTTAGTTGGCAAAGTGGTAGAGAAAAAGTGTTCATATTTTGGTGTGTCCATTTA
Source organism: Linnaemya tessellans (assembly GCA_951800035.1). Taxonomy (NCBI): domain Eukaryota; kingdom Metazoa; phylum Arthropoda; class Insecta; order Diptera; family Tachinidae; genus Linnaemya; species Linnaemya tessellans. Next base: position 49,054,816 of record OX637533.1, on the reverse strand, counting down.
TTAGGGTGCCTTATATAGGCATATGTTAATGTTTAATAAATATAGTTTATTAAGTGCTTTAATTGCAAATAAATGTATATACATATATTTGTATATCCAATAAAAAAAAATTCTACTGCTTTGACCAGCACTGTATATCGTAATTTTTTTTGCCGATATGTTTCAAAAACAAGTAAAAACGTTATATTCGACCGGGTCGAATCTTAAATACCCTCCAAATATTTAGTAAGTGAATTTGAAATGTTTGACTTGGTGGGACAGAGTTCCTTTATATAATATTGGACGTCAACGCCCACTAAAGGGGGCGGGGTTCAAATATATACAATATCATGTTTTCCACAGACGAACGTATGGGCATTGCTAGACCGTCTTAGACTTCATCACAATTCTCTTTGGAGGGTATAAAAACTGTATTTTGGCGGGGTCGCTCTGGCAAGGGCTGTGGGGGAAACATTTCACCTTTGTCATAAAACTCTAAAAATAAATGCTTGGGATAATTATATACAAAATTAAAATTTCTTTTTTTTGATAGGGTCATTTAGCGGGCAAAAGGGGAGGACGGGTTAGAGCAGCAACAGGCAGTCATAAAACTCTAAAGATAAATGCTTGGGATGATTATATACAAAATTTAAAAAAAATTTTTTTTGGCAGGGTCATTTAGGGGGCAAAGGAAGAGGGGGGGGTAGGACAGAAATCGGCAGTCATAAAACTCTAAAGATAAATGCTTGGGATGATTATATACAAAATTAAAAAAAAAATTTTTTTTGGTAGGGTCATTTAGGGGGCAAAGAAAGAAGGGGGGGTAGGGCAGAAATCGGCAGTCATAAAACTCAAAGATAAATGCTTGGGATGATTATATACAAAATTTAAAAAAAAATTTTTTGTTTTGGTAGGGTCATTTAGGCGGCAAAGGAAAAGGGGGGGGGGGGGTTGGGCAGAAATCGGCAGTCATAAAACTCTAAAGATAAATGCTTGGGATGATTATATACAAAATTTAAAATTTTTTTTGGTAGGGTCATTTAGGGGGCGAAGGGGAAGCAGGGGGTAGGGCAGAGTAGTACCAGGTTTCGTCCCAGCTTCGTCATTAAAGCTTAAAAGGGTTATTTTTAAGGAATGTAGGCTTAAGTAAAACAATTTGTTAAATTTTTATGCTATTTTTGCCTATAATAACGCCCACTGAAGTGGGCGGGGTCAAAAAATATTTTTATTTTATTTAATGGGTCCAAGTTTAAGGCGTTGGACCGTATTTGACATAAACATATATCATTTGCTTAACAAAATAACCAAAAAACTTTAAAAATTATGTTGTTTTTTCTGGGTTGGTTTAGTTCTTCTTAAGGGAACTTTTTTCCCTCTTGCCCGATTTAGCCCATCTTCAAACTTAACCTGCCTAAGCTTTAAAATATATTTATGCCAAATTTCAAGAGTCTAGCTCTTTTCGTTTGGACTGAATCGTGATTTCCACAGACGGACGGACGGACATGCTCAGTTCGTCTTAGATTTCATCACTGATCAAGAATATATGTATATACTTTATGGGGTCTGAGATGGATATTTCGATGCGTTACAAACGGAATGACAAAGTGAATATACCCTCCAAATTCTTTTTTGGAGGGTATAACAAGTAAAAGTGCTATATTCGGCTGTGCCGAATCTTAAATACACTTCACAGATGTAATTATTCTCTCTTTCTTGCTTGATAAACAGAAAGTAGGTTTAATTAAAAAATCAAAATGATGTTATCGGTTACTTTTAACTTTAATTTTTCCTGAAATATAAAATAGGTTTAATTCACTAATAACACAATATATGGAATTTATGTGGGTACTTTTATGTACCAAATATATTTCGATTATCCAACTCTCGAAGCGAATTTTTATTTTTTTACTAATGCAATTTTAGTGAGGTGTTAGTTGACAAAAAATTAAAATTTTTAAACTTTTTGGTCAGTTTCATGTACCATAAAATATTTCATTTGTCCAACCCTGGAGTCGAAATTTTGATTTTTAAAGATTTTTCTACCAATTTTTTCTTCCTGAATTATAAAACAGTTTGAATTACCAAAAAAAAAACAACGTCAATTGCCCTTTTGGTTACTTTTATGCATACAAAATATATCAGTTTTTCAACCTTGGAAAGCAAATTTAAATTTTGTTTGTTTGTTTTGCCAATGCAACTCTTAATAACGCATGAAATAGTTTTAATTAAGAAAAACTTTCAATTTTCGTATTGATTTACCTGCAGACCGTCAACGTCTGAGATCGAGACGGGTAGACAGTTTATGAATGACGTTCTGAAGAGTGACCTCATCAATATCCGAATGGGGTCAAGCGAACAGGGTAGATTTTAATGCTCGTAAGATCCAGTGTTTCATGCTTACGCATCGACGTACGTATGACCACGCTGCTTCATCTGTTTCTATGGATGGTGTAAGTATTAAGGAATCAGGTGCTCTTGATATTCTGGGCATGAAAGTGCAGTGTGATGTCAGAGGGACGGATCATGTCTTTCATGTCGCAAAAGAAGCATTCAAGTGCCTTGGCTTCCTAACACGGTGCAAGACATACTTCACCCCCTCTGATCTGATAATATTTACACCACTTAAAATCTTCATGATGTATAAAGGGGTTTTATTTAAGAACAACTTGAAATTTTTAAAAATTTTGGTTATCACATGTTCTACAAAATACTGAATGTGTAAAAAAAAACTTTTACATTCCCATCCCTGAAAAATAAATTGTATTATTTTACTTTTTAATAGACCATTGAGGCTTCCCAACGCATGAAATTGGTTTAATTTACAAACAACAAAAAAAAATAGAATTTTGGTATTAATTTTGCGTCGAGAAATAGGTGTAAGCTTCCCAACTCTGGAACCGTAATTCGGATTTTTCTGAATTTCAATACCACTCTATTTAAGTTTCCAATCCAACGGTCTAAGAACGAAGTCTCTAGATTTTCTGGGGGCTTGGGAAACCCGATTTCACGTACAGACAGAATGACATTGCTCAATCGTCATCGCTATACATAAGAATAGAGAATACTTTATGGGGTCCCATGTGAATATCTAAGAAATTACACACGGACATACCTAGATATACCCTTTCACTTTTTTGTGAAGGGTATAAAAAGCTGCTTTGTTGTAATGAATTCGCCTAGCATATAGTACTTGATTAAAATGCCTTGATTATGACGAAGAGAATAATTTACTTTACCATTAAAACAGTGTAACGTTTGAGTTGTTGACATTTTGTTAAACATGAAGTATTAATAACGCTTAACAAAATGAGCACTTCATGTAACTCGGTTGCGTGAGTTCTTTAATTGAACTAGTACCTGCATGAGAAGCAAAACTCTATTTCAAATGCCATGCAACAGAAAACTGCCTAGCCCATGATTTCACTGGATATCGTTATGTCAATTATATTTGACACAAAAGCAAATTTAAAAATTTTGTTTTAAATGTAGTTGTTCGACAGAACGATACAGGGACATCGTGGGCCAGCTAGGCAGTATTCCGTTAAAGTCAATGGCGATCGTAATCGGGCTATGTTGAACGAATTTTTGTTCACAATATATATATATATATATATATATATATATATATATATACATATATATATATATATATATACATATATATATATATATATATATATATATTTATATATATATATATATATATATATATATATATATATATATATATATATATATATATATATATATATATATATATACATATATATATATATATATATATATATACATATATATATATATATATATATATATATATATATATATATATACTGTAACGGGGGAAAGTTGTATTCGCGTTTTCCCCATACATTTATAACTTGAATTATATTTTTGTGTTCCTATGTTCTTTATCTGAACGAATGTTTACAGTGAATTACTTTTTATACTCTTTATTTGACCTTATTTATACTTTGAATGAGTCATTGTATTACTTATTTTCTATTGAATACCATTTTGTTTTTATTATTATTTCCTTAAGAAAACCAGATGTTTACTTTATTGATTTTTACATAGTAAGTTACAAATTATGAATTAAATTAACGACTAGTAACGGCTAAAAGTAACGCCCTCTGCATGTGAAACAGGAGACTGTCACTACAGCACAGCTGTAATCACAGCACAGCTGTGATCACAACACAGCTACGATCACATCACAATACCCACCACTAGTGTTATACCACACTGTGTGAATGTGTGTATGCCTACGAGTGAGGGTATAAAAGACAGCACAAAATGTACAAGCAGGCAGTCTGCTGGCAGTTCGCTTGGCGGTAAGAACTACTTTGGTTGCGAGAGTTATAGCCTACAAAACTGTTTATTATCTTCTAAACGGACTTTCCAAAACAATTCAAGGAGCTTGTTCTTGCATTGTTTCCAGACTCCACTGGTGCACTTCCTCCACCGCCAGTCCTACACGAAGGGAGCATTAGGCCTGTACGGGAGTTTGTTCCTACAGGTGCTTCTGCCAGCCTTGCCGCATCCTATACCGGCTCTCACCGTTCTGCCGCTGCCAGTGCCGCCCGCATCATCGCAGGCCTGTACGGGAGTTTGTTCCTACAGATGCTTCTGCCAGCCTAGCCGCACCCTATACCGGCTCTCGCCGTTCCGCCGCTGTCAGTGCCGCCTGCATCATCACTGGCCTGTACGGAAGCTAGTTCCTACGGCTGATACTACCTATTGTCTGGATCGCCACTAGAGTGCGTGATACACCCGTACGGGAGTTTGTTTCTACAGGCGCCTATCACCTCCAACAGGCGACTTCCATCAGGCGGCGTCTATCATCCATCAGGCGACGTCTATCATCCCCCCCAGGCGACTTCTATCAGCCACACGAAAATTTTTTGTTTAATCAACATCAAGCGATGCTGAAAACTACCTGGGTCTACACCCTTAAAAAGGAAGAGCTGATAACCTACTTATTGGAATTCAATCAAACCGCGACGGGAACTGTGGAGGAGCTGCGGAAAAGGTTTGCAAAATTTTTAACAACAGAACATGAGGCCGAAACGCTGCACAGACTACTAACTATTCAAGCCCAACACGAAAAGATTCTGCTAAAATCGCCTAGTGATGGTTTATCCGGGCTCAACGTGGACAGTGAGCCAACCAAAACCCCACTGATGGCCGAGTGTACCAACCAGCAGTCATACCAGATGAGTAGCGAGAATAGTGTGCTAATCAACGATCTAGTACGGAAATGGGGTGTTAAGTACGATGGTGGGAAGGACCCTCTAGGGTTCATCGAGCATGTGGAAGAACTGGCAGGGATATACCAAATTGCACTGAACGATGTCCTGACGGTCCTGACAGAGTTTCTCCGAGACAAAGCGCTTAGTTGGTTGCGTAACAACAATAAACAATGGCAAAGGTGGCCAGCATTCAAAAAGGATTTTTGCAACTTCTTTCTACCCCCGCGATACTTCGAGAACTTAGAGGACGACATCCGGAAGCGTAACCAACGGCCGCGCGAACCATTCAAGGAATACGTACTGAGCTTGCAAGATCTTATGAGACACACAGAGCTGGATACCACACAAAAGGTAGAAAGGATACACAGGAATGCATTACAAGAGTATCAGTGGTACATTCGCAGGCGAGACTTCGAGTCACTAGAGGAGCTTATCCAATTAGCAGCCGACTTGGAGACAATACCAACCAATTCCCACCCGACACGAGGAGAGCACCATCGTATGGTATCCACAGAGCTCGCAATGCCAGTGGGCTCTCGTCGAAACAAACCCGGTGCAAACGCCAACCGGACGTATCTAGCTTGGGGACACAACAAGCTAAAAGCCAGAGTATTGATCGAAGGTAAACCGGTCACCGCTATCGTGGATACCGGTGCTACCCGAAGTTTCATCACGCCAACACTCGTGGAAAAGCTAACCGCTCCGCACCCGTATCGGCCCGTCGAGGTCGATGTTGTTCTCGCCGACGGCTCGAAGATCATTATCAAGCAGGCCATGAACTACAGCCTCCATTTAGGAAAAAGGACCACGGAGCACGAATTTCTCGTCCTGACGTCAGCAACGGAAGACGTCAGTCTGGGGATCGATTTCCTGAGAAGCTTTAACACCACCGTCACCTGTGCAGGAGTAGCCGCCCATTCTAGAAGAGAAAACGACAGCAAGGGAAGCCGAGTAGAGCAAGTGAACCAGGTAAGCAAGAAACCACGGAAATCAATATCTTATATTTTTACCCTGCGAACTTCGCAAGAAGGGCTAGAACAAAGGAGGATAGCTCGATTTTTACCCACCGAACTACCGAAGTTTGAAGCCATCACAGCGCTGTCCATGGCTGCCGCTCATAAAATCGTAATGAAGGACGACCGCCCCATAAAGCTAAGGTACGGCCCACGGAACCCAGCCATGCAAGCTATTATTGATGGAGAAGTAAATAAGCTGCTAGAGCGTGGATGCATCGAGCCATCACACAGTCCTTATAGCTTCCCTATTACACTGGTTAAGAAGAAGAATGGAGAACCTGCATGGATTTCAGGCAACTAAATGCCAGACCGGTCCCAGACGCTTACCCGCTACCACGAATAGACGCGATCCTTAATCGTCTGCGGGATGCCAAATTTAATAGCAGTCTAGACCTCAAGGATGGTTACTGGCAAATCCCCATGGCGGAAGAAAGTAAGAAATATACTGCCTTCGCAGTCAGTGGGAGAGGATTATACCAATGGCGAGTCATGCCGTTCGGCCTGCACTCAGCCCCGGCCATGTTCCAACGTGCCCTAGACCAGGTTATCGGGCCGGAAATGGAGCCCCATGCGTTCGCATACCTTGACGACATCATTGTCATAGGCAAGACCCTGGATGAACACATCAGAAATCTCAAAGAAGTATTCCGAAGGCTGCGAGCGGCCAACTTGCGTATCATTGTCGACAAATGCGAATTTTTCAAGCAGGAAACGAAGTACCTGGGTCATGTGGTGACACAGGAGGGCATCAAAACAGATCCTGATAAAGTGGCAGCCATGGCGCAGATGCGGCCACCCACGAATGTCAAGGAGACAAGGCAATTCCTGGGTGTCACTTCCTGGTATCGACGGTTTGTCCCAAACTTCACCGAAATCGCACAACCACTAACCCAGCTATTAAAAAAGGGACGCCACTGGAAGTGGGGTACGGAACAGCAGCACGCTTTCGAAACACTGAAGGAACAACTCACCCATGCACCCGTGTTAGCCTGTCCTGACTTTACGCAAGAATTTGTGCTGCAAACGGATGCCAGTGCCTTTGGACTCGGTGCCGTGTTGACACAGGAGGTAAACGGCGCTAAGCACGTCATTGCATACGCCAGTCGCCGCCTGACAGGAGCCGAGAAGAACTATTCAGCCACCGAAAAGTAGTGTCTCACTATTGTCTGGGGTATCCGAAAACTACGACACTATCTGGAGGGCTATGGGTTCCGGGTCATCACCGACCACCTCGCGTTGAAGTGGTTAAATTCCATCGAAAATCCCACGGGAAGACTGGGGAGATGGGCCCTTGAATTACAACAATATAAGTTCTCCGTAAACTACAGAAAGGGCAAACAAAACGTGGTGGCGGATGCCCTTTCACGACAACCCAGAGAAGACCTGACCTATTTGAGTGCGCAAACTTCAGTCGGGTGTAAGTGGCTGGAAGGGAAGATAGCCGCAGTTCGTCAGCACCCGGAGAAGTGGCCAGACTATTCCATCATTAACCAGCAACTCTACCGCAACCTGGGTCGAGAAATCAATGAGGAAGACAGTACACCGTGGAAGCTCTGTGTAGTTACCCCCTAAGGCTACAGGTATTACGGGAGGCACACGACAATATCGCCGGAGGGCATCTAGGAGTCCGTAAGACCTTACAAAAGATTAATAGCCGATACTATTGGCCAGGTATGACGCGAGACGTTGGGCGATATATTCGCGGCTGCGAATTATTCCAAAAACATAAGGCGTCACAACAAAAACTGGCCGACGAGATGCTCACCAAGGTCCCCGAAGAGCCTTGGGCGCGCGTGTGTGCTGACTTTGTAGGACCACTACCTCGAAGCAAGCGTGGATATACCGTGCTGCTAGTGCTGTTCGACAACTTTTCGAAGTAGTGTGAGCTGGTCCCGTTACAAAGAGCAACGGCTGATGGAGCGGTCGGGGCACTACGAGAAAGCATTATCGGTCGCTATAGCGTCCCAAAGGTAGTTCTCACCGATAATGGCACCCAGTTCACATCACACGTCTTTCGAAACTATCTCAAAGAACAGGGAGTGAAGTAGCAGTTTACCGCGCCATATACTCCGCAAGAGAACCCAACGGAAAGGGCAAATCGAACCATCAAGACCATCATGGCTCAGTTTTCCGAGAAAAACCACACAACCTGGGACGAATTGCTCCCCGAAATGATGCTAGCCATCAACACTAGTAAGTCGGAGTCGACGGGATATACACCGGCCTACCTGACTCAGGGCAGAGAACCCCGGCTGCCAAAAGCGCTATACGACCGAGTAACAACCGGTACGGCTGCCAGACAGCTGACGCCAGAGAAGAGATCCCAAGAACTGCAGGAGGTCTTTAAGATCGTTCACAAAAACTTACAGCGGGCCGCACGACAGCAAACCCACTATTACAACTTACGCCGACGCCAGTGGCAGCCGAAAATCGATGACCAGGTGTGGGTTAGGCAACACCCGTTATCAAAGGCGGTGGACGGTTTCGCCGCCAAGCTCGCCCCAAAATATGGAGGCCCATATGTCGTCAGGAGATTTGTGTCCCCAGTCATAGTAGAAATCAGTAGAATAGATAATCGCGACATACGGACCGCGCATATTAGCGAACTCAAACCATATTATCTACTTCGAGAAGAAATTTTCGGCAGACCCTCGAGAAGGAGCAAGCAAAGGGGCGCCGGACTGTTTTCTTGGAAGACGATGACATTCCCAGCACCAGCCGAGGACGTCGGCGTGCAACAGGCCACCGCGATTCGACCAACCTCCACTCACCCCCACGGCGAACCCGATGCGGTACAGCCAAGACAACCCGTAAACGCCGAAAAACGGAAAGGTTCTTCCAAATGTCGGCGCAAGAGAAAAAAATACCGAGGACACCCGCAACCACCTCACCGACTGAAACACCAGACCAGGCGACAATACCACCACAAGCGGACCAGACACGGATACCACCTGCAGAAGAAGTCATCGTGTTGGACAGTGATTCCGACAATGTCCCCCCTAGTCGTCCGGTAAGTGTGCGGGAAAATGTTGTAGAGTGGGGTAACTAGACCTACGACCCATCACTGATGCAGGACGCGGTGTTAGACGAGATCTACCGCACTTTCTTTGGTTTCGAAGATACGACACTCATGCCACGACCGCGATCCCCACCATCTCCGGGTCCTGCCAGCTCACCATCATCACTGGATTGGGAGAACGAAAACTTTCGACCACTTACGCCACCAAGAAAGCAGGGTCTGGGCTCGGTAGCGATAAAGGACAGCCAATACCGCCACATGGGATTTCGCTGCTACGAGAGAATATGCACTATTCGGCTGCTGATTCCTGAAAAGCATCCCACGCCTGAAATTGAGGGCCCGACACATAACGAGCCGTGGGCCCAGAGAGAGTGCGAAGAACCCAGGTCATTAACCCCCACCACCAATAGTAGTCAGCTCTCAACCCCGTTGACCCCGGGTCTTGGCTGGGTCCAGGCATGATAGTCCAACCACGATTAATTTGCCATCCGAACGGGCAGGCACCCCAGAAACCCCACCAACTCCGGCCACACCAGACCCAACGGTATCATCCATCACATCATCCCCTTCGTCATCCACCGCATCATCCTCATCGCCAGCGACCACATCAACACCACAGTCATCCCCCGCGGACTTAACTCCAAAATCACCCGCTGCGGCCTCATCAACCAGTACACGCAAAACCGACAAATCGCTGGGGTATCACCCACCATACATTCGCCGTCTCCAAAGCGCCCCCACATCCCGCCACTGCCTGTCGACTCGCGCGAGATATCCATGTCTCAAGCCCCAGAAGGCCTGCGCCACGAAATTGAAAAGAGGTTTGCTTCAACCCCGGCGCAACGACGCGTTAGAACAATAATTGAGGTGCAGGGTCAGAAGTACCGAGTCATCGTGCTGCGAAATGGACCGATCCGGATTCAGTGGCTGCGCCCACCGAACAACCGTTGGGTAGAGTGGATAGTGTAACGGGGGAAAGTTGTATTCGCGTTTCCCCCCCACATTTATAACTTGAATTATATTTTTATGTTCCTATGTTCTTTATCTGAACGAATGTTTACAGTGAATTACTTTTTATACTCTTTATTTTACCTTATTTATACTTTGAATGAGTCAATGTGTTACTTATTTTCTATTGAATACCATTTTGTTTTTATTATTATTTCCTTAAGAAAACCAGATGTTTACTTTATTGATTTTTACATAGTAAGTTACAAATTATGAATCGAATTAACGACTAGTAACGGCTAAAAGTAACGCCCTCTGCATGTGAAATAGGAGACTGTCACCACAGCACAGCTGTAATCACAGCACAGCTGTGATCACAACACAGCTGCGATAACATCACAATACCCACCACTAGTGTTATACCACACTGTGTGAATGTGTGTATGCCTACGATTGAGGGCATAAAAGACAGCACAAAATGTACAAGCAGGCAGTCTGCTGGCAATTCGCTTGGCGGTAAGAACTACTTTGGTTGCGCGAGTTATAGCCTACCAAACTGTTTATTATCTTCTAAGCGGACTTTCCAAAACAATTCAAGGAGCTTGTTCTTGCATTGTTTCCAGACTCCTCCACTGGTGCACTTCCTCCACCGCCAGTCCTACACGAAGAGAGCATTAGGCCTGTACGGGAGTTTGTTCCTAGAGGTGCTTCTGCCAGCCTAGCAGCACCCTATACCGGCTCTCACCGTTCCGCCGCTGTCAGTGCCGCCTGCATCATCACTGGCCTGTACGGGAGCTTGTTCCTACGGCTGATATGTACTACCTATTGTCTGGATCGCCACTAGAGTGCGTGCTACACCCGTACGGGAGTTTGTTCCTACAGGCGCCTATCACCTCCAACAGGCAACTTCCATCAGGCGGCGTCTATCATCCATCAGGCGACGTCTATTATCCCCCCAGGCGACTTCTATTAGCCACACGAGGCGGCTTATATCACTACATCAGGCGGCTTCTAACACTACATCAGGCGACTTCTATCACCTCCGCCAGGCGACTTCTATCACCCACACCAGGCGGCTTCTAACAGCTACATCAGGCGACTTCTATCACTTTTTTTTTAGGAGTAGGACCAGCACTCAGAGGATGACCCCTATATATGCAATGCATTGCGCCGGAACCGAAAACGAGGGGATGGTATTGAGGAGATAGGTTATGAAAGATGAGAAGATAGGCAGTTTTTTTTTATACCCTCCAAAAAAGAATTTGGAGGGTATATTCACTTTGTCATTCCGTTTGTAACGCATCGAAATATCCATCTCAGACCCCATAAAGTATATATATTCTTGATCAGTGATGAAATCTAAAACGAACTGACCATATCCGTCCGTCCGTCTGTGGAAATCACGATTCAGTCCAAACGAAAAGAGCTAGACTCTTGAAATTTGGCATAAATATATTTTAAAGCTTAGAGCAGGTTAAGTTCGAAGATGGGCTAAATCGGGCAAGAAGGAAAAAAGTTCCCTTAAGAAGAACCAAACCAACCCAGAAAAAACAACATAATTTTTAAAGTTTTTTGGTTATTTTGTTAAGCAAATGATATATTTTTATATCAAATACGGTCCAACGCCTTGAACTTGGAGCCATTAAATAAAATAAAAATATTTCTTGACCCCGCCCACTTCAGTGGGCGTTATTATAGGCAAAAATTGCATAAAAATTTAACAAATTGTTTTACTTAAGCCTACATTCCTTAAAAATAACACTTTTAAGCTTTAATGACGAATCTGAGACAAAATCTGGTACTACTCTGCCCTACCCCTTCCTTCTCCTTCGCCCCCTAAATGACCCTACCAAAAAAAATTTTTTTTTAAATTTTGGATATAATCATTCCAAGCATTTATCTTTAGAGTTTTATGACTGCCGATTTCTGCCCAACCCTCCCCCCCCCCACCACTTCCTTTGCCCCCTAAAAGACCCTACCAACAATAATTTTTTTTTTAAATTTTGTATATAATCATCCCAAGCATTTATCTTTAGAGGTTTATGACTGCCGATTTCTGCCCAACCCCCCCCCCCCCCCCTCTTCCTTTGCCCCCTAAATGACCCTACCAAAACAAAAATGTTTTTTTGAATTTTGTATATAATCATCCCAAGCATTTATCTCTAGAGTTTTATGACTGCCGATTTCTGCCCTACCCCCCCCCCCTCTTTCTTTGCCCCCTAAATGACCCTACCAAAAAAAAAATTTTGTTTTTAATTTTGTATATAATCATCCCAAGCATTTATCTTTAGAGTTTTATGACTGCCGATTTCTGCCCTACCCCCCTCTTCCTTTGCCTCCTAAATGACCCTGCCAAAAATTTTTTTTTTAAATTTTGTATATAATCATCCCAAGCATTTATCTTTAGAGTTTTATGACTGCCTGTTGCTGCCCTACCCCCTCCTCCCCCTTTGCCCGCTAAATGACCCTATCAAAAAAAAGAAATTTTTATTTTGTATATAATTATCCCAAGCATTTGTTTTTAGAGTTTTATGACAAAGGTGAAATGTTTCCCCCACAGCACTTGCCAGAGCGACCCCGCCAAAATACAGTTTTTATACCCTCCAAAGAGAATTGTGATGAAGTCTAAGACGGTCTAGCAATGCCCATACGTTCGTCTGTGGAAAACATGATATTGTATATTTTTGAACCCCGCCCCCTTTAGTGGGCGTTGACGTACGATATTATATAAAGGAACTCTGTCCCACCAAGTTAAACATTTCAAATTCACTTACTAAATATTTGGAGGGTATTTAAGATTCGACCCGGTCGAATATAACGTTTTTACTTGTTTTTTTTTTTTTAGCTATTTCAACCTTTTACTTCGCCGGCTAATTTTTGCTACAGGGCCGACGAAGGTGGGTGCTGTTACTCTGCTTTTTAGTACATGATAGTGTCAGTCGCTGCCAATTATGTTCAGTGATCAGTGACTATGCCTTCATCATTGAAACAGGCTGGCAACAACTAACACAACTACGAACTAATGCTGATCAGAAGAATTCAACACAATTTTTCATGACTCAGAGCGGGCTCGAACTCACGACCCTCTGTTTCATAGTCTCGTGTTCTACTACTTCAGCCAACAGCACCCACATCAGGCGGCGTCTATCATCCACATCAGGCGACGTGTTTCACTTACATCAGGCGACTTCTATCACCTGCATCAGGCGACTTCTAACAGCTACATCAGGCGACTTCTATCACGTACATCAGGCGGCGTCTATCACCCACACCAGGCGACTTCTACCGTCCTCAGTACCAGTGCCCAGCCAGCCGGCCGAGCCACCACGAGCGACCGTCACCAACCACGTTTGGCCACAATAGTCGGCGTTACTTCGAACCGTCCCCCTTTCTAAAATAATAAGCAATAAAGATTATAACGTGAAGGAAAAAGAGTGTATCTTATTTCTCACTAAGCAAACCTACGACCATGGAACCCGCTGAGACTATCCCAGCAACCAGCGGGAAAACGTGTCGTTACAATACATATATGTATATTAGCTCAGATCTGGCCTGGGTACTCTTTTGTTCTTTCGTACTTTGCTTAGAATTATTTTCATGGTAGAAAATGCTGTTTCACAATTATATGTGGTTCCACACATTGAACACAGTTTGTAGATTTCTGTCTTCAGTTTTTTTGATAAACAGAAAGTGATTCAAAAGCATTTCCACCTCTGTTAAAAGTAAGCAGAGATTTTTTATCTGCGCCACACACAAGGGCAACTGTGTTTATGTGTTAGTGCACATCACTGATCTAAATTTTAGATTCTAAAATCATATATTGTAGTGAGCGCTCATTTCGCTCAGCTCATTGAAACGTTGAATTGAACTAGCTCATAGCTCATGGACACAACTCTACTCAGCTGCTTTAAGATAAATGAGGGATATGGCAAGCTGCTGTTAACATAGGGTCTACAACTGCGAATAACTCTGACATAATATTTGGGAGAACGTCGGCAGAATGAGAGAAGGGACTTCTTCATCTTAATCTTAATGTTTGCCATGGGGAATACTAATCTTATAAGAATTCATAATTCATTGGCAGCGGTGGTGAGAGTGTTTATAATTTGCCAAGAAATTTGATAAAATTATTGATGTTTTTTTTAATTGTAAAAAAAAAAATACAAATGCATGTGCTTATTTGACAGTTCATCTCATAAGATTGTTGTTATAGGATTTCTTATAACAACGCTCTCATAAAAAATCTAATAAGATTGAGATAACACTAATTTGAAGTCTACACGAAACATAATTCGCTCTGCGATTGAATTTGACGCTTTCATCTTACATATTAGAGGGTGGCATTTCTCCATAGCAAACAGCCTTTGAGTGATTTCTTCAAAAAATGAATGTCTGAGTTTGTCGCACTCATTTAAAGATCCTGATTACTCTGAATGTTTTTATGGCTACAACATAAACAACATTCAAAGGAGACAAAATGATTGTGTAGACCATAGATGTTCAAAAATAAAAATGAAGATGTATTGGTTAGAGATTTTGCCCAGCAAACATAATGTCAAACGCTTAAAATAAGAAAAACAGACAAGAGTTTTTGCCATATATAAATAACTTATTAAGTGAATGTAATTTTAATTTTAAGAAAAAAATATCGGGAACCGTATATAGCAGTTATCAATATCAAAAAATAGAACAGTTATATTGAGAACAAAACAAAAATAAATCTATTTAAACCAGTTTTTTATGTTAGATTAAAACTTGAATGTTAGAAAAGCATAATTTATCATAAAATACTTTTCACATTTCATTCCGTGAACGTGTATGCTTTTATTCAATTTCGAGTTTAATTTTTGTGCTCAATTGTAATTGAATCGCTTGTGTTTGCTATGCTTCGTCCAACAAGAAGCAACAACAATGCTTAATAAATTTCTGAAATAAAATGACAAAAACCATCCGCATGTGTTCTCATCGCTTGCTCAACGACGACTGAATGAAAATTTTTATAAGAGCATAACAAATGTGTGTAAATTTTTTAGACAATTGTTGTATGGGCTGAACATCTATGGTGTAGACACACAGCATACAATTCATACACTGTTAATTCACTATGTATAGTATATAACTCGCACTTCTTAATATTAAGTTTTTTTTGTTACTGTTGCGGTCTTATATAGAAAACGTTCACCAGGGATATCACCCGTTAATATTTTTGCCCAAGAAAAATTAAAAATAAAACCGGCATGCACAATAAAAATAAACAAACTAAATATTCTGCTGCGAATAACCAACACCAATTACACGAATAACTCGTGTTTTTTTCGCCTTCTGTGTGCAATATCAAAAACTGATTCATCTAAGGAGAACGATATTCTTAAATGTATACATTTATTTCTCTTTGAGTGTTAAAAAGACTTATATAGTTCTCTCACAAAAATACTATACGCGATATTTACTTAACACTATGTTCAAATTATCGTGTCTATACAGTGTTAACAGTACTATGTCCATACATATGAGTGGAGTAATGCCGCCCTCTATTACATATGTTACGTATATACCCTATGTAAGAGTGCCAAAGGTTTTTTATATCATGTGCAAAAACCACTCTAGACAACATTTTTGGAATATATGGACAATTGATTACATTAATGGTTTAACGAAACCACAATCATATGTAAAACCGCATACGCTTATTTTTAGACATGGGAATAATATACGTTTACTCTTAGCCTGAAATTGCAACATATCCTAAGAATGATGGAAAAGTTAGAGTTTCTGACGTTAAGCCTCGGAAGGGTTAGCCTCTTTACTGCTGAGTTTTTCCATGCCGTTAAAAAGTGTTTGAGCCTTTTTAATCTCATCTTTATATATTTTCTATAATTATCAATATCATTTCATTATCTTTAACAAATCTTATTATTCAACTTTTAATGTTATGAATTGTTTTTATTTCCACAGTACGATTTTTCGCTATGTATTTCCAATATTTTCTCGCATTTTACATAAAAATGCATTTTAGAACTCTTGTTTCTCTAAAAAGCAAGATCTTGTACATATACATATGAGTAAATATTGAAGTTTATAACGTTTCGCTGACAACAGGTAGTGTTTACTTCGTCTTTAGCTATTTTTTGAAGTCGACTCATATCTACTTATCTTGTAAAAGCACTGCTTTTCGAATTTAATACGACAGTTTTTAAAACGAAACTGAAATAAACTACAGTTTTTAAAACAAAACTGAAATAAACTACAGTCTAATAAGAACAACCCACAACAAGATTAAACGTCTATAGAGCACATAAAATACATTACGTGGTTTTTTAGAGGTTGGTTTAGTTCTTATTAGGCCCGATTCAGCCCATTTACGAACTTGATCTGTGCTGTCCTTCAAAATTTATTCATACCGAATTTCAACGGTATGGATCTTTTCGTTTGGACTGAATCGTGATTAGGTAGGGCAGCAACATGCAGTCATAAAACTCTAAAGGTTCAAAAATATACAATATCATGTTTTCCACAGACGAACGTATGGGCATTGCTAGACCGTCTTAGACTTCATCACTGATCAAGAATATATTTACTTTATGGGGTCCAATTCTCTTTGGAGGGTATAAACCATGTATTTTGGCGGGGTCGCTCTGGCAAGGGCTGTGGGGGAAACATTTCACCTTTGTCATAAAACTCTAAAAATAAATGCTTGGGATAATTATATACAAAATTAAAATTTCTTTTCTTTTTGATAGGGTCATTTAGAGGGCAAAGGGGGAGAGGGGGTAAGGCAGAAACAGATACACATAAAACTGTAAAAATAAATGCTTGGGATGATTATACACAAAATAAAAAATATGTATATTTATTTTTAATAGGGTCATTTAGCGGGCAAAGGGGGAGGGGGTAGGGCAGCAACATGCAGTCATAAAACTCTAAAGATAAATTCTTGGGATGATTATATACAAAATTTAAAAAAAAAATTTTTTTGGTAGGGTCATTTTGGGGGCAAAGGAAGAGGGGGGGGGGGGGTAGGGCATAAATCGGCAGTCATAAAACTCTAAAGATAAATGCTTGGGATGATTATATACAAAATTAAAAAAAAAAATTTTTTTTTGGTAGGGTCATTTAGGGGGCAAATGAAGAGGTGGGGGGGGAGGTAGGGCAGAAATCGGCAGTCATAAAACTCTAAAGATAAATGCTTGGGATGATTATATACAAAATTTAAAAAAAATTTTTTTTTTGGTAGGGTCATTTAGGGGGCGAAGGGGAAGGAGGGGGTAGGGCAGAGTAGTACCAGGTTTCGTCTCAGCTTCGTCATTAAAGCTTAAAAGTGTTATTTTTAAGGAATGTAGGCTTAAGTAAAACAATTTGTTAAATTTTTATGCTATTTTTGTCTATAATAACGCCCACTGAAGTGGGCGGGGTCAAAAAATATTTTTATTTTATTTAATGGCTCCAAGTTTAAGGCGTTGGACCGTACTTGACATAAATATATATCATTTGCTTAACAAAATAAGCAAAAAACTATAAAAATTATGTTGTTTTTTCTGGGTTGGTTTAGTTCTTCTTAGGGGAACTTTTTTCCCTCTTGCCCGATTTAGCCCATCTTCGAACTTAACCTGCTCTAACTTTTAAAATATATTTATGCCAAATTTCAAGAGTCTAGCTCTTTTCGTTTGGACTGAATCGTGATTTCCACAGACGGACGGACGGACGGACATGCTCAGTTCGTCTTAGATTTCATCACTGATCAAGAATATATATACTTTATGGGGTCTGAGATGGATATTTCGATGCGTTACAAACGGAATGACAAAGTGAATATACCCTCCAAATTCTTTTTTGGAGGGTATAAAAAGCATATTGTACATAATTAACGAATAGCGAAAACACAATTTCTTTTTTCGCATAAAATATGCAATTTTGTTGTTATTATTAACAATTATGCTAAAAAGCTTTTCTTTTTCCATTTTTTTTATTATACGAAAATAAAAACAAAAATGTTAGTATATATACCACATGTCTGTCATGCCAAAGTAGTATCAAAAACCATAGTATTTATATCATGGTATACAAATCCTATGTCTGTCAGGGGTATTAGACCATCTCATATACCAAGCTAATATACGTTTGAAAATACATTGCCGCTAGAGTTTTTCTTTTCCCGGACTTTTTCATTTCCCGGGAAAGCGGGATTCATTTATCAATTTCCCGGGATCCCGGGAATTCCCGCAACAAAAAAAATATAAGATAAAACGGCTATTTTTTATTTTTAAAGTAATTCTATTTTATTTAAAAATCACATTCATGAGATTAAAAAGTATGTTAACAAAAAATAAATCAGTTCAGTTCTTTAACATACATACAAACTATATAATAAACATTACATAACGTAAACAAAAAGCGTTAAAAAATAAACAAAATAAAATAATTCAGTCCTTTTTCTTATACATAAGATAAATAAATGTATAGAGATTTAAATAATTATAAAAAAGTAATTAGTCTTTGGTTTTAAAATGCGTTTTCAAAACAGAAATAGCATTTATAGATTCATCCGAAAGTCTATTTCGAAGTTTAGTAACTAAAATTCCTGTCAGAGAAAACACTCGTTCACTTTCAACGGATGTGGGTCGTATTGTTAATAGCGCATCAAATAATTTTTGAATGTTTTCTGTTTTTTTACCAGATCCTTCAAAAAATTGTAAGTCCTTTTTTATGGAACATTTCAATGGCTTTATTTTTTCATTAGTTTTTTCATTAGCATTACATATTGCAGCATTTAATTTTTCCGCAAATGTCTTTTCTTCTACAATATCGCTATCATCGCTGCTTTCAATTTCTTCTAACTCAATTTCTCCACCAAAAAGACGGCTATAAAGATGTTCTGCGTATACAAAAATAGATGTTTTTGAAGCATTTGCGAACAAGCTGTCGTCGTTATTTTCATTTATAAAGATATCGTGATTATTCAAAAACTTAATGAGGGTATACAATTTGGAATGTCTTCTTTCTTCTATTCTATTTTTGAGGGATTCAAACATTGCTTGTCCAACAGTAGTACGAAGCGATGCAACTTGTTTACATAATGTAGTTACTATAACATCAGCTGTTAGTAAATTAATATTACGACGACAAAGTGCCTCTACAGCTAATTTTATTGGGCTTAGAATGTTTAATAAGTTCTTTAATATACTGATGTTATCTTCAACCCATAGCTCACCCATATCTAAATCAATTAGACTTTTCTTAATTGAGTTCTTCAACAACAAAAATTTCTCCATCATCGGAACCATTGAGTTCCATCTCGTAACAACATCCAATTCAAGACAAATTTCTTTTGAATGTTCTGCTACTACATATTTTTGTAAGGCACAGTTTTTTGTTGGACTTTTTTTAAAAAATTTAATTATTTTACGTGTTTGTTGTAATACTTGTTTATAGTTGGTGGCGATTTCAAAATTTTCGTTATCTAAAACATCTTCAAAATCACCGTCAAAATTATCCTCATCGCTAGACTCCGAATCAACAATTGATGGTTCTAATGTTTTTTTATAAAACACATCAACAACCGCTAAATGCAAACCATGACTAAGGCAAAATATGCCTTCGACAGGGCTTTCTTTTACAAATTTTTTCATTACATTTGGCCCATCAGTTATGGTGGCTACTATATGTTTTTTGAAATTGATGTTATAATCCGATAATCTCGTTTCCATTAGGTTACGAATTTCAAAAGCCCCGCACTTTCCGGGTATATAAACCATTCCTAAGTTGTGAAAAGTTTTCTCACTTTCATGGATGCATATATTTTAGTATCTTCGGTTTTTTATACTCGTCCATTCATCCATTACCAACGAGAATCTACATTTATCATTTAATTTA
The DNA here is from genome assembly GCA_951800035.1 of Linnaemya tessellans. Lineage (NCBI taxonomy): Eukaryota > Metazoa > Arthropoda > Insecta > Diptera > Tachinidae > Linnaemya > Linnaemya tessellans. The sequence continues at coordinate 49,034,732 of OX637533.1, read as the reverse complement.
GCTTCTATGTCGTGCTTTATATCACTTTTAACTTTTAAAAATTGCTTAATAATCAGATTTTGTACATCACGTTCCGTTTTAGGCAGACTAAAACCTCTTTGCAGCATTGACTCTCTAATAAAAGAACTTCTGGTTATTGATCGTATAGAAAACCCATCAATTGCAGCTAGTTTCGAAACTATTAAGCCCATGTCGTTCTTTTTATTACTTGCATATTGATGTAATGTGCTCTGTGATTTTCTGACCTTTTCTGGAGGTTCTTCCCGTGGTAACACTTTTTCCAATTGTTTATTATGTATTCCTTTTAAATGGCGTATAAGACCACTTGTGCTTTTGCCTTTGCATGAAATTGTTTTTGCGCAAAGTTTACATGCAGCAGTATCTGTTGACTTCTTTATAAAATATTCCCATGCAAAAGAGTTTTCCATCTAACAAAATACAAAAAGAAATATTAAAAGCTATCAAAATTCAATTTAATTACATATTTACCTTGAGCAGCCAATTTTTTGTAACAAAAACTCAAAACAAACAATGAAATAATAGTTAATAGACGTCAAAATATCAACACAAGGCACATTTATTAGGTAGATGAAAACGCCCAGCTGTTGAAACAAGCCATTGTCAAACTTTGTTTATGTGTACATTGTATTAGAGATGGGAAATAGACTTGCTAAAATTTTATGTACCTAATTGTACTAACTGCATAAAACAACGTGCTCTTAGTTTTTATAAAATGTTTATAAAGAAAATTAAGATATCTTTTTGTATACATTAGAATTACATTGTAATTGTATACTACACTTCTTTTTATAATAAAACACGTATTACGTTGTATGTACATTGACGTCGCATCTACCTAATAAATGTGCCTTGTATCAACAGCTGTTTTTATCACCATAAAAGAGTTGCCATTTCATTTAAAAAAAATTCCCGGGAATTCCCGTTCTATTTCCCGGGATTTCGGGATTGAAAAATCACGAGAATTCCCGGGAATTCCCGTCCCGGGAATTCCCGTGAAAAACTCTAATTGCCGCATTTGTGGTGTAAACGCCTTTGGTTTGTACGTGAAGTAAGCGAAGTAGTATACAAATATGCGCATTATTATGTAGTATAAGTATGTATTTTACAAGTATTTGTAAATGCTAAGTCATCGAATTTGGACCTAGTAAAAATTATTTTTTTAGCCTCACCGACATCTCTCACCACCTTAGACTCCATCACGAACAGTCACATCGCAACACCACTACCAACCGCAGCTGTGTCAGCACTAACCAACAGCATCATCAGTAATATAATGTAGCAAATCACTGGCATTCAGGATTACACACTTTAATTTGCATATTTAACGTCCATTACGAAGATGAATAAAAATTTATTTTATCTCCATAAAAACTAACTTTATTATACCCTTAACAAAAAGGCGAAAAGGTATACATATATGTATATATGTTTGCCATTATGTGTGTAATTTCCTCAATATTAATACCGGACCCCATGTATAAAGTATATATATATATATATATATATATATATATATATATATATCTACATATATATATATATATATATATATATATATATATATGTATATATATATATATATATTCTGGAATAGCGATGACGAATGAGCGATGTCCGTCTGCCTGTACGTCTAGCTCTCAAAAGAGCTAGACTTCATTCTTGGACTGACGGATTGGACATGAACTTAAACAGAATGGTATTGAAATTTAGAAAAATCCAAAATGCATCTCCAGAGCTGGGAAGCTTTCACATATATGTGGATGAAAAATTAGCAAAAACGATATGTTCTCAGTTTGTTTTTTATACCCTTCACAAAAAAGTGAAAGGGTATATATAGGTTTGTCATTCCGTGTGTAATTTCTTCGATATGCACATGGGACCCCATAAAGTATATATATATTCTGGATCCTTATAAATAGCGATGACGAATGAGAGATGTCCGTCTGTCCGTCCGTCTGTACGTGAAACCGGTTTTCCCAAGCCCCCAGAAGAGCTAGAGACTTCGTTCTTAGACCGTTGGATTGGAAATGAACTTAAACAGGCTGCTATTGAAATTCAGAAAGATCCGAAGAATGGTTCCAGAGCTGGGAAGCTTACACCTATTTCTCGACGCAAAATTTATACCAAAAATCAATTATTTTTTTTAATGTTTGTAACTGAAATCTATTTCGTGCTTTGGGGAGCCTCAATGGTCTATTAAAAACTAAAAAAATAAAATTTTTTTTCCAGGGATGGGAAATTAAAAAATTTTTTTTCGGCCTATTCCGTATTTTGTAGTACATGTAGTAACTAAAATTGTTAAAAATTTTAAGTTTTTCTTTAACAAAACCACTTTATACGCCATGAAGAAATGCATTGGCCAAAAAAAAAAATTTATATTCAAATTTTGCTTCCAGGGGAGGGTAATTGAATTTTTTTATACATGCAAGTAATCAACCAGGCAATTGATGTTAATTTTTTTTTGTTTTTTGCCAACTAAAACTGTCTTATAATTTAGAAAGAACAAAATTGGTATCAAAAATTCAAAAATAAAATTTCGAATCCAGGGATGGACAAGTGCAATATTGCATGGTACATGAAAGTTACCAAAATGGTAAAAAATTTGCAATTTTTCGTAAATAAAACTACTTTATACCTCAAGAAGCATTGCACTGATAAAAAAAAACAAACAAAAATAATTAAAATTTCGTTTCCAGGGTTGGAAAAATTAAATTTTTTTTGGTACATGCAATATTTTGTAGTACATGTAATAACCAAAATGGTTGAAAAATTCGAGTTTTTCTTAAACAAAACTACTTTATACCTCATGAAGATTTGCATTGATAAAGAAAATTTTAAAAAATTTAAATTTCGCTTCCAGGGGTTTTTTTTAAACATAAAAGTAACCAAAAAGGCGATTGACGTTGTTTTTTACTAATTAAAACTTTATTTATAATTTATTTCTTAAATAAAACTATTTTATGCCTCATTAAGAGTTGCATTGGTAAAAAAAAAATTAAATTTCGTTTCCAGGGTTGGGAAATTGATATATTTATTCTGCATAAAAGTAACCAAAAAGGCAATTGACGTTGTTTCCTTTTGCTAATTAAAGCTGTTTTATAATTCAGGAAGAACAAAATTGGTATTAAAATCTTAAAAAATCATAACTTCGACTCAAGGGTTGGACAAATGATATACTTTATGGTACATGAAAGTGACCAAAAAGTTTAAAAATTTTAATTTTTTTGTCAAGTAAAACTATGTTACACCTCACTAAGAATTGAATTGGTAAAAAATTATAAATTCGGTTCCGGGGTTGGAAAATTGAAATATTTTTGGTATAGAAAAGTACATACATAAATTCCAAATTTTGTGTTTTTAGTGAATTAAAGCTATTATATATATCAGAAAAAATTAAATTAGTATGAAAAAATTAAAAATTCGGTTCCAGGGTTGGGAAATTGACATTTTCTGATTCATAAAAGCAGCCATTTTATTTGTTATTTTTGATTTTTATGATGAATTATACCTCCTTTATATATCAGAAAGAAGTAAACTGGTATTAAAAACCAACAACATTGAAAACCAAAGACGATTCTACGGTTGGACAATTAGAACTTTTTGGGGTACATGAAACGGATTCTTTCTTCTTGTTTGTAAATTAAACATATTTAATATTTTCGAAAGACGTTCATAGGTATTAGATATAAGAAAAGCCAAACATTTAGCTTCCTAGCCGAAAAATTTAAACGTTTTCTTAAATATAAAAGTAAACGATAACATCATTTTGATTTTTTAATTAAACCTACTTTCTGTTTTGGCAAGAAAGAAAGAAGAATTACATCTGTGAAGGGTATTTAAGATTCGGCACAGCCGAATATAGCACTTTTACTTGTTTTTTTTTGGTAATTAAATCTCGTTGACACTTTGGAAAGAATCAAATTTATATTGAAAACTAAAAAAATTAAAATGTTAATTCCAAGGATGGGAAATTGAATGTTTTTCTTGTACATAATTTTTTGTTGCTAATTAAAACTATTTTAGAATTTTGGAAAAATAAAATTGGTATAAAAAGTCTAAAAAATCAAAGTTTTTATCCCACGGTTGGACAATACAATTGTTTTTAGGTGTATAAATGAAGCTAATAACTTTATTTTGAATTAGTCTTTACCAAGATTAAATATATAAAAGAAATTTTGAAGAACGCAAAATTTTGTTGGTACATAAAAATAATTAAAAAAGTCACTATCTACTAGCCATATAAGTTCCTAATTTTTTCATTTTGATTGAATAAAATCTTTTTTATACATCCGGAAAAATTACATTCTTGTAAAAACTAAAAAAAAAGAAAAAATTGATTCCAGGGTTGGAAAATGTAATTCATTTTCCATATAAGTTCCCAATATTGGTTTTTAGTGAATTAAACTTGTGTTAGAAGAATGAAATGGATATTAAAATCAAAAAAAGAACACTAAGTTCCCAGATATGGTTCTTTTAGTGAATCACATCTATATTTTTTATACTTGGACCAGAATTGAATTGGTAATAAAAACTAACATTCGATTCTAGTTTCGACAATTTTTTTTTCGTATACAATAGTAACCACATTCCTAATTAAGCTTTTTAAGTGAACTAAACCTATTTACAGAATTATATTGGTTTCAAAAAACTAAAAAATTCTATTGCAAAGTTGGACAATTGAAATTTTTTTGTTACACAAAAGAATATTTTTGAAAAACTTTCATTGGTATTAGAAATAAGAAAAGCCAAAAATACTGCTTGAGCTGAAAAATTTAAACGTTTTCTTATATATGAAAGTAACTGAGTAACAAAATTTAGTTTGTTTTATTAATTAAACATATTTTCGGCTTTAGAGAGAAAGAAGAAATACATCTGTGAAGGGTATTTATATTTCGACTCAGCCGAATATAGCACTTTTACTCCTTTTTTTATTATGTAGCAAAATGGTTGGACAAATCTGAAAAAAGTGTTTAAGCAAAACTGTAGTTATCTTTTAACAAAATTGCTTGCGCCCATAACTTGTTGCAATATATGAAGAAAAACGATTTCAGATTATTGGGAGTCATCTTAAAATATAACCCTAATATATAATATATCCGTATATGTATTATGCTATTGGTATGCATAAGATAACAAACAAGTAAACATAGATAGGCTAGCATTTGGGTGATCATTTATTGCAAAAATCTCTTATATGATTCTCCTCAGATTCACTTATGATCAATCCATATGATTAAATAATGATGTCTTGAATGCATGGACAAAAAGCCCCAAAAATATTATTGTGTTTTTTTGTGGCATCATTTTTAAATCATATTTTTCTTAGTTGAAAGATAAAGAATTCCTTGCTATGCTGTTGCTTTTGTTTGTACCAAACTTTTTTTACTTTCAGTAAAAGAATAGCTAGCTAGTTAAAGTCCCGTGGAGAACATTATTTCAAATACCAAATTTTTAATAAAACACATGTTTTGAAAATTTGAGTATAATACAAAATATGTATGTATATAATAAGCGATTAAAAAGTACCAGAAAACTGCTTAAAAATGAATCAGCAAAACATATCATAAATGATTATTTGGGAAGATTCATCAATATGGTGCAAACGGAGTATTAATTATGAGTTCATAAGCTACTTTGCTCAACAAGCTGATGATACAAAATTCTAGCTGAAGGAAAATTAAGCAATACGAAGGGGTGACGTTAATAAAAATCTAAACAAATATTTTCAAGTAACTTTTTTATAAATTGTTGATATTGAACTACCCTTTTCAGTTTAAGCTTTTGAATAATTAAAGAAATAATAAAACTTTAGAAAGAAAATAATACTAAATTTGATTATAATACAATTCTAACCAAGTACTGATTTAATTCTAATAATATATAAGTTATTTGTATAATATTAACTACTATATCGTTTAATTCTTTTCAGTCTTCATCTGATAACACTGTATGGAATACAACTAAAATAATCGTACAAATAGTAAGTGATATTATTAAGTTTTAGGAAACAAATAAAGTCTCGTTGACGATTAAAAAAGAACATATTGTATATTTTCCGACGTTTATGGTCTGGTAGGATCTAAATGTTTTTCATATAATCTAAATGTTTTTCATTTTATCGGAAAACGTTGTTCCTCAATCCTACAGTGGGTAGGTTAGGTTAGGTTAGCAGGTTGCTGGTAAGGGGAAAATAGAGTCCAGCCCACTTGGGTTCAATTATTTGATTCCTTTGTGTTACCTGCATAGGAAGAAAGGTGAAGTTAAGATAGGTGGAAAAAGAAAAGAAGGAAAAGTTTAGGTAGAGAAAATAGCCAGAAGATGGGACAAGAGAAAATTTTTTTGGTCGTGCACGCACGCCCCAAGGGAGTCAGCTACCAAACCAGCCACTGCTTCCAATAAACAGACTCAGGTTCCTCCGATCCATACCTGACATTTCCGAAATGTCTCTAAAACGTTTACTGCCCACAGACTGTAAGCGCTGCTCCTCCAGAGCAGGACAGAGACAGATGAAGTGTGTAATGTTCTCCTCCTCCTAGTCATTGCAGCTGGATCAATATTCGCAGTGGGTAACTCAAAAACTTGTCTAAAATAACACAAGTGGATTTTATTAATATAAAATTGAAATATAAGAATGAAGCAAATCATACACATGCATTTAGTATACACCCATTTGACCATATCATCATTTAACTCTATTATTTTAAGCAAATACATATTATATATGTTAGTTTACGCATATTAAAGGACTTATATATGAAAATATTTTCTGAATCATAACAGGTTGGTAAAATAAATGTTCATATTAAAATTTATTTTATAAGACTCATCTGAATAAAAAATATTTTGTTTGAAAAATTAGGCTGTAAATACATAATTAAAAACTTTATTTATTTAAAAAATAGAACAAACACATACATACGTATGTACATCCAAACAAAATTTTTTAAATTAAGGAGAAAACAATTGGGGGATTCACACTATAGTCATAAAGTCATAACCATATAAAAAATAGCACGAAAAATATGACTAGTGTGAACAACCCATCATAACTTAGTATGCTATTTCAAACATCGATCAGCCAAATATAAAAATGCGCTAAGTTATCTTTTTGGTTTATTTTAAAGCTTTCACTTATATTTTTAAAATTATTTTGAAACTAATAGAATAACTATTGTTTTATATAAAAAAAATACTCTTTGAGATTAAGGCGTTAATATTAGTATTGAAAATGATTCTGTGTAAAAATAACAATGTTATATATAAAGTATAAAAGAGCGTATTTATTTCAACATATAATTTAAATTGAAAGTTCATGCTTTAAAAATGTTTTTTTTTTTGTTCATATGCATTTGTTTATATATATTTGTTTTGTTATATGTCGGACAAAACATATTGCACTAAAATAAAATTTCAGTATTTTGTAGATTTCGTTTTCAAATTTTGAAACAGGGCCCGTAAAATGAATTTTAATTTATTGTATATATTATAAACAACCAAAAATATTTCAAAAAAATTTAGTTTTTGTTGCATTTCTAAATTGTGTAATACAAAAGTGCTCAAATTGTATAAAAAGCATGCGACAAAACATATTGGACTTTTTGCAGTGCAATCATAGTAAACCTGTAATTGTCCCGTTATTATTTTAAAGAGAGAATAATAGGACAACAAATTAATATTGAACCATGTGGTGTTAAATTATTCATTCTTTAGTCGTTTAATTACTTTCTTAAGATAAAGGTGGGTGCTAACAAAATAGAAAGCAAATTCTTACTACATTTTCCTAATTTTTAGTGACAGACCTAAAATGGCTGGAAACAAATACAGCGTTGAGTTTAAAAAGTTGATAATTAAAGATTTCAAAGACGGTCTATCGAAAAAAAACATTTGCGAAAAATATTCCTTACCAAAATCCACTGTTAGCTTTATTATAAAAAAATTTATAATGTCAGGGAATCTTAATAATGTTCACCGCGGTGGCCGACCAAGGTGTACGACATCAAAGGACGATTCAAGAATAGTAAGAGAATTTAAAAAATATTGTGATAAGTCAGCTCCTGCAGTTGTTGAAACTCTAAACTTACAAATAAGTAGTCGAACTGTACAGAGAAGAGCATGTGAAGCGGGACTCAATAGTTACCGAGCTGCAAAAAAACCATTTATTTCGGAGAAAAACCGTAAAGCTCGAATTCAATTTGCTAAGGATCACATTGACTGGTCCATACAGAAATGGAATACAGTTTTATTTTCCGATGAATCCAAATTTAACTTAAGAAACTCTGACGGCATGAAGAGAGTACGCAGACCGAAAAATAAGCGATTTGATCCTAAGTATTGTCAAGGTACTCTAAAACACGGAGGTGGCAATGTGATGGTCTGGGGTTGCTTTTCCGGAAACGGTTTAGGGCCCTTACACAAAATCGATGGAATTATGGAAAGATTCATGTACCAAGGGATCCTAAAAAGTGTGATGCTTCCTCATGCAGAGTGGAATATGCCACTTCTTTGGCAATTTCAACAGGACAATGATCCAAAACATACCTCAAGGTATGTAAAAGATTGGATTGAAAATGAAGGAATTCATGTCATGAAGTGGCCAGCGCAATCCCCAGACCTCAATCCAATAGAGAACCTTTGGGAAATAGTGAACAGAAGAATCAACAGGGAAGGTGTAGGAGAAAATAAAAACAAATTATTTGATGCTCTGAAGGCTGCTTGGTTTGGTATTGAAAAAACGACAATAGATAACCTTATTGCTTCCATGCCAAAAAGATGTGCTGCGGTCCTTAAAAACAAGGGATATTCCACAAAATATTAATTCCAACATTTAGTTCAATATGTTTTGTCGCGTGAATTTTTGACATTTTTTGTTCTTCTTTTTATAAATATTTTTAAACTTTGAATAAAATGTACAAATGTTATTTAGGTTTTTATTTTGAAATAATGTATAAATGTTATGATTATCCTATTTTATTTGACATATTTGTAAGGCTTAACAAAAATTTCTGTTTAGTTCAATATGATTTGTCCGACACTCACATAATTAAATTCATTGGCTAATATGAGAAAGTTTTAAATAAGTTTTTCTATACACATCAATACTAAAAATGTAGTTAGATATATTTTAAATATCGAAATGTACTATATACATACATATATATATATATATATATATATATATATATATGTGTATATATATATATATATATATATATATATATATATATATATATATTGTTACGTTTTTTTAGACCTTCTCGTAAAAACGCTTTTTACTTATCCTTCAAGGATTCGTTTAATTGCATCAAATTAAAAACACAGACAATTAACTTTAGAAATATAATGCGGCAACACTTTATTTACTACTTTATTAACACGAGTATTTGTACTACTAAACACTTAGCGATGTAAACACGTCTAGATTTAAAATCACACTGATCCCGCTGATTACTGGCAGCGACTTTATATAGCAAAATGTCATCGTCTGGTAACTTCGCGAAGCATCTGGTGATGGTTGTTGTTGGTTGTGCTTTACTTAACATGTAGCTATATACGTGTGTTTGTTTATATGACAATGCTGTCTTGTGTGTTTTGTTTATTGTAACTATGTGTGGTTGTATGTATGAGTGTTCTGTGTGTTGCGTAGTTTTGTTTCTTCTTGTGCTATGTCGATATGTTTATGTGTATATTTGTGTGTATGTTGCTGTGTATATTTGTGTACATGTTTAGCTTTTATTAACAACGAGTACTTGCGTACAAGATCATTAAGAATAAATCATCATCTCTTAGCATTGATGTTGCTTGGTTTTTCGTTGTTGTTATTTACACTTATCGCACAGCCTCGAATGATCTTGTATATTCTCAACGATGTATCCGGAATATTCCATTTCCGTTAATTCAAATATTATCTGCTTTGTGTTGACCAGGGTTGTAACATTTTGACAATTAGAGATGATTTGGCAGTGCTGCCAAGTACATATAGCCACATTGTCGTTACATTTGAATCTATTTTTAAACTTTGTAACACTGCCGCCCACTTAAGCCTGTTCGACCCGAATAGGCATACAATCACCTCTTCCATAGCGCGTCAATCGTTCGAGATGTACTATCTTCATTTTCGACCTTGGGCTATTGTGCTTTGGTATCCGGTACACAACGTCATTCACTCTCTTAATACCTTTATACGGGCCATCCCAGTGAGTCTGTAATTTTGGGGACAATCCTTTTTTCCGTTGTGGGTTATAAAGTAGAACCAATTGACCTTCCATAAATCCCTCCGAATTTGCTGCGCGGTCATATCTAGCCTTCATCTTGTCACTGACCATCTTGATTCTATTACGCACGAAATCATGCAGTTCGTTTAAGTTCTCCTGCTCTTGGGATGAAGTGGCTCCTTCTTCTAAAGCTGGCTTAACACCAAATTCCAAGTCACCAGGCAGTTTTAATTCCGTCCCGAAGATAATTTTAGCTGGCGTTCTCGATGTGGAGTCGTGTACAGCTGACCTATATGCCATCAAAAATTTGGGAATGTGCTTGTCCCAATCCCTCTGATGGTTGCTTACCACTTTTCGCAGGTACTCTTCTAAGGTGCGATTGAACCTCTCTACCATGCCATCAGACTGTGGATGCAACTGCGTTGTTCTGGTTTTCTTTATCCCATATAATTCGCACATTTCCCTGAATATGGCAGACTCGAAATTCCTTCCTTGGTCGGAATGTAATTCTATTGGGACACCATAGCGACATACCCAGTTGTTGACGAATGCATTTACAACTGTCTTTGCTTCTTGGTTAGGTATAGCATATACCTCTGGCCATTTACTAAAATAGTCCATTACCACAAGAACATAACGATTTCCGGCTTCAGTGACGGGAAAAGGACCTGCTACATCCATTGCGATCCGCTCGAATGGTGCTCCTGAGTTGTATTGCTGTAGCTGTCCCCGGCTTCTTCTTACTGGGCCTTTGGCTGCTATGCACTGTGGGCAGTTTGCTATCCAGTCGGCTACGGCTTGTTGACATCCAACCCAATAAAAACGCTGCTTCAGTTTCTCAAGTGTTTTTGTTACTCCAAGATGACCGCCACTAGGTCCATTGTGAAATTCTTGCAGAACTTTACTTATCTTGGAGCATGGCACAACTATCAAATTTGAAGTTGTTTTGCCATCTACACTTTCCCATACGCGGTATAGGCACACTTTTATTACCTTGAGGCTGTTCCACTGAGCCCAATAAGATTTGGCGAGTGGACTCTCAGCCGAAATTTCATTCCGCGACGGTCTTCTGTCCTCCTCTTTGGCTGCTATAATTTTCCCCAGTATATTGTCGTCCCTCTGTGCCGTTGACCAGTCTTCATCAGAGTCGATGTGCATTAGCCGAACATCAACAACGCCTTCCTTTTGTTCGGTTCTAACGCAATGTTTACACTCTAAACAGCGGGGTCTTCTTGAAAGAGCATCCGCATTGCTATGTTTTGTGCCCCTTCTATGCTCAATACTGAAGTCGTAGCTCTGCAGGCGCTCAATCCACCTTGCCAGTTTCCCTTCAGGATTTTTAAACTGCAGTAACCATCTCAGTGCAGAATGGTCAGTCCTTAATGTAAAGTGTTGACCATACAGGTACTTATGGTAATGTTTAATGCATTCCAATACTGCCAGAAGCTCACGTCGTGTCACACAGTAGTTCCTCTCAGGTTTTGAGAGTACACGGCTATAGTATCCTATGACATTCTCAGTGCCATTAACTACTTGGGATAGCACGCCCCCTATGCCATAGCCGCTCGCATCGGTATCCAGCACAAATTTTTCTCCTGGTATGGGATACGCTAGTACTGGTGACGTACACAATAATCCTTTAAGTTTCTGGAATGCCTTTTCCTGTGGCTCACCCCAATGGTATGGTCTCGACTTCTTTGTCAGCTCATGCAGGCTTGCAGCTACACTGGAAAATTTGGCACAAAGCGTCTGTAGTATGTACAAGGGCCCAAAAAGCTGCGCAATTCATGAAGATTTTTAGGTTGATGCCAGTCCCTTACTGCTTGTATTTTATCTTCATCTGTTGAGATTCCGTCTGCTGTAACACGATGCCCCAAATACTTCACTTCTTTCTGGAACAATGCACATTTCTTCAGGCTGAGTTTCAATGCAGCTGATGATATCCGTTGAAGAACTTCTGCCATGTTTTTGAGGTGTTCATCAAAAGTTTTCCCCATCACGATTATGTCATCAAGATATACCAAGCATGTCTTCCAGTGGAGTCCTTTCAGTACCTTCTCCATTAGGCGTTCAAATGTGGCCGGAGCATTGCAGAGACCAAATGGCATAACTTTGAACTGCCATAATCCGTTACCGACGCTGAAGGCAGTTTTCTCCTTGTCTTTCTCTGCAATCTCCACTTGCCAATATCCGCTTCGCAAGTCTAGCGTAGAGAACCATCTCGTACCAGCTAGCGTGTCCAAAGTGTCATCGATTCTGGGGAGCGGATAGCTGTCCTTCTTGGTTATGTCATTGAGCTTCCTGTAGTCTACGCAGAATCTAGTACTGCCATCTTTTTTTTAACTAAGACTACTGGCGAACTCCAAGGACCAGAAGATGGCTCACTTACGCCTTCATGCTCCATTTCTCTTACAAGCTCTTTGACTTCATCTCGCTTTGCTAGGGGTACACTTCTGGGTGGCTGTTTAATCGGCCTAGCTTCACCTGTGTTGATTTCATGTTTAACCAATGCAGTTCTACCCTGGCTTTGGTTTCCCATGGCGAAGATACTGGCATGCCTTTTTAGCAACTGTTTGGCTTTATTTCTGTCTGTCGCTGACAGTCCTGCTACCCATTTTCCTACGTATTCCTCAAATTGTTCACGTTCTTTGGCGGACAAATTGGTAGGCTCTATCTTTCTCTCGCAGTTTATTATTTATTGCCTCTGCTGGAGTACACTGGCCAATATCGCAATTTTCTTTGATGACTTTTTCATGGTCTGCCAAGTTAAGTACTCTTATAGGGACTATTCCTCCTTTACTAGTTTTTACTAGAGCTTTTGCTGTTATAAGCTCTCTTTTTAGATCTGCTGGTTCTACAACCCACAACCGATTGTCCTCACAATCTCCCTTCATACGCGGCCATATAACTGTTTCAGACTGCGGCGGTAACGTCTGACTCTCAATAGCAAATACTTTTCTTACTTGCGGCTTGCTGTCATACCCAACTTCAAGGGGTGTTTCCACATTACGCCAAATCATCAGCTGTTGCCCCATGTGTAGATTAATGCCATGATTAATCATAAAATCGGCTCCAATAATTACCTCATCGACAATATCGGCAACAATAAACACATGCCTCACGTTGATGTTGGCTATAGTCACCTTCAATTCAATCTTACCATAGACAGTGGCAGGCTCTCCAGTAGCTGTACGTAGCCGTATATTGCTTAAACGATCGCATTTCCCCTTTACTATATCGGGCCTTATTATTGACTGCGACGCCCCTGTGTCTATGGTAAGTACGTGCTTTTCCCCGTTGATGTGTCCAGACGCAGTAAGTTTGCTATATTTCTGCTGCATCACTGATATGGAGATTGTGGGGCCCTCGTTTGTGGGAGCTAGCTCTTGCCCCTTAGCGCTAGCTCGTTTTAGTTTAACGGGGACTCTTGTGATGTTGTTTGGTTCACCCGTTTGCTGTTTCTTGGTGGCGAAACAGATCTACCTCTTTTCCTTGGTGCTTTGCAGCTGCGCTGAAAATGACCGATTTTTCCGCAGTTAAAGCACTTAGGCTTTTCTTTGATAGCACTTTCCGCCAACAATTGTCGCATTGCTTCCTTAACACTAGCAACTAGGCTGTTATCCTCCTCAGACAAAACCTCCACATTCCGCACCTTGCATATCTGCGGTTTGAAAACCATCCTTGCAGTCTCTTGAGCCAGCGCAAATGAAACAGTCTCAGCGAAAGTGGATTTCTGCGTTGCGCACACAGCTAGTTTAACATCAGAGTCGCGAATGCCATTAACGAACGCCTCAGTTTTAAAGTGGTCCAGAAACGGGTGACTCTCGCCTGGATATGTGAGCTGCACTAAACGCTCGATTTCCATTGCGAAATCTTGTAGAGACTCGTTAGGCTTTTGAACTCTACATCGCAATTCCATTCTGTATAAATCGCGCTTGTGCTCACCACCATACTTGCGCTGCAATGCTGCCATTATTTCATTATAGTTGTTTCTGCTGCTTACTGGCACGGTCTCAAGTACCTCTGCGGCTGTACCCTTTAAGGACAAAATCAACTCTATGGCCTTTTCTTCAGCATCCCATCCATTTCTGCTAGCAACCGTCTCGAACTGGAATTTAAAGATGCCCAATGGTACGCTGCCGTCAAAGCATGGCGCTTTTATTCGCGCAGAAACCTCCGCAACTGCTCGTAGTGGCCCACCACTACACTCAAGGTTATGCATTTTGTCCTCTAGACCATGCAATTTCTCTTCAAACTCTTTTGCATGCTGTTCCAGGCCACCGCTTTCTAGATGTTGGACTCTATCTGCCAGCTCTGAGAATTTATTCTCAATAGAATCCACCTTCCTATTAATAGCCTCAGAAACCTCTACCAGAGTCTCGTTCGTGGCTCTATTTGACTCCTGTATTTCGGCTACAAGCTTCTCAGTGCTGATTTCTGAGTTCTGTTTAATTGCAGTTATTTCGGCTACAAGCTTTTCACTGCTGATCCTTGATGCCTCCTGCATCTGGTGAGAGTTCTGTTTTATCTGGATCATCATAGCAGCGAACATTGAATTTATGTCCATGCTGCTGGTCGTGGCAGGAGGACATATCTCTACATCGTCTTTGTCCTCAAACTCGTATGTCCCGATGTCCATGCCGCAATTCTTAAACTCATCTATCAGCCTCTTCTGCAGTTCAGCCTTGTTACCTGCTGTTGGCAATTCCCGCTTACTAAGCTCCTTTTTTAGCTGTTCAACTTTTAGCTCATCAAATTTCATAATTATTATTTTTTTTTTTTAATGTCCTTTTTTCCTTAAATTGCAATGTCCTTTTTAATTATTTTTGCTATCCCACTTCTGACACCAATTGCTACGTTTTTTTAGACCTTCTCGTAAAAACGCTTTTTACTTATCCTTCAAGGATTCGTTTAATTGCATCAAATTAAAAACACAGACAATTAACTTTAGAAATATAATGCGGCAACACTTTATTTACTACTTTATTAACACGAGTATTTGTACTACTAAACACTTAGCGATGTAAACACGTCTAGATTTAAAATCACACTGATCCCGCTGATTACTGGCAGCGACTTTATATAGCAAAATGACATCGTCTGGTAACTTCGCGAAGCATCTGGTGATGGTTGTTGTTGGTTGTGCTTTACTTAACATATAGCTATATACGTGTGTTTGTTTATATGACAATGCTGTCTTGTGTGTTTTGTTTATTGTAACTATGTGTGGTTGTATGTATGAGTGTTCTGTGTGTTGCGTAGTTTTGTTTCTTCTTGTGCTATGTCGATATGTTTATGTGTATATTTGTGTGTATGTTGCTGTGTATATTTGTGTACATGTTTAGCTTTTATTAACAACGAGTACTTGCGTACAAGATCATTAAGAATAAATCATCATCTCTTAGCATTGATGTTGCTTGGTTTTTCGTTGTTGTTATTTACACTTATCGCACAGCCTCGAATGATCTTGTATATTCTCAACGATGTATCCGGAATATTCCATTTCCGTTAATTCAAATATTATCTGCTTTGTGTTGACCAGGGTTGTAACATTTTGACAACTAGAGATGATTTGGCAGTGCTGCCAAGTACATATAGCCACATTGTCGTTATATTTGAATCTATTTTTAAACTTTGTAACAATATATTGAAAGTTAAATATTTTAAATAATTTAAAATCTGGTGGATCAGATACCAATTCCAGACTATATATTAAATTATTCCATATCAAGCCATAAGATGAGAAAATTCTTTCTATTGGTGCTAAACTTGAAGGGAAATTCATCAGTGAACTGAAAAAATCGCCAAAGTCTGCAGGTAAACATTTTACATTTTTGGATATTCAATATCTTTAATTTGATATGCCAAACAGGGAGCAAGAAATGAAGGTGCCTTTGACTTATCCATTCTTCTGCTATCTTTTCGTTTTCTTTGCCAATTAGTTTGCCCATGTATTTGCGGTGCTTCATATTCACCAAACAGTGACCCGGAATCAGTACAGTTTTCATTCGCTTTTTAACAAGTTCCCGTTTTGACAATAAAATATCATTGTTTTACAAATTATACAAAATTTCAACGGCAGTTGCAATTGTAGCAGTGTCACTTTGTAATGCATCCAGAGTTTTTTGAATCTGAAGTAACATTTGCTGTAGAATTAAAGCTCCATTATATAACTGGAAGTTGTTTAAAATTCCTTGGATATCATAGTCGAATTCATTTAAATGTTCCGATTTTATTAGGGCATAAATGTTGAACATAGAAACAAATTATGTTAAGCAATGTTCAAAAGAGTTCGACCGTACATCAATTGGCAGCTGAGGCATAAGCTCTTGCTTTTCTTTTAACCATCCATGCGATGATCCCTAAAATATTTCTGCGCGGCTGTTATTTATTTCGTTATTTCAACAGGAATGATGTCTTTGTATAAAAAATTCAGTGCGTGTGCAGAACAGCCAGAAGTCAAAATGCCATACCGGTTTTCTAATATATTTTTCATTTAATTCATTTTGTTCTCGTTATCTGTACAGCAAGCAAAGAAATTCTTTTTATATTTGTTTTACAGTAACTCATTTGATTTTTCTGCTAAAGCTGCGCAATATTCACAACCAGCATACTCTGCATTTATTAAGTATCTGCTAGATCCAGTATGAATAGAACATGCTATAAATTCGTCATTTGATGTATTTGACCAACCATCTACTATCGGGGTCTAGCTGGATTCAACTCAAGGCCCAACCATAATATGCATGTGCTGTCTTAAGTCAGCTTAAGCATTCGTTCGAACACATGTCATCATATGTATATAACCATAATATATTTAAGTAGACTTTCGTCGAAGTTTTGTCAAATGTCATTTGCTTTAGCAAAGTACGAAACTGAGCGCAATTTCCGTACAGAATCAGCATTTTTATTTTTATTGTTTGAATGAAAATTTATTTATAGTTAATTTCATAGAAAACGTTGAAAAAAAATAAATGTTTGTACGATAAGAGTGATGCCCTTTACTATAATAAAAATATAAAGGAAAGGTTATGGAGCGAAGTAGCAATAGCATGTGAGAAAATAGGTATGAAAAAATTTTGAATTCTTGCTTTATTTTATTAATAATTTCGAACGAATTCAACGCTACAGAATGCAAGCATCGATGGAAACTCTTACGTGAACGTTTTTGTAAGGAGCTGAAGCGGTTAGATGCTCCATTTGGTAGTGGAATGAGCTATCTCCAAAAGTGGAAATTTTTACAGTCTATTATGTTTTTGAAGGCATCCCTCCTCGCTCCTCGCCGGTATTTTATTTAATATACATACATACATATGTTTTACTTAAAATTTATATTTTACAGCACTCGTGATAACTTTGAAGGCGATGGAACAGAAATTTTCCACGAAAGAAAAAGAAGTCAACTCTCGATAGTCTCTGTCTTATATTTGGTGGGACTATAGAGAATATTGAAAATAAATTGATATCGCAGCCTGAACAATCCGAAGACGAGGCCTTGCAAAGACAGTTGTCCTGTTAACCCTTTCGGTACTTATTATTTATTTTTGAGCTTAAAAATATATTTTTTTTATGTTGTAATTATAAAAGACGTGTTTATCACTTACCAATAGATATTTTTTTAAAATTTGAGTCCAAAAGTGGTATTTGAGCGTTATGCCATTTGGCATAGTTTGTGCTTAAAGGAAAAAAAATCATATATTTGTTTTAAGTAGTTTAATAGATGGTTTTCGGAAGTATATGCATAAGATAAGAGGTTTTTAACTTTTCAAAACTGTGGTTAAAGTCTACTGACGATTTGGTAAAGCACCAATGAAATGCATATAGACATTGCTTAACCACCAACAAATAAATTTCATTTATATATATATATATATATATATATATATATATATATATATATATATATATATATATATATATATATATATTTTCAAGTCATATATAAACATTTAGTTTATTATAATCTATTACAAATTCATTGTTTTATAATATATAACGGATTACCAACATTACCGATATATATATATATATATATATATATATATATATATATATATATATACATATATATATATATATATATATATATATATATAAATATTTTATTAATTTAAAGTAAAACAAAAAAAATTCATGAAGAACTTATGCCCAGTTTTTAACTTCAAAATTAAGTACTATTTAAACTTAAACTGTATTTAAATACAAAATTTTGTTTTTCACTTCGAATTTAAATAAGATTTAAATGGCCCACATTGTACATATAAATTCAATTTAAGTTTTTCATACAACCATGTGTTTTTCATTGTTTGTTTACATTCAACAACCTGAAAATTAGTACAGCAGCTCTTCATTGGAACAAAACGTCGGTAAAAAGGTTCTTGTATTGGATCATTTTCAGTATTTTACTTACTATTTATTTGTGCTACCATACTTTTATCACAATTAAATACCAAAATTAATTTTAGACTGAAAAACTGAAAGTGTATTTAAACACAACTTAAGTTTATGGAAAAATTAACTAATTTTGTACTTAAATACGAAGTCAAAAACTGGGGGTTAATATATAACACTTTAGTTACTTATAAATTCTTTAAAACTACACAAAAAAATATAAGGCCATCTTTAATTTATGCTTCTACATATGTACCAGGGATGGAAAACTTGATTTTGAAAAAGGTACTGAAGTTCGACCAAAAAGAGTACTTTTTCCAATAAAATTGTATTTTTTAATACTGTTACGTTTTTAGACCTTTTCGTAAAAACGCTTTTTATTTATCCTTCAAGGATTCGTTTTATTGCATCAAATTAAAAACACAGACAATTACTTTTAGAAATATAATGCGGCAACACTTTATTTACTATTTAATTAACACGAGTATTCGTACTACTAAACACTTAGCGATGTTAACACGTCTAGATTCAAAATCTCACTGATCCCGCTGTTCACTGGCAGCGACTTTATATAGCAAAATGACATCGTCTGGTAACTTCGCGAAGCATCTGGTCATGGTTGTTGTTGGTTGTGCTTTACTTAACATGTAGCTATATACGTGTGTTTGTATATATGACAATGCTGTCTTGTGTTTTGTTTATTGTAACTATGTGTGGTTGTATGTATGAGTGTTCTGTGTGTTGTGTAGTTTTGTTTCTTCTTGTGCTATGTGGGCATGTTGCTGTGTATATTTGTGTGTATGTTGCTGTGTATATTGATGTACATGTTTAGTTTTTATTAGCAGCGAATACTTGCGTACAAGATCATTAAGAATAACATCATCATCTCTTAGCATTGATGTTGCTAGGTTTTTCGTTATTGTTATTTACACTTATTATTGCACAGCCTCGAATGATCTTGTATATTCTCAACGATGTATCCGGAATATTCCATTTCCGTTAATTCAAATATTATCTGCATGGTGTTGACCAGGGTTGTAACATTTTGACAACTAGAGATGGTTTGACAGTGCTGCCAAGTACATATAGCCACATTGTCGTTATATTTGAATCTATTTTTAAACTTTGTAACCCTGCCGTCCACTTAAGCCTGTTCGACCCGAATAGGCATACAATCACCTCTTCCATAGTGCGCCAATCGTTCGAGATGTACTATCTTCATTTTCGACCTTGGGCTATTGTGCTTCTGTATCCGGTACACAACGTCATTCACTCTCTTAATCACTTTATACGGGCCATCCCAGTGAGTCTGTAATTTTGGGGACAATCCTTTCTTCCGTTGTGGGTTATAAAGTAGAACCAATTGACCTTCCATAAATCCCTCCGAATTCGCTGCGCGGTCATATCTAGCCTTCATCTTGTCACTGACCATCTTGATTCTATTACGCACGAAATCATGCAGCTCGTTTAAGTTCTCCTGCTCTTGGGACGTAGTGGCTCCTTCTTCTACCGCTGGCTTAACACCAAATTCCAAGTCACCAGGCAGTTTTAATTCCGTCCCGAAGATAATTTTAGCTGGCGTTCTCGATGTGGAGTCGTGTACAGCTGACCTATATGCCATCAAAAATTTGGGAATGTGCTCGTCCCAATCCCTCTGATGGTTGCTTACCACTTTTCGCAGGTACTCTTCTAAGGTGCGATTGAACCTCTCTACCATGCCATCAGACTGTGGATGCAACGGCGTTGTTCTGGTTTTCTTTATCCTATATAATTCGCACATTTCCCTGAATATGGCAGACTCGAAATTCCTTCCTTGGTCGGAATGTAATTCTATTGGGACACCATAGCGACATACCCAGTTGTTGACGAATGCATTTACAACTGTCTTTGCTTCTTGGTTAGGTATGGCATATGCCTCTGGCCATTTACTAAAATAGTCCATTACCACAAGAACATAACGATTTCCGGCTTCAGTGACGGGAAAAGGACCTGCTACATCCATTGCGATCCGCTCGAATGGTGCTCCTGAGTTGTATTGCTGTAGCTGTCCCCGGCTTCTTCTTACTGGGCCTTTGGCTGCTATGCACTGTGGGCAGTTTGCTATCCAATCGGCTACGGCTTGTTGACATCCAACCCAATAAAAACGCTGCTTCAGTTTCTCAATTGTTTTTGTGACTCCAAGATGACCGCCACTAGGTCCATTGTGAAATTCTTGCAAAACTTTACTTATCTTGGAGCATGGCACAACTATTAGATTTGAAGTTGTTTTGCCATCTACACTTTCCCATACGCGGTATAGGCGCCCTTTTATTACCTTGAGGCTGTTCCACTGAGCCCAATAAGATTTGGCGAGTGGGCTCTCAGCCGAAATTTCATTCCGGGACGGTCTTCTGTCCTCCTCTTTGGCTGCTATAATTTTTCCCAGTATATTGTCGTCCCTCTGTGCCGCTGACCAGTCTTCATCAGAGTCGATGTGCATTAGCCGAACATCAACAACGCCTTCCTTTTGTTCGGTTCTAACGCAATGTTTACACTCTAAACAGCAGGGTCTTCTTGAAAGAGCATCCGCATTGTTATGTTTTGTGCCCCTTCTATGCTCAATACTGAAGTCGTAGCTCTGCAGGCGCTCAATCCACCTTGCCAGTTGCCCTTCAGGATTTTTAAACTGCAATAACCATCTCAGTGCAGAATGGTCAGTCCTTAATGTAAAGTGTTGACCATACAGGTACTTATGGTAATGTTTAATGCATTCCAATACTGCCAGAAGCTCACGTCGTGTCACACAGTAGTTCCTCTCAGGTTTTGAGAGTACACGGCTATAGTATCCTATGACTTTCTCAGTGCCATTAACTACTAGGGAGAGCACGCCCCCTATGCCATAGCCGCTCGCATCAGTATCCAGCACAAATTTTTCTCCAGGTATGGGATACGCTAGTACTGGTGACGTACACAATAATCCTTTAAGTTTCTGGAATGCCTTTTCTTGTGGCTCGCCCCAATGGTATGGTCTCGACTTCTTTGTCAGCTCATGCAGGCTTGCAGCTACACTGGCAAAATTTGGCACAAAGCGTCTGTAGTATGTACAAAGGCCCAAAAAGCTGCGCAATTCATGAAGATTTTTAGGTTGATGCCAGTCCCTTACTGCTTGTATTTTATCTTCATCTGTTGAGATTCCGTCTGCTGTAACACGATGCCCCAAATACTTCACTTCTTTCTGGAACAATGCACATTTCTTCAGGCTGAGTTTCAATCCTGCTGATGATATCCGTTGAAGAACTTCTGCCATGTTTTTGAGGTGTTCATCAAAAGTTTTCCCCATCACGATTATGTCATCCAGATATACCAAGCATGTCTTCCAGTGGAGTCCTTTCAGTACCTTCTCCATTAGGCGTTCAAATGTGGCCGGAGCATTGCAGAGACCAAACGGCATAACTTTGAACTGCCATAATCCGTTACCAACGCTAAAGGCAGTTTTCTCCTTGTCTTTCTCTGCAATCTCCACTTGCCAATATCCGCTTCGCAAGTCTAGCGTAGAGAACCATCTCGTACCAGCTAGCGTGTCCAAGGTGTCATCGATTCTGGGGAGCGGATAGCTGTCCTTCTTGGTTATGTCATTGAGCTTCCTGTAGTCTACGCAGAATCTAGTACTGCCATCTTTCTTTTTAACTAAGACTACTGGCGAACTCCAAGGACCAGAAGATGGCTCAATTACGCCTTCACGCTCCATTTCTCTTACAAGCTCTTTGACTTCATCTCGCTTTGCTAGGGGTACACTTCTAGGTGGCTGTTTAATCGGCCTAGCTTCGCCTATGTTTATTTCATGTTTAACCAATGCAGTTCTACCCTGACTTTGGTTTCCCATGGCGAAGATACTGGCATGCCTTTTTAGCAACTGTTTGGCTTTATTTCTTTCTGTCGCTGACAGTCCTGCTACCCATTTTCCTACGTATTCCTCAAATTGTTCACGTTCTTTGGCGGACAAATTGGTAGGCTCTATCTTCCTCTCACAGTTTATTATTGCCTCTGCTGGAGTACACTGGCCAATATCGCAATTTTCTTTGATGACTTTTTCATGGTCTGCCAAGTTAAGTACTCTTATAGGGACTATTCCTCCTTTACTAGTTTTTACTAGAGCTTTTGCTGTTATAAGCTCTCTCTTTAGATCTGCTGGTTCTACAACCCACAACCGATTGTCCTCACAATCTCCCTCCATACGCGCCCATATAACTGTTTCAGACTGCGGCGGTAACGTCTGACTCTCAATAGCAAATACTTTTCTTACTTGCGGCTTGCTGTCATACCCAACATCAAGGGGTATTTCCACATTACGCCAAATCATCAGCTGTAGCTGTAGATTAATGCCATGATTAATCATAAAATCGGCTCCAATAATTACCTCATCGACAATATCGGCAACAATAAACACATGCCTCACGTTGATGTTGGCTATAGTCACCTTCAATTCAATCTTACCATAGACAGTGGCAGGCTCTCCAGTAGCTGTACGTAGCCGTATATTGCTTAAACGATCGCATTTCCCCTTTACTATATCGGGCCTTATTATTGACTGCGACGCCCCTGTGTCTATGGTAAATACGTGCTTTTCCCCGTTGATGTGTCCAGACGCAGTAAGGTTGCTATTTTTCTGCTGCATCACTGATATGGAGATTGTGGGGCCCTCGTTTGTGGGAGCTAGCTCTTGCCCCTTAGCGCTAGCTCGTTTTAGTTTAACGGGGACTCTTGTGATGTTGTTTGGTTCATCCGTTTGCTGTTTCTTGGTGGTGAAACAGATCTACCTCTTTTTCTTGGTGCTTTGCAGTTGCGCTGAAAATGACCAATTTTTCCGCAGTTAAAGCATTTAGGCTTTTCTTTGGTAGCACCTTCCGCCAACAGTTGTCGCATTGCCTCCTTCAAACTAGCAACTAGGCTGTTATCCTCCTCGGGCAAAACCTCCACATTCCGCACTTTACATATCTGTGGCTTGAAAACCATCCTTGCAGTCTCTTGAGCCAGCGCAAATGAAACAGTCTCAGCGAAAGTAGATTTCTGCGTTGCGCACACAGCCAGTTTGACATCAGAGTCGCGAATGCCATTAACGAACGCCTCAGTTTTAAAGTGGTCCAGGAACGGGTGACTCTCGCCTGGATATGTGAGCTGCACTAAACGCTCGATTTCCATTGCGAAATCTTGTAGAGACTCGTTAGGCTTTTGAACTCTACATCGCAATTCCATTCTGTATAAATCGCGCTTGTGCTCACCACCATACTTGCGCTGCAATGCTGCCATTATTTCATTATAGTTGTTTCTGCTGCTTACTGGCACGGTCTCAAGTACCTCTGCGGCTGTACCCTTTAAGGACAAAATTAACTCTATGGCCTTTTCTTCAGCATCCCATCCATTTCTGCTAGCAACCGTCTCGAACTGGAATCTAAAGATGCCCAATGGTACGCTGCCGTCAAAGCATGGCGCTTTAATTCGCGCAGAAACCTCCGCAACTGCTCGTACTGTCCCGCCACTACGCTCAAGGTTATGCACTTTGTCCTCTAGAGCATGAAATTTTTCTTCGAACTCTTTTGCATGCTGTTCTAGGCCACCGCTTTCTAGATGTTGGACTCTCTCTGCCAGCTCTGAGAATTTGTTCTCAATAGAATCCACCCTCCTATTAATGGCCTCAGAAACCTCTACCAGAGTCTCGTTCGTGGCTCTATTTGACTCCAACAGTTTTGTTTCCACTCCCTGTATTTCGGCTACAAGCTTTTCAGTGCTGATCCTTGATGCTTCATGCATCTGCTGAGAGTTCTGTTTAATTTCAGTTATTTCGGCTACAAGCTTTTCACTGCTGATTTCTGAGTTCTGTTTAATTTCAGTTATTTCGGCTACAAGCTTTTCACTGCTGATCCTTGATGCTTCCTGCATCTGCTGAGAGTTCTGTTTAATTTCAATTTGTGCATCATTGATTCCTTTTATTTGAATCATCATAGCAGCGAACATTGAATTTATGTCCATGCTGCTGGTCGTAGCAGGAACACATACCTCTACATCGTCTTTGTCCTCAAACTCGTATGTCCCGATGTCGATGCCGCGATTCTTAAACTCCTCTATCAGCCTCTTTTGCAGTTCAGCCTTGTTACCTGCTGTTGGTAATTCCCGCTTACTAAGCTCCTTTTTTAGCTGTTCAACTTTCAGTTCATCAAATTTCATAATTATTTTTTTTTTAATGTCCTTTTTTTTTCCTTAAATTGCAATGTCCTTTTTAATTATTTTTGCAATCCCACTTCTGACACCAATTGTTACGTTTTTAGACCTTTTCGTAAAAACGCTTTTTATTTATCCTTCAAGGATTCGTTTTATTGCATCAAATTAAAAACACAGACAATTACTTTTAGAAATATAATGCGGCAACACTTTATTTACTATTTAATTAACACGAGTATTCGTACTACTAAACACTTAGCGATGTTAACACGTCTAGATTCAAAATCTCACTGATCCCGCTGTTCACTGGCAGCGACTTTATATAGCAAAATGACATCGTCTGGTAACTTCGCGAAGCATCTGGTCATGGTTGTTGTTGGTTGTGCTTTACTTAACATGTAGCTATATACGTGTGTTTGTATATATGACAATGCTGTCTTGTGTTTTGTTTATTGTAACTATGTGTGGTTGTATGTATGAGTGTTCTGTGTGTTGTGTAGTTTTGTTTCTTCTTGTGCTATGTGGGCATGTTGCTGTGTATATTTGTGTGTATGTTGCTGTGTATATTGATGTACATGTTTAGTTTTTATTAGCAGCGAATACTTGCGTACAAGATCATTAAGAATAACATCATCATCTCTTAGCATTGATGTTGCTAGGTTTTTCGTTATTGTTATTTACACTTATTATTGCACAGCCTCGAATGATCTTGTATATTCTCAACGATGTATCCGGAATATTCCATTTCCGTTAATTCAAATATTATCTGCATGGTGTTGACCAGGGTTGTAACATTTTGACAACTAGAGATGGTTTGACAGTGCTGCCAAGTACATATAGCCACATTGTCGTTATATTTGAATCTATTTTTAAACTTTGTAACAATACTTTAATTTATTTAATAAGAACTCAAACATAACACAGAAAATTCATAAGTACATATAATATAAAAAACAAGTAAAAACGTTATATTCGACCGGGTCGAATCTTAAATACCCTCCAAATATTTAGTAAGTGAATTTGAAATGTTTAACTTGGTGGGACAGAGTTCCTTTATATAATATCGTACGTCAACGCCCACTAAAGGGGGCGGGGTTCAAATATATACAATATCATGTTTTCCATAGACGAACGTATGGGCATTGCTAGACCGTCTTAGACTTCATCACAATTCTCTTTGGAGGGTATAAAAACTGTATTTTAGCGGGGTCGCTCTGGCAAGGGCTGTGGCGGAAACATTTCACCTTTGTCATAAAAGTCTAAAAATAAATGCTTGGGATAATTATATACAAAATTAAAATTTCTTTTTATACCCTCCAAAAAAGAATTTGGTGGGTATATTCACTTTGTCATTCCGTTTGTAACGCATCGAAATATCCATCTCAGACCCCATAAGGTATATATATTCTTGATCAGTGATGAAATCTAAGACGAACTGAGCATGTCCGTCCGTCCGCCCGTCCGTCTGTGGAAATCACGATTCAGTCCAAACGAAAAGAGCTAGACTCTTGAAATTTGGCATAAATATATTTTAAAGCTTAGAGCAGGTTAAGTTCGAAGATGGGCTAAATCGGGCATGAGGGAAAAAAGTTCCCCTAAGAAGAACTAAACCAACCCAGAAAAAACAACATAATTTTTAAAGTTTTTGGTTATTTTGTTAAGCAAATGATATATTTTTATGTCAAATACGGTCCAACGCCTTAAACTTGGAGCCATTAAATAAAATAAAAATATTTTTTGACCCCGCCCATTTCAGTGGGCGTTATTATAGGCAAAAATAGCATAAAAATTTAACAAATTGTTTTACTTAAGCCTACATTCCTTAAAAATAACCCTTTTAAGCTTTAATGACAAAGCTGAAACGAAACCTGGTACTACTCTGCCCTACCCCCTGCTTCCCCTTCGCCCCCTAAATGACCCTACCAAAAAAAAAAAATTTTTTTAAATTTTGTATATAATCATCCCAAGCATTTATCTTTAGAGTTTTATGACTGCCGATTTCTGCCCTACCCCCTCTCCCCTTTGCCCTCTAAATGACCCTATCAAAAACAAGTAAAAACGTTATCTTCGAACTTAACCTGCTCTAAGCTTTAAAATATATTTATGCCAAATTTCAAGAGTCTAGCTCTTTTCGTTTGGACTGAATCGTGATTTCCACAGACGGACGGACGGACATGCTCAGTTCGTCTTAGATTTCATCACTGATCAAGAATATATATACTTTATGGGGTCTGAGATGGATATTTCGATGCGTTACAAACGGAATGACAAAGTGAATATACCCTCCAAATTCTTTTTTGGAGGGTATAATAAGGTTCATAAAAATTATAGAGATCAAAAAACTAAAGAATATTAAATATTTATAAAGTTACGTAACTTTGTAAGTTATTTTTATATTATGGTTCATAAAAAAATATTTATTATCTAAATATAACATAGAAAAATGTTAATATACATCGTTTTTAATTTTAATATTTTATGAGATTGCTTGAAATTTTGAAGTTGTGACAGCAACTGTCGGTTGATTTTAACAAATCCTTTATTTGGATTAAATTTGAAACTGTTTGTATGTGAAGACGATTTCTTTCCTTGGTTTTAGTGGAATTTTGGATTGAAAATATACGCTCGATACTCGCTGAAGAATGGGGTATTGATAAAATTGCAAAAGCTATGCGAGAAATGTCAGGAAACACCAATTCATTCAAAAGCTCTTCAAAATTTTATATTTCGTTGGGAAATAATTTAATTAGAAGTTGAACGATACTGTTAGCAGATCCTGAGATCACCTTTTCTGGAACAAAATTATTAAACATTATTAACATTTTGTTATTAAAATCAAATTTTTTATAAAAGACTCGCAAAAGTTTATATAAAATTTTTAATTGCTTTTTTAAACTCGCAAACAATATTTTCACATACATTTTGAGATTCTATAAAAATTTCCACTTCAGTTCCACAAAAAACGTTGATACAACTTACTTCAGTTTGTTCTAAAACTTCTTTTTTAAGAAAGTTTCGGGCCACTTGCAAGAATAAATATTTCATTCTAGGCAGTAAAATATTAATTCTAGCTTCTAGAGACTGCATTTCAAGATTAATATTATAGACAATCAAGTATGAATTTATATTCTATTAGTCGAACTTTTTTCTTGCGTACAGGATGTTAATTTTTCAACGGGCTTAAATTCAAATCTGCTAACCTGCAGTTTATATTTTTATTTAATAAATTCTATTCATTTATATCAAGAGTGGAATATTAAGAATATTTCGTATAGTCATCAAACCAGCAGAACGGATCAGTACTGATTTCGAGGCCATTTTTAAAATAGGGTCCGCCAATTACCTTTTTTTTTTGTGAAAATGCTATAAAAAAACTATTGAATATATTCTCAAATTTCTTGTTTTATTTGAAAGTACAATCCTTCCGGTTAATAATGGAAAATAATTTCATTCAAATTGCTGCATGGCCCGATAACGATCGCCATCGACTGTAACGGCCACTCCTTCCTCATATTTTTTTTTTTTAGGAGTAGGACCAGCACTCAGGGGATAATCCCTACATATGCAGTGCATTGCGCTGGAACTAGGAAAATAGATTTTGGGAAGGAGGATAAAGGGAGTAGTGTCTGTGGATATTCGACTTGAACCCCCTCAAGTTGTAAGTGGCGGGGAAGACATCTGCAGGTAGTTTGTTCCACATACGGAGTGTTCGGCTCAAAAACGAATTTTCTCTGTAATGCGTAGTGCGATTCGTTAGAATATCGACCACAAACGTATGCGCTTTTGATGAAAACCGTGTTGAGCGTAAGAAAGAATGGGTTTCAGGAACAAGTTCCCTAATTTCAGAAGAGCAACTGCCATTGTAGTAACAATAAAACAACGATACGCACCCCACATTGCGTCGATGCTCAAGAGAGTCAATAGAGTTGGCTACCCTACTGTCTCCGATGAGTTTCATCGCGCTCTCCTGCACGCGGTCGACTAACTTCAAAATAGACTTTGAAGCACCGGCCCAAACATGAGAGTTGTATTCCATCTTCGGTCGGATGCCCAGAACATCAAGAGCCCCTGACTCCATAATAATTCCACCACCCATAGAAACAGATGAAGCAGCTTGGTCATACGTACGTCGACGCGTAAGCTTACAACACTGGGTCTTACGGGCATTAAAATCGACCCTGTTCGCCTGACCCCATTCGGGAATCTTCGCGAGGTCACTATCCAGAACATCTTTCATAAACTGTCTCCTCGTCACGATTTCGACCAAAATCCGCACCAAACAGTGACGTCGTTTTGGGTGCGTCGGCTTTTCAATGTATGCGTGCGGGTTTTCTGTGTCCCAAATGCGACAATTTTGCTTGTTTACATAAATGATCTTCACCTGAAAGAATGATTTTTTTGGCAAAATCGGAATCTTCTGTAAGTCGATCGCAGGCCCGCTTACCGTAGCGAAAACGCGTGGAGGGTCAAGCATATTCGTTCAGCGGAAGGATAAAACTAATTATCTGTCAAATCAGACATGAGCTAAGTGTTACCATTCACGAAACAAGCACTAGTTGAAAAAAAAACGCTAGATTGCGAACCCTATACAAATAATCAGAATTTGAACAAATTCATTTATTAAATAATATAAACTGCAGCTTATTCTTAAGACTGCTTCCATTATATTCCTTAACATATATATATATATATATATATATATATATATATATATATAATAATTGTATTTAGTATTCTTTGTTGAGACTGCAAGAAGCATATTTTAAGGTTTCTTTGTCCGTTATCTAAAACACATTTTCTTATTTTGAATATCTTATAACTAGGTATCTTAATATACACCAAAATATGTTCACTTAGTTCTTTGTTTTATTATTAGTGATAAATATAGTTTCGATTTTCCTTTGTTTCTTATCAGTAAAGATGTACCTTTATTATCAGTTGCTACATAATACATTTATTTGGGTAATGTTTGTTCATGCCATTTTCTTATCAGTGAAGATGTACCTTTATTATCAGTAATTAAATATGAAAGAGTATTATCGAGGTATTAACTCTCCTCCCTCTTAAAAAAACGTCCTCGTTTTATACTACATTTTGTTTCTGTCGGAGTTTGACAAGTTCTGTTTCGTAGATTTCTTTAATTCTGTTTCTTCGTGTTTCTATTTTCTTTATCTTGTAGCATTCGCAGAGTTTCGTCATACCGTAAGTGAGTAATGCAGTTTTTACATGTTTCGATAGTTGTAAATTTATCATTACATTTTGCTATTCTAGAGTTTAATAATAGATTTCCGTGCTTAAATGCTAATGGGAACAAATTAAATAGCTTACATTTCATGTTTAATAATGGATATTTATAAGTGTGTACAATTGCATGAAAAATAAAAAACATTAATATCGGCATATTCTAATATATTTATTACAGGTAAGTCTAATGCTTCGTTGGATACTATTTCTTGATTGTCTTTTTAATTTAAAGTTCCGGAATAAAAATTTCCGTTTTTTGCGAAATTAATCATAGTAGCGATAGAGGATAGTTCGTTGTATACTTCAGTAAGTATTAAATGTTCTGAAATTGAATCGGGGCTGATTCTTTCTAATATTTTTTTCAAATTCAGAGTTTATTTTCTTTTGTTTATTATTATTTTTGTTCACCGCAGGTCCGGCCCTGCAGTTGTTTAAATTAATTTGCATACTGCTTATTGCTTTACATACATTTATGTAAATTTGTAGCGAAATGTGTATATTTGGTAAAGCACTTTAGATTTGCATATTTGCTGGCAATAACAAACTTGCAGTCAAAAATATTAATTATAAATTATTGTAACTGTATTCTTCATAATTAAGATAATATTCACGGTAATGAAGTTTTTTTTGTAACTTTCGGTTGCCTTCTGCTGTAATGATATTTTCATTCGCTTAAATTCTGTAGATCACTTTTGTTTATAACAAAAATAAGAAATTGATTTTTATTTTTAAAGGATTCTGTAAAAAGGCTTACAGCTCCAAACATTGGTGGCCCCGACGTGATCGGTATTTTAAAACTTGGTAATAGTTTCGTTCGGTTTTATTGATATTAAACATAATCTAATTATGACAGAAAGTCAGGAAGACATTTCCGTTGTTAATGGGCAGTTATCGACGTGCGAAAGTAGGGTCATCTGTATCTCCAGTCAGCTAAACAATTTAAATATCGTATTAAGCTCAGTGCGGTTGACGGAGTATGATGCTGATGATCTCTTAGTTCGTCTCGAATTCGTCGAGAATCTCAACAGTGTTTTTGATCAAGCGCAGACAAGTTTAGAAGAAATGGACAATAGTACTATTCATAGCGACACCCGAAGCAAGTTTATGAACATTTATTTTGATGTGAAGGCTAAGCTGACTCGTCAATTAAACATCGTAAGGAAAACGGAACAACACCTCAACAACGCTCTTCAACATTTCGTCAGTTTTCCTTAGATGAAGCTGCATCGCACTGTTTAGCTAATCGAAGCTCCAGGTTGCCAGAACTAAAAATAGCTTCGTTTTCAGGATCTTATCTTGAATGGTCTGATTTCTTCTCTATGTTTTGCACAGTTATTGACAAAGATAACATATCAAAAGTTGAAAAGTTTCAGCATCTTCGTGCCTGCTTGAAAAGTGCCGCGTTGGATACGATATCATCATTAGAGCCAACTGATGCCAATTATGATGAGGCTATAGAGCTATTAAAGAGACGTTTCGACAACAAATTAGTAATTTTTCAATCGCATATAAGAGAAATTTTTAATTTAAATAGGGTTGAAAGGAACGCTTCCTTAAGTATTCGTCAACTTAGTGATAAGCTCAGTGCTAACATACGCGCATTGCAAACTATGAGCACCAAAGAGCAAATAGGAGATAGATTTTTATTTCATGTAGTGACTTCAAAATTTGTCTATAATAAAATGGGAAGAAGAGTTATCTGCTGATGTACTTCCCACATGGTCTTCTCTTGAATCATTTTTAGATAAACGATGTCGGTTTTTAGAAACAATTGAGCAATCTATGCCTAAAAATCCTGCAAATCAAATATTTAAGCCTAAAAATAATGGACGAAATGTCCTTGTAGCTTCTGCATCGTCATTGGTTTTATGTACGTGTTGCACTGCCAAGGATTATTTAATAGCAAAATGTTCACGGTTTGAGAAACTTTCCCCAAGCCTTCGCTTTAAAGAAGTCAAAAGATTGCACCTTTGTTTGAATTGCTTGAGAAAGGGGCACAGGATGAAAGATTGCAAAGCTGGGCACTGTCATTATTGCACATCTAAACATCATTCGCTATTGCACATTGATGACATACGCAACTGTTCTCCAGCTAATTATTCGATAACTGAGACAATAGCAGAGACAAAGGAAACGTTAACATCACAGTCAGCACTTGTTTCTTCATCAGCCTCTATCGCATCTACAGAGCATGTGCCATGTATAGATCATAATATTTTGTTAGCTACGGCAATTGTATTAATAAAGAATTCGTCTGGCTCATTTTTGCCTTGCCGTGCTATTTTGGATTCAGCCTCTCAGCTAAATTTTATAACAACTCGTTTCGCAAAACAGCTTCAATTGCAGACAAAAAAAAATCGAACATAACCTTTTCCGGTATACGTGACAATGCGTTCGTAGCTGACAAGTTTGTTGATGTTACAGTGAAGTCTCAAATTGAAAATTTTTCAACTTCCTTTTCTGCTGTTGTAGTTCCCTCCATAACAGATTACAAACCGATTGTAAGCGGTAATATATGCAATTGGAATATTCCACAAAATCTAAAATTGGCAGATCACTTATTTTATAAGCATGAACGTATTTTGATTGGAGCTAGTCTATTCTTCGAATTATTGTGTGTGGGTCAAATTCGTTTAAATAAACATATACCCATTTTGCAAAAAACCTTGTTTGGATGGGTAGTGTCAGGAGGTGGATTCAATACATCAAACGCTCTAGCATTTGCAAGAACTCAGAAATACCTTGATTCTAAAGTAGAACAAGATGTTAGCGAGCTTATTAAAACATTTTGGGAAATCGACAACAATTTCGATGATACACGTACTGAAGCAGTTGATGACTCCTATTGCGAGAATTTTTTTAAACAAACAACTTCGCGACTAAATTCTGGTGAGTATTCCGTAAATTTGTCAAAGGTCAAACCAAGTAGTGTTCTTGGTGATTCGTTTGGGGTGGCTTTGAAACGTTTTAAAGGTCTTGAAAAAAATTTAATAAATATCCAGATACTAAGAGGCAATATGTGGATTTTATGAATGAATATACAGACTTAAAGCACATGTCCTTACTTTCATGGCACCCGGTTGAAAACATGTATTATTTGCCACATCATTGTGTAAAAAAAAGGCAGCACAACTACAAAATTGCGGGTAGTTTTTGATGGATCGGCGAAAACGTCATCAGGCCCACAATACAACCCAAACTTTTTAATATTATTCAAAGTAGCGCTTACGGGCGACATATGCAAAATGTATCGATGCGTTAAAGTATCTCATCCAGATGACTACCTGCAGTGTATATTGTGGAGAAAAACCCCAAATGAGGAAATTAAAACTTACAAGCTGAATACGGTTACATATGGCACAAAACCTGCGGCATTCTTAGCCATTCGCACTATGAATCAACTCACATTTGACGAAGAAAACAAGTTTACAATGGCTGCGAAAGTTGTAAGAAGAGATTTTTATGTTGATGACATGATCTCTGGCGGAGACTCCGTTGAGGAAGTAATGGAAATTCGGCACCAAGTTACCGAGTTACTTAAAGCGGGCAGCTTTCTTATTCGTAAGTGGTGTTCTAACGAAGCCACCGTTTTAGAGTGTGTCTCATCAGCTGATTGTGAACAATTTCTTAAATTCCATGATGGAACTGACATAACGAAAACTTTGGGTCTAGTATGGAACCCAAAGTCTGACCATTTCATTTTTGGTATCGCCAATTAGCGACATAATTTCCAAACGTTCTATATTGTCTACAATCGCACGTATATATGACCCGCTAGGTCTTATTGGTCCTATAGTTACGAAGGCTAAACTATTTATGCAGATATTATGGAAATATAATTTAAATTGGGATGAAAGTCTTCCGCAGTCACTGCATTGGGCATGGATTGACTTTATTTCAAAACTATCGAAGGTACACACCTTAGCATTTCCTCGGTTTGTTCAAATATCAAATGCTCTAGTGCAAATACATGCATTTTGCGATGCAACCGTAGTGGCATATGGTGCCTGTGTCTACGTACGCAGTGAGATCGGAGAACTTGTCAGAGTCAACCTACTATGTTCCAAGTCGAGAGTAGCACCATTAAAAACAATCACCATTCCAAAATTAGAGCTATCGGCAGCTTTGTTGTTAGCGGAATTAGTAAATACTGTTGTAAAGTCATTTCCAACACAATATGAAATTCATTGCTGGTCAGACTCCATGGTAGTATTATCGTGGTTACGTGAAGAATCATCAAATTTTAACGTCTTTGTAGCAAACAGAGTTAGTCGCATCCAAAATCTTACAGATCGAATGATTTGGCATCACGTCCCTACAGATCTAAATCCAGCGGACATTTTATCTAGAGGCGCCGTACCAGGAGAGCTTCTTTCTTCAAAGCTTTGGAAAAACGGTCCGAGTTTCTTAAAAGGCCACAGCACAACTTGGCCAAAACTTCTAAAATGTATGACTGATTTGTCTGAAAGAAAACGTACTGTCTTGCTAGTTGCTCCAGTAAATGATTGGTCAGTTAATTGCAAATATCATAATTCCTTTTCTCAAATGCAGCGTATTTGAAGGAAGACTCGAAAACTCAGATTTAACCTTTGAAGCAAAGCATCCTATAGTATTACCGAAACTTCACCCCTTTACTCGTGCATTAGTAATGGGTTTTCACCAAAACCTTTTGCATGCTGGCCCGCAGAGTTTACTTTCTACAATTCGATTGCAGTATTGGCCCCTTGGTGGACGAAAAGCTGTAAGTGCAGTAATTTCAAAATGTATTCGGTGCTTCCGATTGCGGCCGAAGTACACACAACATATCATGGAAAACTTACCCCGTGAACGTGTACTACAGTGCAGGGCATTTTACACTACTGGCATCGATTTCTGTGGGCCATTTCAATACAAATCTGGCATAAGAAAACGTCCAGCAATAAAATGGTACGTTTGCATTTTTATATGCTTCTGAACGAAGGCTTCGCACATGGAGCTTGTTTCAGATCTTTCAACACCAGCATTTTTATCAGCACTAAAACGTTTTATTTCGATCAGAAGAAAGCCGCAGACAATTTGGTCTGACAACGCTACAAACTTTGTTGGTGCCAAAAACGAGTTATCAGAGTTGAAACAACTATTTACAAGTCAATCTCATTCGGATAGAGTGTATCGACACTGCCTAAATGACGGTATTTTTTGGAAATTTATCCCGCCTCGTTCACCACATTTTGGCGGCCTCTGGGAGGTAGCAGTAAAGGCGGCAAAATATAATTTTAAGCGAGTGTTGGGCCTTTCAATACTTTCATTTGATGAATTGCGGACACTGGTATGCCAAGTATCAGCCATTTTGAATTCCCGACCATTATGTCCGATTTCGGACAATCCAAATGATCTAGATGTTATCACCCCTGGTCATTTTCTGATAGGGGCGCCATTAACTTCAATCATTGAACCCGATATAGCTGATGTAAATATATCTCGTTTAAATAGGTGGCAACAAATTCTGTTTATGCAACAAACGTTCTGGAAAAGGTGGAGCACAGCGTACCTTACTCTCCTGCAAGAGCGATCTAAATGGCGATCCAGTTCCGCAAATATTGCAAAGGGTGATATTTTATGGTATGGAAAGCCAGAGGCCTCCAAACGGGGGGAGGATGTTCACCGCAGGTCCGGCCCTGCTGTTGTTTAAATTAATTTGTATGCTGCTTATTGCTTTACATACATTTATGTAAATTTGTACCGAAATGTGTATATTTGGTAAAGCACTTTAGATTTGCACATTAAAAATATTAATTATAAATTATTGTAACTGTATTCTTCATAATGAAGCTAATATTCACGATAATGAAGTTTTTTTTGCTGTAATGATTTTTTCATTCGCTTAAATTTTGTCGAATAAAATAGATCACTTTTGTTCATAACAAAAATAAGAAATTGATTTTTATTTTTAAAGGATTCTGTAAAAAGGCTTACAGAACCAAACAATTTTCTATTAGCATATTTAATCCTGTCTTGATTTCGATTAGGTCGTCATGATCAGGTGTTCCTGTAATGAGTTTAAGGGTTGAACCTAGAAAGTTAAGTGAACGTTTAATTTTGTAGGTTTTAGGAACTAATTGTGACCTTAGATTTTCTATTTTATTTATCAACAGATATTCTGCTGAGTTTCATTCCAAATTATATGCAGATTTTACTAAATTTTCGTAAGGTGTCAGTATTTTAGAAATGTTGGTTATATGGTATAGGAACGTTGTGTCCTGATAAACGTATACGGGGTCAGTCTCTATCATTATATATTTTTTGTCTTTTAAATCTATTAGTCTGTTGCCGAATGCGACGGATATATACAATAATATTATTATTCTTTGCATGTTTTCACTCGTATATTATCTTTATGTATACCAATATTTTTATTTGTAATTATTGTATTACCTTTGTCTTCCTTTACAATTTGTTTTGAATATTTCTTAACGTTTTTGTTGCGTTGGTGCGTTTTGGAGTAAATGCTGAAGAGTTGTGTTCTTGAGCTAGGACTCTAGTGAGTTCGATCAGCGTGCTGTAAGTGCGTTCCACTTAACCGTTTGTTATTGAATGGAATGTCGGTGTTAGCGTGTGTTTAATATGCAGTTTTTCATAGACCTGTTTTACGCATATATTGGGTGTTTTTTATTGAGGTATAGAACTTTAAGTTGGTATCACTTTTTTAACTGGCGGCCATTATGTCAGCTGTCAAGTGATTAATATTTAGTGTGGTTTGCCATTTCATTATGAACAGGTTGACAAAAGAACAACGCTTGCAAATCGTGCAAATTTATTTCGAAAGTAATGGTTCAGTTCGCGAAGTTTACCGCAAGCTCAGTCCATTTTATGGTCGACATAATCGTCCATCAGAGCAATTAATTCGGTTAATCATGGATCGTTTTCGCACTACGTTTACTCTATGTGATAATACGCATCCGCAGAGACGTCGAACAGTGCGCACCGAAGAAACAATTGCCGCTGTAGAGCAAAGTGTTGAAGAGGACCCGAATGAATCGATTCGCCACCGTGCACAGCAATTGGAGCTTTGTCCATCAACCGAATTGGATGGCATGAATGTGGATGAGTTATGGTTCCAACAAGACGGCGCTACATGCCACACAGCGCACGTCACAATCGATTTATTGAAGGAAACATTCGATGAGCGCATAATTTCGCGGAATGGACCTGTCAATTGGCCACCAAGATCGTGTGATGTGACACTATTGGATTATTTTCTTTGGGGATATGTGAAGTCGCTCGTCTACGCCAACAAACCAGAAACGTTAGGGGACTTGGAAGCCAACATTCGTGGCGCTATTGCCAACATACGGCCCCATATGCTCGAAAAAGTGGTTGAAAATTGGACCTGTAGAATTGGATTTATTCGAGCCAGCCGCGGCGGCCACATGCCCGAAATCATATTTAAACATTAATGCCATAAAATTATCCTTCCAATAAAGCCAAATTAATGGACATTAAAACGATTTTCTTGTATTTTATTTCAATTCGAAGTTCTATACCTCAATAAAAAACACCCTAACACCCTCAATAAAAAACACCCTGTACTTGATAATGATGCTTCGTTATCAGTCATTATGAACTTAGCATTTGGATAGATTTGTGATAGTATTTCATCAATGTACTGGTGCATGTTTTTCTTATTTGGAATTTCTCGTATATAGCAATATTTTGAGTACTTATCAGTTGTGGTGATATATGTGTTTCCGTTCATGTAAAATAAATCTAAGTGTATGTGTTCATAGGGCGAACAGTTGGCCAAAAATATGTTCTCAGTATTTCTTGAGCGTTATTTTTGTAATTTCTATGTGCTCGTCTGTGTGTTTGTATTACAATTTCCTTTTGTCTATCTATGTTTTCAATATCGTCTGTCATCTTTTGAGCTATGACAATTGATACGTTTGGAAAAGTAGAAATGATATCATCTTCGATGTGGAACAGAGTTTGCTCTTCTATTTTTATATAACGTGTTACTTTTGGGTTTATTATCTGTTTTAATCTGTCTAATAATTCGTCCTTGGTTGTGTAGAAAAGTGTGTGTCGTGCGTATGAGAAAATATTTTGTGAAGATATTTGCACTAAATTATTTGTATCAGAGTTGATAATTATTTGATTTTTAAATGCATTGAATGGCTGTTTTTCAATTTTTGGATTGGTGAACTTTGTGCTGAGTGTTGTGAACAACTCGAAGTATTATTAATTTGTTGACGTGATAAAGCATCGGCGACGACGCGTTGGTTTCCTGGCTTATATACCAATTTGGCGTCATATTCTTCGATAAAATTTTTCCATCGTTTTAATTTTGTGTTTTGGGTTCTTATCTGATATGGAAAAAAATAAGTGACTGATGGTCTGTGTAAATTGTTAGGTCCGCTATACCGTACAGGTAATTTCTTAATTTTTGAAGTGACCAAACGATTGCAAGAGAGCTCCTTCATTTGTGCTATAGTTCTGTTCAGTTTGGATAAGAATTCTAGATATAAATGAAATAGGCTTCTTACTTTGTAAAAGCACAGCTCCTATTGCAAAGCTGCTTGCATCTGTCGTTAGTTCGAAGGGTTTGTTGAAATCTGGTTGGAACAATTCGACTTGTGCTTGTAACATATCTTTAGTTTTATTTATTGCTTCGAATGCTGGTTCATCTAGATTAATTAATACTTTTCTGCTTTGCTTTTTGCTTACACAGCTCTTATCTCCGCGTAGAAATGTGGTGAGAGGTTTCACTATTGAAGCGAAGTTTTGTACAAATTTTCTATAATAACTA
Organism: Linnaemya tessellans; assembly: GCA_951800035.1. Classification (NCBI taxonomy): domain Eukaryota; kingdom Metazoa; phylum Arthropoda; class Insecta; order Diptera; family Tachinidae; genus Linnaemya; species Linnaemya tessellans. Next base: position 48,995,885 of record OX637533.1, on the reverse strand, counting down.
GCTAGCCCTAAAAATTACCCTAATTCTTTTAAATTTTTAGGTATTGGATAATCTTTTATTGTTTAGATCTTACTAGGATCTGCGGTTATTTTATTTTGTTTTATTGTGTGACCAACATATTCTACTGAGTCCTGGAAAAAATGAGATTTCTCATGAGAAATTTTCATATTTGCATTGTATAGTGCGTTTATTATTATTCGAATGTGTTCCATGTGTTCTTCGGCCGAACAGAAATATAATTACATCGTCTATATATACGTATGCGAATTTACCAATATATGGACGTAGAATATCGTCTATGCATCGCTGGAATATAGAGGGTGCGTTCCACTCACGCTGAATGCAGTCTTTTCTCTGTCTGATTTTTGTTTATCAAGATTTGGTGAAATCCTGACTCTTAGTCTAGTGTTGTAAAGACTTTTGCTTTACCTAAAATTTAAATAGTCATGGCTACGTCTGGAATAGGGTACCTGTCGGTTATAGTCTGAGCATTAAGCTTCTGAAAATCTATGACCATACGTTTTTTTTGGTTTCCCCTCCTCATCTGTGCCTTTTTTCGTGACAGTCCATTATGGAGAATTGTAAGGACTTTTGCTAGGTTGTATTATTTGATTATTTAGTAAGTTTTGAATTTCTTTATTTATGAATTCATTATCTGCTATTGGATACGGGTACTGTTTCACACCAATAGGATATTCTGATTGTGTCCTAATTGTAGCTTGTACAGTGGTTGTAAAGGGCAGAATTTTGTTGGTTTTTTCATTTATGCGCATTAAATTTTCAATTTCAGTTCTATATATATCATTATTGATTGTGTAGTTCACCTTTTGTTCACTAATTTCCTCTTTCTTTTTATATTTATGTGTGAGTTTATACTCAAATAAATTAATTTCTGCTTTTATGACTCTGAGGCCATCTATATAGTGTGCCGCTCGTATATTTGCTGTTGAGTCCTGCGATGAATGGGCGGACTGCTTCCTGATTTGCGTATTCCGCCATGGATGCAGATCCCTGGTACCCTGACATCTCTATCTTCGAAAGTGCGAGGTTGAGGGCTTTGCTAACTTTGCTGTGAAATTCAGATAGTGTTTGCCTTCCTTGCTTAAGATTCTTTATTTCCTCGAGAAGGACATATAGTGGTCGCTGATCTGCGTACGTGTAGTCGAGTCTATTAATTATTGAGTAAAAGTTCATTTTGGTGTTATGATTGATGAGGATGTCTGCTGCTTCCCCAATAATTTTCGAATGCAGGATGGCGAATGCTGTATAGTAGTTTGGAAAATGGTTTGATGTTTTCCATGAATGTCCATGCTCTTTTTCGCCAAGATCTGTATTGGTTTTTATCCCCACTGTAGCATGGTATGGCTTCAAATATTTTCAAATTTATCTGATTTGCATCAGTTATGTTTGGTGCGAAGTCACTATGGTGTTCTGCTGTGGTGATTGTGTGCAGGGGTCGTTCTGCCTCTAGTGTTTTTACATTCAGTTGTGTGTTTTGTAGAGTTTGTGTAAGTACCTCTATTTGTGCTCGTAATGCTGCGATGTCTTGATCCATTGTGTCTTCCTTTATGTTTCGTAAGGAGTTGAACACTTTTTAGCGTTTCTGGTGATGATCCAGTGTGATAATTTTTCAGAGATTGGTTTGCTTTTCTTCAAAGCCGTGGAATTGTATTTTAAATATCTCAGATTTCGAGAATATTTGGCAGTGGTCAAGAGTTAGACCGGCTTGAGCCCCCAGTTAATTCCTTGTTTAAGGAATGAATCAAAAAAATATATTTTAATTTTTTTGCTACACCGAAACGTGTGCTTCTTTATTAGTAATATTCTTAAGACTGCTTACATTATTTTCCTTAACATCTATTTATAATAATAATTGTGCATAGTATTCTTTGTTGAGACTGCAAGAAGCATATTTTAAGGTTTCTTTGTCTGTTCTAATGTTTAAATGTTCTAAAACACATTTTCTTACTTTGAATATCTTATAACTAGGTATCTTAATGTACACCAAAATATGTTTTTCACTTAGTTCCTTGTTTTATTATTAGTGATAAATATAGTTTCGATTTTACTTTGTTTCTTATCAGTGAAGATGTACCTTTATTATCAGTTCCTACATAATACATTTATATGGGTAATGTTTGTTCATGCCATTTTCTTATCAGTGAAGATGTACCTTTAATATCAGTAATTAAATATGAAAGAGTATTATCGAGGTATTAACTCGCACACTTGTTTACTTGTTCATTGTAAATTGTTAACTAAATTCAATTACTTGAACATAAATAACAAAAAGCTTTAAATATCAGCAGCCGATGGCTCTGGAAAAAGCAAAAAGAGACATATGGGATATTGGGAATATTAATCGTCAGGGTTGGGGAATTTCGTACTAACCAAAAAAGAAGTAATAACTTAAAAAATTAATGTGGGAACTTCTCATATTCAATTTTCGCCAAAAACATTGGTTAAATAGTTGATATTCCTACTAACTAGCACCACTTGCGAAAGTGGAAAAATTGAACAAAGAACGCTGATGAGATGTCGTAGCGGCCTCGAAATCAGTACTGATCCGTTCTGCTGGTTTGATGACTATAAGAAATATTCTTAATATTCCACTCTTAATATAAATAAGTATAATTCGAACAAATTCGTTTATTAAATAAAAATATAAACTGCTGTTTAGCAGATTTGAACTTAAGCCCATTGAAAAATTAACAACCTATTATTGACAATCTTTAAAAAATGTGCCAAAAATAAAAAAATATATTTTCATTTCTGGATTTAATAATGCGGATGCAATAAATTCTATTTTTTGACATATTCGCTTTCAAAATCCTTAAGAGTAAAATAATATTTAAGCGGCTCCCACTGTTCCAATATACGCTCTACAACAATCATTCTTGACAGCCAACGCGTTGACGCATATCTATAAATTACAGGAACTTCTGCCCCTTGAAATTCGACCAATTGTTTCTTACGTTTTGGGCTTTTGCAAAAATAAGAATTTATTGTTCTCATAAATTTGTCTATATCTGTAGGTAAACATGAAAACGCAGCACACGATATCAAGTTTAGAATGTGGCAAATGCAACCATTTACAAATAAATTTGCAATTTGAGTTTTGCCTGTACTCCATTAACCGCTTCCATCATCACTGGGCAATTGTCAGATGTAAAACCTACCATATTTCTTAATGGTATTTTGTTTTCTTTTAAAACTTTAATCATTATGCTTGTTATACCTTCCGCAGTTGAATCAGTTAAAGGTTCGTGCGATAAAAAACGATTTCGGCACGTTCCATAGAAAATTCTTACAATTATTCCCAAATTTTTTGATACTGAGCAGTCAGTACTTTCATCTGTAGTAGTTGAATAGTAGGTAGCGTTACAAAATTTCATAATTGTTTGGTATTTTCTGATCCAATTGCAGATGTTATAATTTTTTGGCCTTTATGCCGAATTATTAAAAATTTCTTTACTATTTGAGAATCTGGAATACCACTTTTTATTAATTCATTTAAGTAGTCCAAAATTGAAAATGGCAAATTGTGCTCCGCCACAAACAGACACAACTTTACTTCTAATATTTTAGCCATTTCAGTGGTAGGGCATGGCTTCATTTCCAAAAAAATATTCATTTTAGGTGTGCTTTTAGCAATATTCATTTTCACAAGCCATGGAAATCGTTCTTTCCATTCATCCCAAAATCCGGGCGCATGCCCTTTTCTTTTTCTAAAAAAAAACAAATACTGAATACCTAAATACAAATAATAAGGCTTAAGTCCAGTTTACCCCGTATCTCGAAACATCACCAAATTAGAATCACTGATAGAACGTTTTATTCAGAGAAATGTAATGAAAAAAATTTTTAACGGAAGCCCATATTTTCGGAGTTACGTGCCTCCACAAAAAAATTGGGAATACGGGGTAAACTGGACATGTTCCAATAATTATTGATTAATTTCTTATCCTTACTCTTTAGTATTCATTTTTCGTTTCCTTATTATTTTTCCACAGTGTATTAGTTCCACAATGTTAATTTTTTATGCCTGTACAAATTTTTTCACAATTTAGTTTTCTCTTACTGCTTGTTTTTACCGCGTGTTGTAATGCGGGGAATACGCGATACTTCAGATTGTTGAAAATGCAGTTGATGTTTGTGTTCGTAGAGAAAATATTATTGTGTGAGTGCACAACTCTTCTTGCTATTATTCCTTTGGCATTAATCTGCACAGATGTAGTTAGAGACTTCAGCTTGATTATCTTTATTGGTATTTTAGTTGCCACTTATTCTTCAATATATATCTCTGTTCAGCTGATCCTCCGGCTTTAGATGTAAAGTCTGGAAAGATTTCAATTGACGGGCAAGGTATTCGCAATGTAACCCAGGATTCTTTACACAAGTAGTACACAAAAATAAGCGCTTTAACAATAACAGTTGCATTGGATAATTTTAGTGGTGTGCAAAAATTTCGATTGCAATATCATTTACAACAGTGTTGGCAATACTATACAAAATATGTTATAAAATCGCAGTAAGTCCCGATTCACACTGGAAGACATTTGTCGACGTAGGTTATCACATTCTCTTTTGAAGTTTTCTGTAGCGTACACACAGGGAAACATTTGTGGATGAGGACTAAGATTACGCAAATAAATTAAAAGTATTTAAGCGCAAATAAATAGTAAGACGAACTGCGGTATTTTTGCAAGTGAAAAAGTACTGAAAAAATGACTAAAGTAGTAACTTTTCCATCACTGATATGTACATATACCCTAGAAAATAAATGAAAACATATATGATAAAATCTATTTGAATATAAATAGACATTTATAACTTACCTTATTTTTCATGGTATATCCTAAAGCAATTTCTGGTACGGTTTGGAATGCAAAGATGAACATTGTATGTTGAGCACTTTACATATACATACGTTTCAGAGCCGTATATTCAGGCCAGTGATCAGTGCCATCAAATCGAATCGAAACTGAAGGAGCCTTTTCATATGACAGATTTGTCTTAGACGTGGATGGAGTTAAATCTACATCTTCGGAATTCTTGGGTCTTCCTCGCTTTCTAGATAGGCCTTGAACTGATAATAATGCAAGTAATCCATTAGCGACATCATTTCGGAATGCTAATAAGTCGATTTGATCTTATTTTCTTATATTGTTACTATCGCTGTCAATGCGATATTCCAACCTAGACTTGCATACTCCAAGGTCGAGAAAATTTTCGAAAATTTTAAGTTTCCATTTTCTCGTACGAATGGAAATTCGGTACAACGATAGCAAAAAGTCCATTTTGTCAACCCCTCCCATATTTTTGTTATATAAGCCTACAACGTTAGGTTGTTGTACAACAATACTTTTTTTCTTTTCAGCACAAAATCTGTTGTGTCTTTATCGCCATAAATAGACGAAGCCATTTGAACACAGCCTCCATCAAGCCATTTCAAAAGAAAAATGTTTAGGTTTCTCTCAATGCACTAGTCATAGCTTCCCCTTCCAATCTTTTTCAAATCCTTTTCTGTTGCCAGAGAGGCCTTTCCAGCTCTTTTCCCGCGTATAGAACTTGTTCCCCATATTCCCTTTTCTCGCAAATATATTAACAAATTTAGGGTTGTGAAGTAATTATCAAAATATATTTTAAAGTTTTTCAGCTCAGAAATCGTTTTGCAGAGGTGAACAACAATATCAGAACAAAACCCTAAATTTGCTTCTCCAACAATTGTATTTTTTCCTTGGTATATTTCAAAGTCATATACCATTTCCTTAGAGCTACAAAGGCTCTAAAGAAATAGTATCACTTTTATTCCCCATTTGATGGGCTTTTTTAGCATATATTGCTTCAAACCAGTTTTTGATTTGCACGGAATCATCATTTCAACGACGCAGCTTTTGTCATCCTTTGGAATAGCATATGTCTGTTTTAGAAATTTATTTATTATTGCACGAACTTTATAAAGCTTGTCATTTGACTTCTCCTCTACGGTGAACTTTAAATAGTTAAGTATTAGATGAAACCTATTTTTTCTCAAATGTTTCCGAAAAGAGGGTACTTCGGTGGCACCACTCCAGTACATTGATAAGCGGGATAGCCAAGAGTTCCAGTAATTATTTCCAGGCCAATTAGTGCGAAAATCTCTTCTCTTGTAACCGCAGCAGATGCTCCAGATGTAATTAGCGAGACTTGATTTGTTGCGTGAACAATATTCTCAATTAAATCTGTTGTAAAATGGTTCAAAAACTATAAAACTGGAGTTTTTACGCATCTTTCAGAAAATTCTGAGCTTGGACTGCTCCACTCCTTCTTTCCCCATCGAAAATTACGAATCTTTCCAAACAGTTGAGCAGACCGTTCATCGGAGTCCAACACTTCATCTTCCGAATAAACTTTTTTTCATATATGTGGGTATTTGCATCTACGTTAGTTAACTCCTCAATTAAAAATGAATTGTCATTATAATCATTTAATGTTTCCAATAGCGTCTCCAGTACAACATTTTCTTCCTTTTCATCATCTTTACATTCAGATATGTACGAGTTATCAAAGAAGAAGAAAATTTTCTCTTGAGTAAAATCTACATATGCCATAGTGCGAAATAAAAAAAATCGTACAGTTTTATTGCTCTATGCTTATGATCTAACATTTCTTCCAGTAATAAAGAGAGTGATTATTTACATAACTACTTAAAAAGTTTTATAAAAATAAATACCTTTTGTAATAAAAAACGTTAAATATAAAATGCTTTTTATTTGCAAAAAAAATCATCTGAGCAGGTGTTCTCTTTCTAGTCCCTTCTGAAGAAGCTGGGTATAAAAAATTAAAGCATATTATTTTATTATTTATAACATAAAACTTAAAAAAATACAAAACTATAAAAAAAATTATTCTTCAGTATTTTGTCCTATAACGGGTCCCTAAAAGTGACAATTCCATATGGCATAGAAAAGCGGAAAGGGTTAATGAATGACGTGCCCACTGCTGTTAAAGATGATTTTCAAGCGGGTGCAATGGCAGAGTTGTACCGTTTGCGAACAACTTACAAACAAAAACATATGTAAATGCTAAACTTAAATTGATTACTTTATTATTTAAATTCTTTTGTGCCATTGAAGTCAATTTTTATTTTGTTTGCGTATTTTAGTTCAAACCTATTATTATAACTTTCCGTTAGCTGAAAGTATAAAATTGTCGGATCGATAAATAGCTTTGCAATATACAACTTCCATTTATTATTATTTTTGTCATTAGTTATTAATAATATGTAGTCAAAATAAACTTTTAGCGAATCCATAAAATCCTACCTCTAACTATAGGTAAGTTTTAGTAATGGGCCTAAATCAATTAATAGTATTTGTCTATATTGCATAAAAATTGCAATAATTTACATTCTAAACTGAGTGTTTGTCAAAGTGTTGTTAGAAAATTAAAATTAATTTTTCTTTTTCCTCGAATTTTTTTTGTTATGACTAGGGCGACAATTTTAATGCAAATGCTATTCTGAACAATTTTCTTTGCGATTCATTTCCTGTAATATAGCATAAGTTTGTTTTTGCATATTTTAACAAAAAACTATGTTCTGTGCATATTTTTGTGATAAGTGTATATATATTTGCATATTTTCCAAGTTTTTCACAGCTATAGCGATATTAAAAAAAATCCTCCATTCTCTCAAACTTGCACTGAATACTTTAATATCATCTCTGAAATAACCGCCATTAAATACAAGATACAACGTGCATATTAAATAATGTTTTTCACAATTTTACAAAATTATTTTTTTAACGAATAAACAAATATGGCTCGCTACAAAAGTAAACAAATTTTGACATACGTTCATGTAAAAACTGAAAAAAATTTTAGTCAGCTGGGCTCTTGCATATACTTGATATAGATATACTTTGACTGTATTGGTTTACGGTTGTTCTGAGGTTTTTTCCGTAGTTAACTACGTTGCTACTTCCTATGTGAAGGCATAGGTCGTGTCAGACACAGTAACGGAAAAGAGAATACGTTTAATAACATCGCCGGCGTATGGTCAGAAGAACCCAGTTGGTATCTGTGCATCAATACTTTGCAAATATACATATTTGTAAAGTATTCTACGGAGAAGAGAAATTAATTAATTTGTTGATGGCTGTTTGACCCCAAGGGTTCCGCCAAGTAAATCTCCCATCCCCTGGAATTCTGGGGGGGAACGGAGTAAACTCAAAGAAACAAAAAAAAAGAACACTTGTTGTGAGTACAAAATTTGTCAAAAGATTCAATTGAGAAAGCAACTTTTAATATAAAAGGCGTAAATTGCAAAAACACAAATTCAGGTAAGTCGCATGCCAGATTGCCAAATGTTATATATATATATATATATATATATATATATATATATTGATTCCTATGGTTCCAAGTTGGAACAAAGGGCCGTGCCCAATGTTATGGAGTCGTTTAAAACCGCAATCATGTAATAAAATTATTTTCTAGGAATAAAGTCCCTAAACACAAAGCATGTAAATACAGCAATATACATATGTATACGGAGGGGTGCAATAACGCCTTAGGAAGTAAGGCCTTTAAGGTTTTATTTCTCTTCCAATTGAGAAATAAGGCCTTTATTACGAAAAGGGCTTTATTGCACTTTGAAAGTGACATAAGGCCTTTATTGAAATTTAGCCAATGGTGCAATAAAGCCTTTATTTTGTATTATTTATTTATATTATATTTTATACACAAATATCAATTTAACTGCAACAATATTGAAAATCTTTGCTTTATAAAGTTTTTCTGCGTGGCGGCCTGTGGCCGCTCTTAGGGGTTTTCTCCTCCATAGGACGCGGCAGGTGGCTTCGCTGAATACAGTTTTCCTGCGCGAGTTACCTATGTTACACATAGTCACCAACCAAACCAACAACTGCAGCAACAACAATAACTACAACCACCAACTTAACAAACAAACCAACAGCAGCAACAACAATAACTACAACCACCAACTTAACAAACAAACCAACAGCAGCAACAACAACTACAATCATCAACGTAACATTACCAATAACATTGTTAACTAACATACTTATACAAATTGGGTCAGACATGAATAAGCATCTTTATTTAGGTTCATTTTATTTAATTGTATTTTATTTTATTACTTCCTAGTATAATTCTTAGAATTAAATAATATTATGAAAATGCAATATTAACACATTAATAATTTAATTGTATTTTATTTTATTACTTCCTAGTATAATTCTTAGAATTAAATAATATTATGAAAATGCAATATTAGCATATTGATAGTATAAATATTAACAGACAATAAACTATTATTATTATTAATCAACCACACATAAAGTGAATCTCGTTGTTCTTTCTTTATCTGGCGCAGTCGAACGGCGGTTTTTGTGGAAAAGTGAAAGTTGTACAGAAAAATCTCTGAGGAAAAATTTAAGAAATTTAATTACAAAAAAAAAAAAAGAAGGAAGTGAATATCATACTAATCAGATAAAATAAAGGAAATTTAAATATAAAAAAAAAAAAAAAAAAAAATCAATTCCTGTATCGTACAGGAATACTGTGGAAAATATAGTGCAAAAGAAAATATATAAATAAAAAAAAAAAAAAGAGAACTAAAAGATAAAAATTTTTCTGGGGGTAGAATATGAGCGAATATCATATTAATTGAATAAACAAACGACGATACGAGTAAAATCGTGGAGTTTGTAAAAGGAAAATAATATAAACTGTGAAATTAAAGAAAAGAAATTTAAATATAAAAAAAAAAATCAATTCCTGTATCGCACAGGAATACAAGTAAAATAAAGGTGACAAAAATCCCTGTATCACACAGGAACACCAAATAAAAATTCTTGTATCGCACAGGAATACGTTAAAAGCATATATAGTATCAGAGGAAATCTGTGTAGCTTCACTTCATCTGCAAACTCCGGAACCTACTGGAAGAAATAACGAGTCAAAGGGATTAATAATCGCACCACGCAACTGCTAAGGGACATGCTGATTTTATTAATATTGCTGTAAGTAACAAAATTTTTCTTCATTTTTTTTAACATTGTTATCAAGCGAAAATCTATCAGAATATTTCGTCAGGAGCTAAATTAGGAAAGTAAGAGATAATTAATGCCAAAAAACAGGGGTTCACCTTATAGCCTTCCGCAAATATTTAAAAGTAGGAGCTTAAATTCAATTCCTGAGGTAGTAGATTCAGCTAGGATGAATAACGATTCACGGGAACAAAGTACTTCGGGCACGGTCCCTCCTGCTTCAACAGCAGTACTAACAGCACAGATGGATGTATTCCAGTCGTTGAGAATACCCGATGCCATCAAACAGTTACCGACATTTGATGGTAACCCCAGATTGTTATATGAGTTCCTCAATAACGTTGAGGAAATTCTTTTGTTCATACGGGGAACAGATAAAACCCCATACGGGCAGATTTTGTTGAGAGCCATACGCAATAAAATTGAAGGACAAGCGAATGAGGTGCTCAACATGTACGGGACCCCATTAAATTGGGATAACATAAAAACGAATCTAATAACATACTACTCAGATAAACGTTCAGAGACTTCTCTGATAAAAGACCTTCATGCCCTGAAGCAATTTGGAAAACCATTTGAAAAATTTTATGGAGAAGTGGTAGAATTGCAATCAGCTCTATGTAACAACATTTTGTTACACGAAGCAGACCAAAATGTGATATATGCTAAGAAGTCACTTTATGAAGAAATGTGCCTCAACTCTTTTGTGACAGGACTAAGGGATCCATTGGGAGCAACAATTAGAGCTATGAGACCTAACACTCTAGCGGAAGCATTAAATTTCTGCATCAAGGAGCAGAATATATACTACCAACAGTCTAATGGGTCTTACGGTAAAATTAATCAAAATAGGCAGAATAACTATTCATACCAAAGAAATCCTTTTCATAATAAGCCTTATTATAATTATCAGCCTAATAGGAACACCTACAATTTGAGGGCACCATCCCCACAGAACATGGCTTACAGGGGGGATAGTCGCAATGGCAACCAAAATAACAATTCTTATAACCAATATCGTCCTCAAGCATCTTTTAATAATAATCAACTCGATAATTTTAATCAACGAAAACAAATGTCTTTCAATAATAATATACCCCATAACAATGCACCCTTCAATAATAATATGACCAACACTAACGTACCCAAATTTCAAAAACCGGAACCCATGGACACGTCAAGTGGGTTTTCCTACCTGAGGAATAGAGGCTCGTTCCCAAGCATTAAACAGAGCCCAAGTGCACAAACAAGAAGACATCCAAATACTGAAGTTAACAATATAATAGAAGAGGGGGAGTATAGCGAATTAACTAACGTAGAAGAAGAGGTAAATTTTCTAGACCTTGCCTCCCACAACCAACGGGATACCTAGACAGGGTTAAACATGGGTCTGAATTGGTTTACATTAAAATCCGGTTCCCTGGCAATAAACTTCTCAAGTTCCTGATAGATACTGGGGCTTCAACTTCATTCATTAACCCGGAACATGTGGACCAACAACAACATATCAAATGTAAACCTACGATAATAAAAACAGTTTTAGCTAAATACAGGATAAACAAATTGGTAATATTACCAATATTCGAAGAATTCAAACAAAAGGGAAAACTCTCATTATTACTATTTAAATTTCACAACTACTTCGATGGTCTTTTGGGCATCGATTATTTATCCAATATTGGCGCTAAAATCGACTTGAAATCTAATACATTGGAGACGGGATTTACGGCTATACCATTATATCACAAACCAAACGTGTGCTCTGGCAAAATCACGATCGAACCAAATACAAAAATGATTATTAAATTACCCGTTGATGTTGAAGAAGGGGATATTTTGATTGCGGAAACATCGGTAAACGGAAAACTTGTAATTTCAGCTGGTATTTATACGGCACAGAACTGGTCTAGTTTGGTCGAAGTAACAAACTTAAGTGACTCTCTGGAAACTATCTATTTTGATCAACCCTTGAAAACGCAAGAATACCATTCCCAGGAATACGTCGAAGTCAATACTACAGAATGTGGGCCATCCTACGTAAACGAAGATACGGATGTAAAAAACTTATTGCGGCTTGAACATCTCAACCAGGAGGAAAGACGACTACTTCTAAAATCATGCAGAAAATATTCCGACGTCTTCTACAGAGAGGGGCAAGAATTGACATTCTCAAACAAAATAAGACACAGCATACCAACAACGAATGATGTACCGATATATACGAAATCATATAGATACCCTTACATCCACAAGGAGGAAGTACAAGGACAAATTACTAAACTATTGGATCAACATATAATACGCCCAAGTTATTCACCCTGGAGTTCACCTGTATGGGTAGTACCCAAAAAGAAAGACGCGAGTGGCAAGCAGAAATGGAGATTAGTGATTGATTATAGGAAATTAAATGAGAAGACCATAACGGATAAATACCCTATTCCGAATATAAATGAATTATTGGATAAACTGGGTAGGTGTATGTACTTTTCCACGGTAGATCTCGCAAGTGGGTTTCACCAGATTGAAATGGAACCAAAAGACATCCCGAAAACAGCGTTTTCAGTAGAAGGAGGGCATTACGAATTCATTAGAATGCCATTCGGGTTGAAAAACGCACCTTCAACTTTCCAAAGAGTCATGGACAACGTCCTTAGAGATTTAGTGGGAAAAGTGTGCCTTGTTTACCTGGATGATATCATAATTTTTTCAACCTCATTACAGGAACATATCAATAATCTAGAAGCGGTATTTGAGAAATTAAGGAGTTCGAATTTTAAAATTCAGGTCGATAAATCCGAGTTTCTGAAAAAGGAAATAGAATTTTTAGGGCACATTGTATCTACTGAAGGGATAAAACCGAACCCAAAAAAAATAAGTGCAGTAAAAAATTTCCCAATTCCGAAAACTGCGAAACAAATTAAGTCCTTTTTAGGTTTATTAGGATATTATAGGAAATTTATACCTAACTTTGCGAAACTAACGAAACCATTAACGGTCTGCTTGAAAAAGGGGATGGACATAAAACTTACCGAAGAGTATGTCAGAACTGTCGAAATGTGTAAAAATCTGCTTTGTAATGACCCAATATTACAATACCCGGATTTTTCTAAACATTTCATTTTAACCACAGACGCTAGTAACTATGCGCTAGGGGCTGTGTTGTCTCAGGGCCAAATAGGGAGCGATAAACCTATTTGTTTTGCCAGCAGAACATTAAATGGTTCAGAGATAAATTATTCTACAATAGAGAAGGAACTTCTGGCAATAGTATGGGCCACGAAATACTTCAGGCCCTACCTCTACGGACATAAATTCAAAATAGTAACAGACCATAGACCATTAACTTGGATTATGGGACTAAAAGAACCAAATTCAAAACTAGTTCGTTGGCGGCTAAAATTAGAGGAGTTCGACTACGAAATAGTGTACAAAAAAGGAGTACTAAATTCCAACGCGGATGCCCTAAGTAGAATTACACCAGATATAAACAACCATGAAGCTTTCTCTACTATAGGCACTAGTGGGAGTACGATTCACTCTGCAGAAGAGAACCTGGACGATGGGATCCCAATCTCGGAAAAGCCCCTGAACGAATTTAATATACAGCTAGTAATAGAAATACAACCGGAATCAAAGGTTACTGTGGAGGTACCCTTCAAGAATAAGTTAAAACGTATTATAAAAGCACCATCCTATGATGAAAATTCAATCATAAAAATTTTTGCTAAGTTTATTAAGCCTAATAGGCTTGTTGCAGTTTATACAGATAATGATGATGTTTTTCGCATTGTACAGAAAATTTTTTCACAATATTTTGCTAGCAATAAATCTTACCGCTTAGTACGTTGTACACTCAGAATAAGAGATATTTCAGATAACGATGAACAAGATGAAATTATAAGGAAATATCATCAAAATAACAACCACCGAGGAATAGAGGAAACATATTTACACCTTAAAAGAGAGTATTTCTTCCCACATATGAAAAACAAGATCAGCCAAATAATTAATGATTGCGACACGTGTCAGACACTCAAATACGATAGACACCCACAAAAATTAGTTTTCCAAATTCCGGAAACCCCGGAAAAACCTCTGGATATTTTACACATTGATATATATCACGTCAACAATCAGCAAATACTGACTATTATCGATAAATTTTCAAAATTTGCAGCGGGGTTCACAATTGCCGCAAAAACTAGTTTAAATGTAATTAAGTCATTAAAAACCTTCATTAGTACTTATGGGATTCCGAGGAAAATCATATGTGACCAAGGAAAGGAATTTACGGCCATTATTTTTAGAGACTTTTGCAAACAATTCAATATAGATCTACATATAACTTCATTTCAACAATCTTCAAGCAATGCGCCCGTCGAAAGGTTGCATTCGACTCTAACCGAAATATATCGGATAATTATGGCTAAAAGGAAAGAGAGCAAACTTTCCACGGATCACGATGAAATTTTCTCGGAGGCTCTTATTACCTATAATAATTCGATACATTCAACAACGAAACTAACTCCGTATGAAGTATTCTTTGGCAGACCACACATATTTAATGAAACAATAAAATTCAATGGAGAACACGAGTATATCCAGAAATTAAACGAATACCAACAAATTATCTACCCCAAAATTAGGGAAAAATTACAAACTACTGTAAAGGACAGAATAGATAAACTGAACGAGAATAGGGCACAACCTGCACCATTACAGGCCAGCGATATAATATATCGAAAAGAGAACAGGAGAAATAAGATAACACCTCGATTTTCTAAACACAAAGTACAAACTGATAAAAAAGTTACCTTTATTTCAGATAGAAACCAGAAAATTCACAAATCAAAGATTAAAAGGAGAATAAAGAAAAATTCTAAAATACAATAATATAACTAATCATTCTGTTTTCTCCCTAGGTTATCTGTGGCCCACTCCCAAAGGCTAAACACACAACAAATAGACAATGAATTGGCTATTATCGAATTGAGAATGGGTAATGCCAAGGTAATAAACCATTATCAAAATTTAATCCATGTAATAGATCTTAAAGACTATGTTAATAATTCAGAGAAAATTAAAGAAACCTTAGACGTATTTGAACCAAATAGTTCAATCAAAGATTCATTAAAGATCACGAAACTTAAATTAAATCAATTAATGAATAAAATTGACAATTTACTACCTTTTAAGAGGCAAAAAAGAGGTCTATTTAATGGATTAGGCTCAACAATTAAATATATAACTGGTAATATGGATGATAGGGATGCGGGGAACATAAATTCTCAGCTTGAGGAACTTATAAAAAACGAACATATTTTCAACAACACGGTAAACAAACAAAGCATATTAAATACGGAAATGATCCAAAGATTTAACAACATTACAACACACATAAACACAGAACAAAGTAGAATTACAGAAATCTTAAAAAAAACACAAGGAACTATGTACAATAGAATAAATAAAGAAGATCTTATAATTTCACAAATACAATACTTGAATAGAATCAATTACAATATTGATTTGCTAACGAATCAAGTTAACAATATAGCCGAAAGCATTGTATTTGCGAAATTAAATATTATTTCTAAATTCATCTTAAGTCATGACGAAATAGAAAATATTTATAATATACTAAATAATCAAATACACAAAATATATTCTGTAGAACAATTATATGAAATACTAGAATTACAAGCATATTATAACAAATCGAATATAATATTTAATGTAAAAATTCCAAAATTTAAACAAGAAACTTTTAATTTTTCTCACATTATACCCTTACCAATAAATGTAACAAGACAAATATTATCATCAAATTATATAGCTTATAATAAAAATTCTATTAACTATTATCATGAAAAATGTTTGAAATTAATAGATATTTATGTCTGTCCCAATCCTACAAGAAGCGAACCTATGGAACAATCACAATGTATGGGTAAACTGTTACGAAAACTACAACCAAAATGTAACGTAAAAGACGTGGGACGATTGGAGTCTATTTCCCAGCCAGAAGATAACTTCTTACTATTTATTAACGTACCAACAACACTTGTACAATCTGACTGCAGTAAACCGTTCAACGTGACTAACACAACAATCCTATATTACGAAAAATGCACAATCAACATTAATGGGTTAACATATGAGGGCAAGGCACAAACGTACCGGGAACACATCAACATAACATTACCTGAATTTGTCGAAATAATTCCTGAAGCCGTCATTGAAGAACTCAACATGCAAAAATTAAAGTCTTATCATTTCAGTGACCACGACTTGATGTCCGCCTTGAAAATAACAACAACCACTCACCAGTATATCACATACTCATCGATTATGATTATCATTCTAATAATTATCATATCATCAATGTGCTTAGCAAAACGAATTAGAATTTCATACACACCAAAATCGTTTATGTTTGAAAGTATCGTTCGTCCACCTACAGATTCCTTGTGGCCCTCACTATACTCTAAGGGGGGAGGAGTTACCTATGTTACACATAGTCACCAACCAAACCAACAACTGCAGCAACAACAATAACTACAACCACCAACTTAACAAACAAACCAACAGCAGCAACAACAATAACTACAACCACCAACTTAACAAACAAACCAACAGCAGCAACAACAACTACAATCATCAACGTAACATTACCAATAACATTGTTAACTAACATACTTATACAAATTGGGTCAGACATGAATAAGCATCTTTATTTAGGTTCATTTTATTTAATTGTATTTTATTTTATTACTTCCTAGTATAATTCTTAGAATTAAATAATATTATGAAAATGCAATATTAACACATTAATAATTTAATTGTATTTTATTTTATTACTTCCTAGTATAATTCTTAGAATTAAATAATATTATGAAAATGCAATATTAGCATATTGATAGTATAAATATTAACAGACAATAAACTATTATTATTATTAATCAACCACACATAAAGTGAATCTCGTTGTTCTTTCTTTATCTCGCGCGTCTCATTATCTTCCGTAGTGTGACGCGCGCAGGGAAACTTTATTCAGCGAAGCCACCTGCCGCGTCCTATGGAGGAGAAAACCTCTAAGAGCGGCCGCAGGCCGCCACGCAGAAAAACTTTATAAAGCAAAGATTTTCAATATTGTTGCAGTTAAATTAATATTTGTGTATGCTTTTTTCCAGACATTTCCTTTTATGTACATTTTAATGTCAAGCAAATCTTTCAAAGCGTATATCCACGTACTACAATATATTCAATTTAAGTGAAATAAGACCTTTACGGATTTATTTCACTTTCAAAGTGCAATAAAACCTTTTTGGAAATAAAGGCCTTATTTCTCAATTGGAAGTGAAATAAAGCCTTAAAGGCCTTACTTCCTAAGGCGTTATTGCACCCCTCCTATGTATACATATATACAGCTCAATACAATGATGTGTTCAAGACGGATAGAAACATATTATTTTGCAAAGTTTGCGAGAAAGTGGTACATTCTGTGTTAATCAACACGTTAAAAGCCAAAAACATTTGGAATTGTGTGATCGTAAAAATGGAAGAGCTACGCAGGCGTTGCTAACAAATCTGGATGCCGATGCAATAAACCAATTTTCATTGGACTTATGTGAATCATTTGTTTCTGCGGACATTCCATTGGCGAAGTTTAGAAATCCTAGCATAAAAAATTTTCTTAAGAAATATACCAACGCGAATGTTCCCTGCGATACTACACTTCGAAACAAATATGTGGATAAGCTGTATGATATGCAATTAAGAGAAATAAGAACATATTTAAGAAATAGATATCTGTGGATATCTATAAATGAAACTACAGATATTGAAGGTCGGTATATTGCAAACGTAATTGTTGGAATCTTGGACAAAGATGAGAATATTAGCAAAAAGATGTTTCTTCTTAATGTTGCGGAACTGAAATAAACCAATCATGCAACAATTGCGCATACATTTCACGATTCCATTAGGATTTTAGGAGAAGAATTTAACAAAGATAATATTCTCTTGTTTCTAACTGATGCACCTCCTTATATGGTGAAATCTGCCAAGGCATTTAATATATTTTATCCAAAACACATTCATGTCACATGCTTAGCTCATGCTTTGCACCGCGTAGCTGACGAAGTAAGATCTCATTTTGCTGATATAGATTTATAGATATCCAGCGGAAAGAAGGCCACCTTCACGTGTGGCAATATCAAAAGAAAAGTATCCCGGGTTAAGGGTTGTTACCAGATGGGGATCCTTGTTAGAGGCCTTAGAGTATTACAATCAGAACTTTGATGACTTCAGAACCGCTATAATGGAACTGGATGCTACAGAGTCCTCATCAATCAAGAAATATTAAATTTGTCTCATGTTAAAATTCAACTGGCATTTATATTTTCAAACTACAGTTTCCTTAGCGAATCCATAGAAAAATTAGAGGGATTCGGACCTTTAAATGAGCAGATTAATTTGATTGACGATGCTGTTACCAGAATTTTTGACGTAGAAACGATAAAACAAAAATTTCAGAACTTAATACAACACTTTCGATGTACAAAAACTTTTTGCTCCCCAACAGGCACTTTACATTTGAAAATTAAAAAAAAGTATGTTTGTGTTTTCACTACTCGTTTAAATGTAGATTCTATGGACTGATTTTATTTTTATATATTAATTATTTATTTGATTGTGTAGACACAATTGGGTATTTCCATTTTGGCGTTACATTATTTTGTAGGGTGATATGTGTAAGAAAAAACTGTAAAAACCAGAATATAAAAAAGTTTTTTTCTGACATTCGAGAAGTAAAAACAATGCAAATAATCGAACCTAAGGATTTCAAGATATACTCAAACAAATGACCTGCCGTTACGTTACAAAAAACGGAAGTGCGATTTGACTTTTATAACAAAATTGTTTAACTCTGCGAATTGGGCAAGTCTTTTTAATCAAAACTTTTTTGGTAGAATTTGCAATAATATATATTTATTTTCCAAGTTATCAAATGAAAAAATCTTTTTTCCTTTTCTTCTTTTAGGAAAAAAGATCTGGCGTTACGTTACTAAAATTTCCACTTGATATTTATTTTGGTAAAAAAATACGAAAAAGACATAAATATTAGAAAATTATATAAAAAACTACATTTGGTATTTATGTATATGTAGGTACAATGTACCTACATATACTGCATGGATCAGTCATATGCAAAGGAACAGGAATATAAGTTGCAAGGTTAACGACACAAGAGTAAGGGGGAACGTATGTTGCGGAACACCACAAGGGGGAATATTATCTCCCTTGCTGTGGATGGTGACCATAAATACCCTACTGAAGACATTATCCCAGGAAGGATTTCTCCAGTCTGCTATGCAGACGAAATAGCGATACTGAAAAGGGGAAACAATCCTAGGGTTCGTTCAGGGCAATAGAGGCCCTGAATTTAGCTTATAACTGGGCTACACAAAGGGGTCTCAATGTCAACCCAGAGAAGACAGAAATTCGTATGTTTACAAGGAAACGGAACATTGCACATTTAGTATCACCGGTAGAGATAGGACGATACAGATTAATAAAAAGGTCAAATATATGCTTGACTGGAGGTTATCCTGGAAGGACCATATAGAAAGTGGGGTGATCAAGACCAAAAGAGTCTGGACCTATTGCAGAAAGGCAATCGGGTCCAATTGGGGAATGAGCCCAAAGATGGCACAATGGTCCTATACGAGTGTGGTAAGACCAATTGTGACGTACACCTCGTTAGTATGGTGGACGTCCTTGGGGAGGATAGCTAATATCAAACATCTTCAAAGGATACAAAGACAGTTCTGTATCGGCATCGGTGGCGCGATGAGAACCACATCAACTAAGGCGATGGAAAATATTCTATCAATACTGCCTATTGATGTACAGGTTAAATACGAAGCAGCTCTGGCTGCTACGAGATTGATGGTGATGGGTGAGTGGCTGACAAGGGAACACATAACCAAACACCAGAGTATGGTACACGTGCGATGGGATCCCTATTAGATATGTACAATCACACTGCACAACCATAATATCGGAAGGTATGGAGTGGGAAGGTGCAGGTACAATAAACCCATTAACTAATCTATACACGGACGGGTCGAGGATTGGTGACCGATCGGGTGGAGGTTTCTGTGAAATGGGCCGTAACTTTCGCAAATACTTCCGCCTGCCGGATCATGGCATGGTATTTCAGAGTGAGATCGTAGCTATTGCGGAAGGTATGAAATGGTTGAAGGAAATCGATAACAGACTACCGGTTCGAATACTCACGGATAGTAGGAAGGTCATCGAGGCCCTGAGAAATCATGTGGTTCAATCTCGGTGTGTACTACAGTGCAAGGATGAGATTAACTCATAAACGCACTGTGGGGGCATAGATATAATATGGATTCCAGGACATTAGGAGATACCTGGAAATGTTGAGGCAGATAGGCTAGCAAAGATGGGAGCATTAATGGCGAACATCACACTAGATAGTCCGAAGCCATTTCAGGTTTTTAAAAACGAACTACAGCGATGGGCTATAGAATTGCATACAAGAGATTGACAGCACTCTACCGTAGGTAGGGTGACTGGAATTCGATGGGGGGGACCCAGATGGTAGTAGGACAAAGGAGGTCCTAACATTGAGTAGGCCAGCACTACAGAGGTTGGTTCATTTAATAACAGGACATACAGAGTTAAGAACTTACCTGGCACGAATGGGTATCGTTGGCGATATAACATGCAGGGGGCATGCCAGGAAGAGGACGAGACACTGGAGCACTTTTTGTGCTACTGTCCAACTTTTAGCCAAGTCAGAAGACAAACATTTAGGAGATTATACAGGAGATGAAATATCTTAGGGACTCTAATTGGAAAGACTTACGGAGGTACATTGAAGAAACTAGGTTCTTGACGTAATCAAACTCAGAGTTTTCCATGGTATCAGTGAAGGCTACCTACAGTAGAATGGGAACTCCTTATCATAGAGCGTACAACAGGTCTATGTGGCCTAAGTGTAATTCAGGACGGATTGGGATGCTTATGCCACTGTTTTCAACCTAACCTGAAGATATCGTACCCTAAATACAAAAGGGTCACAACTCAAAGTTTTCCAAAACTGACTCTTTTCCATAAATTAATTTAGAGTACACATCTCTTAACTAATGCAAAAATTTCTTTCACATCATTATCTTCTTTAACTGGAAAAATACAGTGTATTTTTAAGTGTGTTGCTTCAGCAAGAGGAACTTGCTTTGTCTCTCCAGAAAATTTTAGTATTTTGAGTTGTGACCCTTTTGTATTTAGGGTGCGATATGTATTTATTACTTTTATTACTTACAAAACAAACAAAAATGAAAGGCGTGTACTGTGCTTAGCACATTGAATATTGGACGCTTTTCAAATTTTTATTGCCGTGCCGCTACATATAAAGTGCTTACAGGATTGCTGTACAAAGTCAAAATTAACACCATATGGATTGTGAGTTGCCGCATTAACTAATTTATTATGCAATCACACGATATAAGTATACAAAATTGTGGCAATTGATAATTTCTGGAAGAAATGCATCGTCTCCGATGAAGCGGATTTCCATCTGAATGGCTTCGTGAATACACAAAATTGTCGAATTTGGTGTTTAAAAATCGTTAGAAAACACTCACGCAATATCTGAACTCAAATCCGAATTCCAATGCCCCGTATTTGTTTTCCCTTTTCGAATATCAGATCCCTGCTTTTTTAATATTGCACCTAGGATTCTCTTCGTCGCACATAAGGGTATTTTGCCAATCTAACCGGACATTATAATTTTTGTATGTTTATATTGCTATTAAAAAGTTATTATTGCCCCTGCATTGATGAAACTGGGCAGAAATATGTATTATTGTCATGGACTATTTAAACTGGGAAATAGGAAAAATCGGACTAAGGGGGAAAAAGTTCCCCTTAGAAGAACTAATCCTACCTCTGAAAAATTAAATTTTATTTTAAGTTTTCCCGTACTTTTGTTTAGAAAACGGAACTGTTAACGTCGGCGAAAGTTCAGAAACCTGAACATGGACCCAGAAGATCGTGAAATGCAATTTTTTCTGATATAAAATATTATTTGCAAAAATAATGTAAATATTATAAGTAAGGAATTACTTACTCGTTGTTAAAGTAAAAATTAAATGTTTCAGCTTTTATAGGAAGGGGGAAAAATGTGAAATTTTAAAAAATCTCCACAAAAAAATGGAGCAAATATGGGTAAAGTTTTTGTTCCTGTCTAAAAGTAGACATTTCATATTTTATAGTGAACTATAACATTTTTACGAACTCGATTGAACTCGCTTTCAAAACCCTTTTGATATTTTCGTCTTTTACAAAAAATTCAACAAAAAAAAAATATTTCTTTTTAATTTAGAACAAATTTTCTTATTATAAAAATTTTAAATAAAATTGTTTCTAAAAATTAATATAAGCAGCTGATGATATAACCTTTCGCAGAGAAAAAAAAATAAATGTAAAATCTTTATTCTTTTAGCCACAAAAAAATTATTGTAAATGTGTCAAAATCGTAAAAAATTCAGTAAAAGCCCATACAATTTTCTCAACTTTGTCGCAAAACGACAAATCTCAAGCAAAAGCCTTCCGGCTAGAATGGCCAAATAGCCCTATGTGCGTCGGTGATATGCAACCACTTCTCTGTAAAAAGTCATGCAAATTCATGAAAAGACATTTAAAATAGGTACTGTAATAGTTTTCACAGCGCTGCAAATAAATTTATCTTGGAAGTAAAAGAGATGTAAACTTCTTAAAAGACATGAGGATATTCTAATGCAGAAAGTAAAAAGTAGAAATTTAGTAGAAAGAGTCGACGAATCATAAATTTGCTCAAGTATGGAAATTTTCAACGCAATGAAAACTGCGGAGCGAGTCATCATTAAAATTCGCGGCGAGCATCACTCTCTCATTCATAGAAAATTCGTATGTTTTCTAAAGAATGAATTTGATTTGAAAATGTTAACAGAAGTTCGGTGGGTACATAGTGGTGATTCAATCAAAGGTTAGAAGTGATAAAGTTCTTAGAATTAGAAAATATGGAAGAACATTAACATGTAGAGAATTCATTTTAGATCATTCTTTTTTTAGCTGATACAACCGCCATTCTAAATAAATTCAAGTTAGAACTTCAACTAAAAGAAAAAAGCTTGCTTGATTTATATTAAAGTGTTTCTAACATTAAAGGTAAATTGTTTATAATCCTATATGAAATTCACTCGGGAGATTTTTAAAAAATTCAATTATTTACGTCAAAGAAAACGGAGTAACAACAACAGCATGTGCTAGGTATGGAATAAATTTTTAATAATGTGCAAGATCGATTTAAAGATTTTAAAATTTACATCCAATAATTGATATCTTTCAAAGATATCATTGCGGGTTCAAAAAACTCAATACACTGACATACCATTATTAGCTCATATTTTTCCTAGTTGCAAGAGAATTTGCTTGCAAGTAAATTTATGACAATTGCCGCAAGTAAAAACAGCAATGAGAAAACAGCAGTACCGATGATGAGTTTTATGATAAAACAATACTGAAATAATAAATAGATAAAACTATTATCTATTTAGTATTTCGGTATTGTTAGATATTTTAAATCATTTTAATATATATATTATTTTAGTGCTTTTTCTTTGTTATGTGGTCAAGTATGTCTAAATGCCTGCATTTCATTGGTTCTTACACCAAATCATCAGTAGACTTTAACCTAATTCCAAAATAACAAAACCTCTTAGCTTATACCTAAACTCCCAAAAATTAATTGAGAATTACATTAAGAGGTTTTGTTATTTTGGAATTAGGTTAAAGTCTACTGATGATTTGGTGTAAGAACCAATGAAATGCAGGCATATAGACATACTCAACCACATAACAAACAAAAAGCACTAATTTAATTGAGACAATATGTCGAATAAACGATTTTAAAAATATATATTTTTTAAATATATCAAATTGACGATTTTCTTTACAAAAACTTAAGTATTCTGACGTTTTCCTTGTAAAGGTCTATAAATCCATAATATTTACCGTTATGCGTCAACACTTTTTAAATATGATTACGTCAAATAAAAGCTAAAAAACTAAATCCGTCATAAAATAATAATTATTATTTTATGATAAAGATAGTTTTTTTTACCAAATTAAGGCACTTCTCTTGTAGTGTATGTGAAAAAATAATTGTCTTAATTACGATATTTTAGCATTAAAACTGACGACCAATTTGTAAACATGTTTTGACCATTAAACGTTTTCCATAGTGTCATTTTCGGCCGCCATTAATTATTTTATTTGCGTTTTACAGATATTTGTTTATTATGCTGTCTTTTTATTGCAAAAAAAAATGATTTCAATTAAATTTGAAATTGCATAAGATCATTTTAGTTTCCCGTTAGACTTTCCTATGTAGCTCTGTTTGTATAACCAAAGGCTGCACTTTATAAGCATGAATTGAAGCCCATTAATATTAAATACGTTTCTTTAATTTACTTTTTTAATTAATAGTAGATTGGATGTTATATTATATTATATTATATTAATAAATACATACATATGTATGTACCTGGTACATACATATGTATGTATTTATTACTTATGAATATATTACATATGTATATATTATTTGATAATAGTTTTATTTGAAGATGCAGTTTCAGCTGATTTTATTTGCATTTCTTCACTGCATGATAAAAAATTAATTTTATGTATTCTATGTATTTTCTACACATCGGTTTTGTTCAGGAGAGCCATTTTAAAGATTTAAATACGTGTATCTTTGGTGTACCATCACTTCATAAAACGCGCATATCTCTGGGAGGGAACACTTTTGGGGCATGGGATAGGTCTCATTCGATGCTTAGATGTTGTCCACATAAAAAAAAGTGAAAATTGATTTTTTTTACCCTTAGGTCCCTTTATCTATGCGCAGTCACATATGCATCTTCCAAGATTAAAACCTTGCAACCAAATGTAGAAATGAAATCAGGTAAACTGCGCGCAATGAACTTATTTTTAAATTGTGAACTGCATTCATCCGAGATAATATAAAAATTTTTCAATTGTTCATGCTCTTTTTTAATCTAGTCTAAAAGTGTAATCAGAAAGAAACAAACTGATGTTTGCTTTATGGCTGAGTTTGTCACTGATTACAGCATAGGATTTTACTCCGCCAATTAGCCAGGCAACGCAAGTAGAAATGGTAACTTGGCGGTAGCTGAAGTGAGCGCTCTGTATCTCGTTTTGGAAAATTAATCTGTAGTTCTCAGCGAAATCTACTTGCAGGACTTCTGTTTTCAAATGTTTTTTTTTCATCTCAAAATAATTTTTCTGGGACCGTTTTACAAAAAAATGGCAATTGCGAATCTAATTCGTACAATAAATCAGATATACAACCGTTACTTTTTGTCAATGCAATTCGGTCGTCCACTTTGCGCCAATATTTCCATTTAATGATTTAATCCATTGATGTTAAATATTTTAGGGGAACTAAATAATTTTCTACATTTTTAATGCATTCTCTGCAACAATTTGTCACACATTTTTCATTCTCAATGTTGCAGCAGACGGATTTAAGGAAAATTTCAAATTTGGAGGAAAATGATTTTATACTTTCCAAAAGAAATGCAAAATTTTGCATGGTACTTACACACGCACATATTTGGTGGTATCTTGCTGGAAAGTTCCACGTATTTTGGTCGTAAATCATAAAATACCGACTTACTAACTAAGTTAAGATTTCTTTCTTTTTTATATAGTTGGTACGACTCAGAAACAGTCAGCAACATAAAACGCTTGAGTACTATTTCCCATCAATGATTAAAGTATTCTTCCGACCTGGGGCTTGGATACTAATATCGTCTCTCAAATAAAAATCCCGAACAATTTGTTTCTTTGCATCTGTTGCAGATTTTATTTCTAGTGCCAAAGATGATTTACTATTTGTGCCATACTTTTTGTAGTGAGATTAACAAAATAGTTTTTAAATATACTTGTTAATAATTTCAAATTTAATGTATTGTCAATTAAAAAAAATTATATTAATCAAGATACCCAACTTTTCTTTATCAACAAATTTTATAAAAATAAAATTAGTCGTTTTCTATTATTCATATTAAAAAGTTCGTTTTTATTATTAAACCTCCATAATTTGGTGACCCCGAAATGCCTACAGCACATTCACCTACTCGTGGACTTATTGAAGATGGACCATCTGTGTCTTTACAACAAATTCCAAGTAACCATCCAGAAGTTGCTGCAGCATCTGCAACGGTACATAAATTACCACATTTTTGGTCGGAGCAACCGCAGCTATGGTTTATCCAAGTAGAGAGAATTTTTTCCCTAGCTCATATAACAAGGGATGAAACTAAATTTGCTCATGTGATTGCAAATTTGGATGCAATATATTTAAAATTCGTGGGTGACATATTAATTGCTCCACCTAATGTTGGAAAATATAACGCAATCAAAGATCGACTTATATCATCATTTGCTACTTCAGAAGAAGCTAAACTCAAAAAGCTATTTGGTGGTTTAGTAATAGGCGACCAAAAACCTTCACATTTTTTGCAGTCAATGAAGGCCCTGGCGGTTGGAAACAATATAGGCGATAACGTTCTCAAAACTTTATTTCTGGATCAACTTCCAGATAATATTCGCTCAATACTTATTAACAGCAATGCCGATCTAATGACAATGGCAATGCAAGCGGATAAAATAATGGAAATTGCCTATCCACAAATATCTGCTTTATCATCCTCAGACAATATTTTGCAACAGCTCTCTGCCAAAATTGAAGCATTGGAAAGAAGAATTGAGACATCTGATAGAAGAGGAAGAACCATTTCGAGTAAACAAGATAGACGTCGAAGTCGTACGAAAAGCCGTAACAGAAGAAATGATTGGTGTTGGTATCACCATCGTTTTGATTCCAAAGCAACAAAATGCATACATCCATGTTCTTACATAAATCAAGCAAAAAACTAGAAACTGTTTCGGACAAAGCGGCTACCGAAGCAATATTAGTTACAAACAGCCGTCTATTAGTTAAGGACCGTATTTCAAAATGGAATTATCTTATTGACACTGGAGCAGATGTATCTGTAATTCCATGTTCAGATAAGGTTATGAAAACCAATTCCGTTTGTAAATTTAAACTCTATGCTGCAAATGGTAGTGAAATTAAAACATATGGTACTAAATTAGTTGAACTAGACTTTGGATTGAGACGATCTTTTCGATGGATTTTCATAATTGCAAACGTCACTCACCCTATAATTGGTTCCGATTTTTTAAAGTTTCATCACCTTCTACCTGATCTGCACAATCGCACTTTGATAGATGGCAGAACTTTTATTACAACACCAGTAAAACTTACACAATCATCACCTACTATGATTTCTTATATAAACAACAAAAATTCAGTATATGAGAAACTGTTAAAGCAGTTTCCTGATGTTGTAAGCATAAATTTATCCCTTGCCGCAGTTAAAGATACAAAAGCTTTTCATTATATTGAAACTACTGGAAGACCAGTAACAGCAAAAGCACGACGACTATATCCTAAACGTTTGAAAATCGCAAAAAAAGAATTTCAATTTATGTTGGATCAAGGAATAATTCAACCATCGAAAAGTGAATGGTCAAACCCTCTACACATGGTTCTGAAACGTAATGGAGATTGGCGCCCATGCGGAGATTACCGTTTTCTCAATAAAAAGACAGTGCCAGATAAGTATTCGATTCCTTTTATTACAGATTTTAATTGCAATTTGGAAGGATGCACAATTTTTTCCAAGTTAGATTTATTTCGAGCATATCATCAAATTCGCGTTAATCCTGCAGATGTGCCGAAGACAGCTATCATTACACCTTTTGGACTTTTTGAATTCCTTAAAATGCCTTTCGGACTACGAAATTCTGCTCAAACTTTCCAGCGTTACATGGATGAAGTGTGCAGAGGCTTAAGTTTCGTATTCGTATATATAGATGATGTCCTAATCGCTTCGAAGACTAAGGAAGAACACGTTTTCCATTTGCGTTTACTACTTAAAAGGTTTAGCGAATATGGAATTTTAATACATCCAGACAAATGTATATTTGGTGTACAAGAAATTGAATTTGTTGGATTTAAAATATCTCAAAACGGTATATCGCCAATGAAATCAAAAGTTGAAGCTATACTCGATTTTAAAAAACCGAAAACTGTTATGGAATTGCGACGATTCTTAGGAATGCTTAATTTTTATAGAAAGTTTTTGCCTAATGCAGCCCAAATTTAAGTAAAACTTAACGATCTGACTAAAGGCGCTGTAAAGAATGATAGAAGAGTAATCAAGTGGACTCCTGATTGTGAGAACGATTTTAACTGCTGTAAAACAAATTTAGCTAACGCTGCTATATTAGCACATCCTATTTCAAATGCAAATATATGTCTAAAAGTAGATGCTTCAGACTTTGCAATAGGTGCAGTACTCGAACAACAAGAAGGAACTGTTTGGCGGCCTTTAGGATATTATTCCAGAAAATTATCTGTAACGGAACGAAATTATAGTACATATGATCGAGAACTTTTGGCAGCATATAATGCCACAAAATTTTTTAGACATATGCTAGAAGGACATAACTTTGTGCTGTTTACTGACCACAAACCGCTTATTTTTGCGTTTAGACAAAAGCCTGAAAAAGCCAGTCCACGCCAACTTCGCCATCTTACTTATATAGGCCAATTTACGCCTGATATACGTCATATATCGGGAAGAGAAAATACTGTTGCTGATGCACTATCAAGAGTTGAAGAAATTTCAGCTATTAATTATGAAGAAATCGCCACTGCTCAAAAAGAAGATAAAGAAATAGAAAGATTTTTATCAACGCCATCAACTGGACTTAACCTAAAGCTTGTGCAAATTCCAAACACTAATATAGAAATATATTGTGATGTTTCGTCCAAAAGAACAAGACCCTTCATTCCATTACAATTCAGAAGAACAGTTTTTAATAATATTCATAGACTGTCTCATCCTGGTACTCGGGCAACACAGCGTTTAATTATTCAAAGATTTGTATGGCCTTCAATAAATAAGGATTGTATTCAATGGGTAAAAGAATGCCAGGAGTGTCAGGCCGCAAAGATATTTCGACATACGAAGTCACCCATAGGTTGTTTTCAAGGTGATACTCAGCGATTTTCAAATATTCACTTGGACATAGTAGGACCACTACCACCATCGGAAGGTTTTCGTTATCTATTAACAATGATTGATCGTGTTACTAGATGGGTCGAAGTTGTACCATTAGATGCAATCACAGCAGAAAAAGTTTCTAGATGTTTTTATGAAAATTGGATTTGTCGTTTTGGATGTCCTCAAACAATTATAACAGACAGAGGCAGACAATTTTGTTCTAAGCTGTTTAATGATTTAGCAAATATTGTTGGAGCAAAATTAAGTCAAACCACTTCTTATCATCCACAATCAAATGGGATGGTGGAAAGGTTTCACCGTACTTTAAAGGCATCTCTTATCGCACATAAAAATCAACAATGGACAAAATCATTGCCAACAGTTCTTCTTGGTTTACGAACTGTTTTTAAGGAAGATATAAAAACATCACCTGCTGAATTGGTTTATGGAGACACTCTTCGTTTACCTGGGGAATTTTTTAATAAATCTGAAAAATTAGAAAACTTATCGGAGTTCCTTTCAAGTCTGTATCAATCAATGAATTCAATTCGGCCTCAGCCAGCAAGCAATCATAGCAAAGAAATACCTTTTATTCATAAGGATCTTCGTATTTGTACCCATGTTTGGATAAAAAATGAAATAAGAAAACTTTTAGATTGCAAATACAGGGGACCATTTGAAGTACTGGATCGACATGAAAAATATTTTAAAATCAAAATAGGTTCTCGTACAGATAACGTTTCAATAGATCGTCTAAAACCCGCATTTTTCGAGCCATCAAATGAAAACTTATTTAAATTAAATAAAAAATCTGTTGCGTTTAATATCCCTTAAACTGAAGAGGGGGTAGTGTAGTGAGATTAACAAAATAGTTTTTAAATATACTTGTTAATAATTTCAAATTTAATGTATTGTCAATTAAAAAAAATTATATTAATCAAGATACCCAACTTTTCTTTATCAACAAATTTTATAAAAATAAAATTAGTCGTTTTCTATTATTCATATTAAAAAGTTCGTTTTTATTATTAAACCTCCATATTTTCATAAAGTATGTCAACAACATGAGCCCCTTTTTTTTGGCATTAAACTTTGGGTTACAGCAATTAACTCAGATACTGAAAATCTCCAAAGATTTCGGTCAAAAAAGTTGCACAAAATAGTCAATGCACCATGGTACATAACAAATAAAACATTACATAAAGGTCTACATATTCCCCACTAAATACGAATTAAATGAGAACAGCAATCGATACCTTCAAAGGTTACGCTACGCCATGACTTTAATCCACAGGCGATCTCATTATTATTGAACATAATAAGATTTGATGTGTTGGATAAATTAAAATTTAAATAAAATATCAAAGTCATCTTGTATAAATAAATTTAACCACATGTATGTATAAGAATTGAATTTATCATGTATATACCATATAGTACATATGTATGTATATTTTTAAACAACTTTAAAAGCAATTTTAAAAACATTGTAAATATGTAGGATAATATTATTGATTTTACTGAAAATCAATATGTATGTAATATGTAGTATCTAATTTTGCGCACATTTGATTAATATCTTAAAATAGATTGCCAATAAAGAATACATTAAAAAATTGCGTGCGTTTAAAGTACACATGTCACTTCTTTGGCAAACTAATTTTCAAATCTTGTTTATATTTATGCTAATCTAAAGCTTTCCGAGACTTTGAGGAAGGGAAGAATGAAAATATGTTAGAAATTTAATTATAATTAAATTAACTAAATATAATTAATTAATTATAATTAAATTAAGTATCGAATATTTATACAAAATATAGATTAAATTTTTTTAATTTTTTTCTTCAATATGTACATTATTTTTTTAAATTTAAATTTATAAAAAGAATTTATGAAATATTTTTATTTGATATTTCATAAAAAATGCCACATGTTATTTGCAAATATGAAATTTCCTACCCTCAAACAAATTAATATAAACAAGTAAATAAAAGTAAAGCTGTGCCGAATCTTAAATACCCTTCACAAATGCATTTCTTTCCTTTCTATCCTTTCTTTCTACCACAGAAAATTGTTTTTATTCACCAAAAAACTAAAATAAGGACCTTATTTTTTTCAACCCCGGAATCTACTTTTTTGAATTTTTTTACTGGAATGTAATTTTTTCGTTTAATTCAAAAAAAAAAAAAAAATATATATATATATATATATATATATATATATATATATATATATATAAATTATATATATATATATATATATATATATATATATATATATGTATATATATATATATATATATATACATATATATATAAAATATTTGGTTATTTTTACGTACCAACAAATTTTGATTTTCCACCCCTTGAATTAAATTTCCAATATTTTTGGGTTTTAATACCAATTTAATTCTTCGCGATGTATAAAATAAATTTAACTCACTGAAAAAACCAATATTAGGAGCTTATGTACCAACAAAATTTAAATTTCCGAGCGCTGGAAGCGAAAATTTAAATTACGTGTTTTCTTTTTACCAATTCAACTCTCAATGAGGTATAAAATAGTTTTATTTAAGAAAAACTTAAAAATGTTAACTGTTTTGGTCACTTTCATGTACTACAAAATATTGCAGTTCTCCAACCCTGGAATTGAAATGTTTATTTTTTAAATTTTTGATCCCAGTTTTGTTCTTCCTGAAATATAAAATAATATTAATTAGCAAAAAAAAAACAACGTCAGTTTCCCAAACCTGTGCGTAATTTTAATTTTTTTTTCCAATGTAACTTTTAATGAGGTATAAAGTAGATTTATTTAAGATAAACTTAAAATTTTTAACCTTTCATGTACTACAAAATATTGCATGTACCAAAAATAAATTTAAAAACAATTTGCAATATCTCATTCCTGAAAATTTTTTTTAATTTGGCGTCCAGAAATAGGTGTAAGCTTCCCAGCTCTCAGAATTTCAATACCACTCTATTTAAGCTCATTTTTAATCCATCAGTCCAAGAATGAAGTATCTACCTCCTCTGGGGGCTTGGGAAACCTACTGACAAGCGGACATCACTCATTCGTCATTATTATAAGGACCCAGAATATATATTTTATGGGGTCCAATATTAATATCGAGAAAATTACATGCGGATTGACAAACTTACCTATTACCCAAGCGCGGATCCAGGGAGGTCATGGGGGTCATGACCACCCCTGGTCTAGCTCAGTACTGCTATCTATTTATTCTAAACTCATTGATAAATAAAATAAATACATATTTAAAAAAAATATTTTTTAAAATAAATATTGTTTTGATGATGAATAAAACAAGTTCTGGTCAGCAACAAGTATTTTTATCATGAATAGGATACAAAAAACAAAAATTAGCCCGTATGAACGAGTATTCATGTACAACAAAAGCAAAATTATGTATATACATACATACTTACATAGATAAGTGTTTGCTTTCTGTGTATTAAAATAACTTGTGTATTAAACTAAGTCCTCTTTCACACACATCAGGTATACTTACTGTGACCATATTTTTCAACCCCAAAAAGAGGACATTTAGAAATGTAATAAAAATTTATTTTATTATATATAGTCAATTGCATATATTCTAGGCATGGTCTATTTACTTACATATATGAATGGTTTTTAAACAAAATATGCCCAGAACTTCAAATATGTCCAGAAATATTACAGTCATTTGAGAAAAAGATTTTGATGATAATAATTTCTATTGTATAGTTGATTTTGACTTTTATTGTATTTAAAAAATATTAATAAAAAAAGGACATATCAATTAAAAAAGGACACTTTAATATTTGTTTATCTAGGAGGACATCATTTAAAAAAAGAGGACGAATGGTCTTAAAAAAAGGACGAATGGTCACCGTAGGTATACTTGATCAGTTTTTCTTAAATTTTCTTTCGAACCTGCCTTTACGTTCACACACAAAACGTCATGGCAAGTTTTTCTTCATTGCTGAACATTCATTTAATATATTACGGATGATAACACAAAAGAAAATATAAAAACTGACTAGTACCGTCAAGTCTATACACCTTTTCCCGCTCTTCACCGCTCTCTTCTAAAAGATCAAGACTTGACGAGTCAAACCTGATGTGTGTGAAAGGGTTCTAACTCCTCTGATTTGATTTTATTCAACGTCAACCACGGATGGAAAACATGATACAATTGTAGTTTTTTTGGTACAATTAGACTTTGTTGGTACAGTGGTACTACCACGACTAATTTGGTACAATTTAAATATCACAATCAAAAGCTTACACCTAGTTCATAAAAATAAAATATTTCGGTGAATTATACGGTTACATAATCAAAGATTTTGTGTCAACTTTTTATTACATACAGTATTCCAGTCAGCACTTCATGAAATTTTCGGGCGTTTCTTACTCCTCTGCTAGTTCCATAAATTTATTTTGTCGTTTCTTTTCGCTTTATGAAAATATCGTATTACTGAAAAGCAAAAGCTAGCCCACAACTATGTTTTGTATGAAGCTTACTTCGCTTTAGTATAAAAATAAACAATAACAAATTTATTTATTAGAAATCGATTGCATAACTTAAGGCTAAAAAAATTGTGCATGTTCTGTCCGTTAAAAAATTAAATGCAAAAATGTATTTGTCCTTTTCGCTGTTACGAACTTTGTTGTGTTTTTCTGTTATATTGTCAATGCAAGTGGCTAGACACTTTCGAGGAATTCGTGAAAAATTTCAACAACAAAATGAATAATTCCATAAAAAATTTATATAAAAAATATTGTTTTACTGATTTTAATCAGTACGCTTAACTGTAACAAATTTCAGTAATCCGAACTACGTTTTAGAGAAAAAATTGGATTACGGAAAAAAATTGGTTTTGGTTATTTCCAGTAAAGCGCAGTCGACTGTAAAGCTAAACACTTTTTAGTCGAATTTCCGTGATTTTAGTAGCTTAGTCAAGTATTTTATATACAAAACCGTAAAAAGTACATTATTTTTGCATTAAGTACAGTACTATCTCGATAATCCGGATACCATAAATCCTGAGCATGTCCGTATTACTGGAGTGTCCTGATTACAGATGTTAATTTTTTTACCTGCATACATACATAATGCAAAGAATATAAAATAAATCAATTTTATAATTATTTATCAAATTTTTTATTAACAAATAAAAGTGCTATATTCGGCTGTGCCGAATCTTAAATACCCTTCACAGATGTAATTCTTCTTTCTTTCTTTCGTTCTTGCCAAAACAGAAAGTAGGTTTAATTAAAAAATCAAAATGATGTTATCGGTTACTTTTATATATAAGAAAACGTTTAAATTTTTCGGCTAGGAAGCTAAATGTTTGGCTTTTCTTATATAATACCTATGAACGTCTTTTAAAAATATGAAATATGTTTAAATTACAAACAAAACAAAAAATCCGTTTCATGTACCCCAAAAAGTTCTAATTGTCCAACCATAGAATCGTCTTTTAGATTTTGTTGGTTTTTAATACCAGTTTACTTCTTTCTGATGTATAAAGTAGGTATAATTCATCATAAAAATAAAAAAATAACAAATAAAATGGCTGCTTTTATAAATCGGAAAATGTCGATGTTCCAACCCTGGAACCGAATTTTTATTTTTTTAATACTAATTTAATTTTTTCTGATATATAAAATAGCTTTAATTCACTAAAAAACAAAATTTGGAATTTATGTATGTACTTTTATATACCAAAAATATTTCAATTTTTCAACCCTGGAACCGAATTTATAATATTTTGATACTAGTTTAATTTTTTCTGAAATATCTAATAGGTTTAATTCACTAAAAGCACAAAATTTTGAATTTATGTATGTACTACTATGTACGAAAAATATTTCGATTTCCCAACTCTGGAATTTTTATTTTTTTACCAATGCAATTCTTAGTGAGGTGTAACATAGTTTTACTTGACAAAAAAATTAAAATTTTTAAACTTTTTGGTCACTTTCATGTACCATAAAATATATCATTTGTCCAACCCTGGAGTCGAAATTTCGATTTTTTAAGATTTTAATACCAATTTTGTTCTTCCTGAATTATAAAACAGCTTTAATTAGCAAAAAAAACAACGTCAATTGCCTTTTTGGTTATTTTTATGCAGAATATATCAATTTCCCAACCCTGGAAACGAAATTTAAATTTTTTTTACCAAGGCAACTTTTAATGAGGCATGAAATAGTTTTATTTAAGAAAAACTTAATATTTATAACCATATAGGTTATAAATATAGTTTTAATTAGTAAAAAACAACGTCAATTGCCTTTTTGGTTACATTTATGTTTAAAAAAATTTCAATTTCCCAACCCTGGAAGCGAAATTTAAATTTTTTAAAATTTTCTTTATAAATGCAAATCTTCATGAGGTATAAAGTAGTTTTGTTTAAGAAAAACTCGAATTTTGCAACCATTTTGGTTATAACATGTACTACAAAGTATTGCATGTACCAAAAAATATTTAATTTTTCCAACCCTGGAAGCGATATTTAAATTTTTAAAATTTTCTTTATCAATGCAAATCTTGATGGGGAATAAAGAAGTTTTGTTTAAGAAAAACTCGAATTTTGCAACCATTTTGGTTATAACATGTACCAAAAAAAATTAAATTTTTCCAACCCTGGAAACGAAATTTTAATTTTTTTTGTTTGTTTTTTTTTATCAGTGCAACGCTTCTTGAGGTATAAGGTAGTTTTATTTACGAAAAATTGCAAATTTTTTACCACTTTAGTAACTTTCATGTACCATAAAATATTAGACTTGTCCATCCCTGGATTCGAAATTTTATTTTTGAATTTTTGATACCAATTATGTTCTTCCTAAATTATAAGACGGTTTTAGTTAGCAAAAAAACAAAAAAAAACAGCATCAGTTGCCTGTTTGATTACTTTCATGTATAAAAAAATTCAATTTCCCACCCCTGGTTGCAAAATTTGAATTTAAAATTTTTGATTTTTTTTGGCTAATGCAAATCTTTATGACGTATAAAGTGGTTTTGTTAAAGAAAAACTTGAAATTTTTAACAATTTTAGTTACTACCTGTACTACAAAATACGGAATAGGCCGAAAAAAAATTTTTAATTTCCCATAGTTTTTAATAGACCATTGAGGCTCCCCAAAGCACGAAGTAGGTTTAATTTACAAACATTAAAAAAATTAATTGATTTTTGGTATAAATTTTGCGTCGAGAAATGTTGTAAGCTTCCCAGCTCTGGAACCATACTTTGGATCTTTCTGAATTTCAATAGCAGCCTATTTAAGTTAATTTCCAATCCAACGGTCCAAGAACGAAGTCTCTAGCTCTTCTGGGGGCTTGGGAAACTCGTACCCGTAATTTCACGTACAGACGGACATCGCTCAATCGTCATGGCTATTCATAAGGATCCAGAATATATATACTTTATGGGGTCCCATGTGCATATCGAAGAAATTACACACGGAATGACAAACCTATATATGGGCAGTTCCATGGCTGCGCACGTGACAGCCGCACGTATTCAACACGAAGAAAAACAAACTAAGGCCCAAATATTTCTTTCTTCATTTAGGTTTTGGGGAAGCAATTTCAGAGCTCCTTATGTAGTGGAAAGCATGGGTGCTATAAGAGTCGTGGTCCTGACATATTGGTCAACAAAAGCGGTTGCGTGACGTGACAAAAAATAGAAGTGGTTTTTTTCTACATTTACTAAAGTTCAAAAACCAGCGAAATAAGCTAAAAACTTTTGTGTAACTTATTTGGATATTATTGAGGGATGGTTTAGCTTTATTTTCATAACTGTTTTTTCCATGATTTTATGTAAAGTTTTCTTGATACGAGCCATAATATGAAGCGTGACGTGACATTGCGCTACGTGACATTTTTTTCCTTATGATAAACTCGAATAAGTTTTAATGTAGTTTTGTTTTAAAGTTTTAATTCAACGAAAATAAATGAAAATTTAACTTTAGGTCAATGTTTGAAAAGGTACATAAGAATAAAAGGAAATAGTAACAAGTAAAAACGGTATATTCGACCGGGTCGAATCTTAAATACCCTCCAAATATATAGTAAGTAAATTTAAAGAGGTTAACTTGGTGGGACAGAGTTGCTTTATATAATATCGTACGTCAACGCCCACTAAAGGGGCGCGGTAGACAACATAATGTTTTCCACAGACGAACGTATGGGCATTGCTAGATCGTCTTAGACTTCATCACTGATCAAGAATATGTATACTTTATGGGGTCCAATTCTAGTTGGAGGGTATCAAAACTGTATTTTGGCGGGTTGCTCTGGCAAGGGCTGTAGGCGTGACTCTAAAAATAAATGTTTGGGATAATTATATACAAAATTTGATGTTTTTTTTTTGATAGGCTCATTTAGGGGGTAAAGGGGGAGGAGGGGGTAGGGCAGAGTCGTACCAGGTTACGTCTCAGCTTCATCATTAAAGCTCGTTTTCGACAATTTTAACTGCCGCTGTCGATATTTTTGTACTCTTACTCTTTGCTGTTAAGCGATACGCTTGCAATTTTACGGAATCTTTCAACTTTTCCCTAAATTTCTTATCTTTGTTTTTAATTTTTTCAGAAACGGTGTCCATCTACATAAAAACATTTATTGCTGCTTATAAAAATATTTGCATCAAAAATTTTAAAAAAGTTTAACTTACACCAGTTGCGTTACGTGACAAACTTCAATATTAAATAGAAAGGGTCTATTATTAACTTCGGTCAAAGCAATTTATTTTTTAAGTTTTATATATAAAACTTGCTTTAATTTAAATTTTTTTATTGAATTCCGTTCCACAGCGCAGAAGATATGACAAAAAATTATGCTTTTAAGGTGCGCATGTGACATTAGAATATCAAGGAAAACAAATTGAATAATGACAGTTAGATTTCTTTCGCTTTGCTCTTTTCGCATTTTTTTTAGTTTATTGTTGTTATAAGCAAACTATTTTGTAATTAGTGCCATCGTAAAAAAGGCATTTTAAAAAATTAACTATTAAAGAGAAAATTTAATTAAAAGTAATCGAAAGCAAGTAACATATTGTTACGTTTTTAGACCTTCTCGTAAAAACGCTTTTGACTTATCCTTCAAGGATTCGTTTAATTGCATCAAATTAAAAACACAGACAATTAATTTTAGAAATAAAATGCGGCAACACTTTATTTACTATTTTATTAACACGAGTATTTGTACTACTAAACACTTAGCGATGTTAACACATCTAGATTTAAAATCACACTGATCCCGCTGATCACTGGCAGCGACTTTATATAGCAAAATGACGTCGTCTGGTAACTTCGCGAAGCATCTGGTCATGGTTGTTGCTGGTTGTGCTTTACTTAACATGTAGCTATATACGTGTGTTTGTATATATGACAATGCTGGCTTGTGTGTTTTGTTTATGGTAACTATGTGCTGTTGTATGTATGAGTGGTCTGTGAGTTGCGTAGTTTTGTTTCTGCTTGTGCTATGTGTGTATGTTGCTGTGTATATTTGTGTACATGTTTAGCTTTTATTAACAACGAATACTTGCGTACAAGATCATTAAGAATAAATCATCATCTCTTAGCATTGATGTTGCTTGGTTTTTCGTTGTTGTTATTTACACTTATTATCGCAAAGCCTCGAATGATCTTGTATATTCTCAACGATGTATCCGGAATATTCCAGTTCCGTTAATTCAAATATTATCTGCATTGTGTTGACCAGGGTTGTAACATTTTGACAACTACAGATGATTTGGCAGTGCTGCCAAGTACATATAGCCACATTGTCGTTATATTTGAATCTATTTTTAAACTTTGTAACACTGCCGCCCACTTAAGCCTGTTCGACCCGAATAGGCATACAATCACCTCTACCATAGCGCGCCAATCGTTCGATATGTACTATCTTCATTTTCGACCTTGGGCTATTGTGCTTCTGTATCCCGTACACAACGTCATTCACTCTCTTAATCACTTTATACGGGCCATCCCAGTGAGTCTGTAATTTTGGGGACAATCCTTTTTTCGGCTGTGGGTTATAAAATAGAACCAATTGACCTTCCATAAATCCCTCCGAATT
This sequence comes from Linnaemya tessellans, assembly GCA_951800035.1. NCBI lineage: Eukaryota > Metazoa > Arthropoda > Insecta > Diptera > Tachinidae > Linnaemya > Linnaemya tessellans. The sequence goes on along the minus strand of OX637533.1, from coordinate 48,956,499 downwards.
TGCTGCGCGGTCATATCTAGCCTTCATCTTGTCACTGACCATCTTGATTCTTTTACGCACGAAATCATGCAGTTCGTTTAAGTTCTCCTGCTCTTGGGACGAAGTGGCTCCTTCTTCTACAGCTGGCTTAACACCAAATTCCAAGTCACCAGGCAGTTTTAATTCCGTCCCGAAGATTATTTTAGCTGGCGTTCTCGATGTGGAGTCGTGTACAGCTGGCCTATATGCCATCAAAAATTTGGGAATGTGCTCGTCCCAATCCCTCTGATGGTTGCTTACCACTTTTTGCAGGTACTCTTCTAAGGTGCGATTGAACCTCTCTACCATGCCATCAGACTGTGGATGCAACGGCGTTGTTCTGGTTTTCTTTATCCCATATAATTCGCACATTTCCCTGAATATGGCAGACTCGAAATATCTTGGTCGGGATGTAATTCTATTGGGACACCATAGCCACATACCCAGTTGTTGACGAATGCATTTACAACTGTCTTTGCTTCTTCGTTAGGTATAGCATATAGCTCTGGCCATTTACTGAAATAGTCCATTACCACAAGAACACAACGATTTCCGGCTTCATTGACGGGAAAAGGACCTGCTACATCCATTGCGATCCGCTCGAATGGTGCTCCTGAGTTGTATTGCTGTAGCTGTCCCCGGCTTCTTCTTACTGGGCCTTTGGCTGCTATGCACTGTGGGCAGTTTGCTATCCAGTCGGCTACGGCTTGTTGACATCCAACCCAATAAAAACGCTGCTTCAGTTTCTCAAGTGTTTTTGTTACTCCAAGATGACCGCCACTAGGTCCATTGTGAAATTCTTGCCGAACTTTACTTATCTTGGAGCATTGCACAACTATCAAATTTGAAGTTGTTTTGCCATCTACACTTTCCCATACGCGGTATAGGCACCCTTTTATTACCTTGAGGCTGTTCCACTGAGCCCAATAAGATTTGGCGAGTGGGCTCTCAGCCGAAATTTTATTCCGGGACGGTCTTCTGTCCTCCTCTTTGGCTGCTATAATTTTCCCCAGTATACTGTCGTCCCTCTGTGCCGCTGACCAGTCTTCATCAGAGTCGATGTGCATTAGCCGAACATCAACAACGCCTTCCTTTTGTTCGGTTCTAACGCAATGTTTACACTCTAAACAGCAGGATCTTCTTGAAAGAGCATCCGCATTGTTATGTTTTGTGCCCCTTCTATGCTCAATACTGAAGTCGTAGCTCTGCAGGCGCTCAATCCACCTTGCCAGTTGCCCTTCAGGATTTTTAAACTGCAATAACCATCTCAGTGCAGAATGGTCAGTCCTTAATGTAAAGTGTTGACCATACAGGTACTTATGGTAATGTTTAATGCATTCCAATACTGCCAGAAGCTCACGTCGTGTCACACAGTAGTTCCTCTCAGGTTTTGAGAGTACACGGCTATAGTATCCTATGACTTTCTCAGTGCCATTAACTACTTGGGATAGCACGCCCCCTATGCCCTAGCCGCTCGCATCAGTATCCAGCACAAATTTTTCTCCAGGTATGGGATACGCTAGTACTGGTGACGTACACAATAATCCTTTAAGTTTCTGGAATGCCTTTTCCTGTGGCTCACCCCAATGGTATGGTCTCAACTTCTTTGTCAGCTCATGCAGGCTTGCAGCTACACTGGCAAAATTTGGCACAAAGCGTCTGTAGTATGTACAAAGGCCCAAAAAGCTGCGCAATTCATGAAGATTTTTAGGTTGATGCCAGTCCCTTACTGCTTGTATTTTATCTTCATCTGTTGAGATTCCGTCTGCTGTAACACGATGCCCCAAATACTTCACTTCTTTCTGGAACAATGCACATTTCTTCAGGCTGAGTTTCAGTCCAGCTGATGATATCCGTTGAAGAACTTCTGTCATGTTTTTGAGGTGTTCATCAAAAGTTTTCCCCATCACGATTATGTCATCCAGATATACTAAGCATGTCTTCCAGTGGAGTCCTTTCAGTACCTTCTCCATTAGGCGTTCAAATGTGGCCGGAGCATTGCAGAGACCAAATGGCATAACTTTGAACTGCCATAATCCGTTGCCGACGCTAAAGGTAGTTTTCTCCTTGTCTTTCTCTGCAATCTCCACTTGCTTCGCAAGTCTAGCGTAGAGAACCATCTCGTACCAGCTAGCGTGTCCAAAGTGTCATCGATTCTGGGGAGCGGATAACTGTCCTTCTTGGTTATGTCATTGAGCTTCCTGTAGTCTACGCAGAATCTAGTACTGCCATCTTTCTTTTTAACCAAGACTACTGGCGAACTCCAAGGACCAGAAGATGGCTCAATTACGCCTTCACGCTCCATTTCTCTTACAAGCTCTTTGACTTCATCCCGCTTTGCTAGGGGTACACTTCTGGGTGGCTGTTTAATCGGCCTAGCTTCACCTGTGTTAATTTCATGTTTAACCAATGCAGTTCTACCTGGCTTTGGTTTCCCATGGCGAAGATACTGGCATGCCTTTTTAGCAACTGTTTGGCTTTATTTCTGTCTGTCGCTGACAGTCCTACTACTCATTTTCCTACGTATTCCTCAAATTGTTCACGTTCTTTGGCGGACAAATTGGTAGGCTCTATCTTCCTCTCGCAGTTTATTATTGCCTCTGCTGGAGTACACTGGCCAATATCGCAATTTTCTTTGATGACTTTTTCATGGTCTGCCAAGTTAAGTACTCTTATAGGGACTATTCCTGCTTTACTAGTTTTTACTAGAGCTTTTGCGGTTATAAGCTCTCTCTTTAGATCTGCTGGTTCTACAACCCACAACCGATTGTCCTCACATTCTCCCTTCATACGCGCCCATATAACTGTTTTGCTTTTCCCCGTTGATGTGTCCAGACGCAGTAAGGTTGCTATTTTTCTGCTGCATCACTGATATGGAGATTGTGGGGCCCTCGTTTGTGGGAGCTAGCTCTTGCCCCTTAGCGCTAGATCGTTTTAGTTTCACGGGGACTCTTGTGATGTTGTTTCGTTCACCCGTTTGCTGTTTCTTGGTGGCGAAACAGATCTACCTCTTTTTCTTAGTGCTTTGCAGCTGCGTTGAAAATGACCAATTTTTCCGCAGTTAAAGCACTTAGGCTTTTCTTTGTTAGCACCTTCCGCCAACAGTTGTCGCATTGCCTCCTTAAAACTAGCAACTGGGCTGTTATCCTCCTCAGACGAAACCTCCACATTCCGCACCTTGCATATCTGCGGCTTGAAAACCATCCTTGCAGTCTCTTGAGCCAGCGCAAATGCCAGATTAACATCAGAGTCGCACATGCCATTAACGAACGCCTCAGTTTTAAAGTGGTCCAGGAACGCGTGACTCTCGCCTGGATATGTGAGCTGCACTAAACGCTCGATTTCCATTGCGAAATCTTGTAGAGACTCGTTAGGCTTTTGAACTCTACATCGCAATTCCATTCTGTATAAATCGCGCTTGTGCTCACCACCATACTTGCGCTGCAATGCTGCCATTATTTCATTATAGTTGTTTCTGCTGCTTACTGGCACGGTCTCAAGTACCTCTGCGGCTGTACCCTTTAAGGACAAAATCAACTCTATGGCTTTTTCTTCAGCATCCCATCCATTTCTGCTAGCAACCGTCTCGAACTGGAACCTAAAGATGCCCAATGGTACGCTGCCGTCAAAGCATGGTGCTTTTATTCGCGCGGAAACCTCCGCAACTGCTCGTACTGTCCCGCCACTACGCTCAAAGTTATGCACTTTGTCCTCTAGAGCGTGAAATTTTTCATCGAACTCTTTTGCATGCTGTTCTAGGCCACCGCTTTCTAGATGTTGGACTCTCTCTGCCAGCTCTGAGAATTTGTTCTCAATAGAATCCACCCTCCTGTATTTCTGCTACAAGCTTTTCAGTGCTGATCCTTGATGCTTCCTGCATCTGCTGAGAGTTCTGTTTTATCTGGATCGTCATAGCAGCGAACATTGAATTTATGTCCATGCTGCTGGTTGTAGAGGTACATCGTCTTTGTCCTCAAACTCGTATGTACCGATGTCCATGCCGCGATTCTTAAACTCATCTATCAGCCTCTTCTGCAGTTCAGCTTTGTTACCTGCTGTTGGCAATTCCCGCTTACTAAGCTCCTTTTTTAGCTGTTCAACTTTTAGCTCATCATATTTCATGATTATTTATTATAATTTAATATATTTAATGTCCTTTTTATACCCTCCAAAAAAGAATTTGAAGGGTATATTCACTTTGTCATTCCGTTTGTAACGCATCGAAATATCCATCTCAGACCCCATAAAGTATATATATTCTTGATCAGTGATGAAATCTAAGACGAACTGAGCATGTCCGTCCGTCCGTCCGTCTGTGGAAATCACGATACAGTCCAAACGAAAAGAGTTACACTCTTGAAATTTGGCACAAATATATTTTAAAACTTAGAGCAGGTTAGGTTCGAAGATGGGCTAAATCGGGCAAGGGGGAAAAAAGTTCCCCTAAGAAGAACTAAACCAACCCAGAAAAAACAACATAATTTTTAAAGTTTTTTGGTTATTTTGTTAAGCAAATGATATATTTTTATGTCAAATACGGTCCAACGCCTTAAACTTGGAGCCATTAAATAAAATAAAAATATTATTTGACCCCGCCCACTTCAGTGGGCGTTATTATAGGCAAAAATACCATAAAAATTTAACAAATTGTTTTACTTAAGCCTACATTCCTTAAAAATAACACTTTTAAGCTTTAATGACGAAGCTGAGACGAAACCTGGTACTACTCTGCCCTACCCCTTCCTTCCCCTTCGCCCCCTAAATGACCCTACCAAAAAAAAATTTTTTTTTTAATTTTGTATATAATCATCCCAAGTATTTATCTTTAGAGTTTTATGACTGCCGATTGAGAACCTCGTCAATATTTTTATACATGTCCTTTTTTGTTGGTATGTGTCGTATATGACAAAATTTAGAGAACTTGTCTAAACTGGTTATAAACATTAGTCCGCTGAAGTAAAATATATCCATATGTATATTCTCACCAGGTTTTCTAGGTATTGGTGCTTCGCCAATTGGAATTTTGTTAGGTTGTCTGTCGTATTTGTGAGTTGGACATGACTCGCAGTTATTATTAAATTCGTGGCAATGTTTTTTTTAAGTCGGGCCAAAAATATTCTCTTTCTAGTTCTAAAATATTATTTCGTACATTTCTATGAGCTCTTTCATGAATTTGTTTAACTAGCAGTTTCTGTCTTTCTTCGTCTAATATATCCTCGACTAAATTATTCGCTTCTACAAATTTTACTGTAGGGAAGGTTTCTTTCAATATATCCCTAATATTAAACATTGTCTCTGCGTCGACGAGCAATGTATTAATCACCTTTGGTTTCAATATTAATTTCATGTTATTTGTCAAATTTTCGTTGGTCGTGAATTTAGTATTATGGCGTTTGAATTTAAAAACATTTTTTGATTCCAAAGAATCTTCATTGGTGTGTGTCAGAATTATTTGATTTTTAAACTGATTCAAAGGTTTAGGACTTCTTTGTATTTTTTCAGTCGGTGAACTTTGGGATAAGTGTTGAGATTCATTCGTACTAGAATTTATTTGTTGCCTTGACAATGCGTCAGCGACTACATTTTGGTGTCCGGGTTTATATACTATTTTTTCACCATATTCTTCAATAAAGTTTTTCCATCGTTTTAATTTTGTATTTGGGTTTTTATCAGATACAGAAAATATTAATGATTGATGGTCTGTATAAATTGTCAAATCTGCTATTCCATATAAATAATTTCTTAATTTCTGTAAGGACCAGACTATGGCTAAAAGTTCCTTTTCATTTGTTGAATAATTTTGTTCAGTCTCGTTGAGATTTCTTGAAATAAATGAAATATGTCTTTGTTTTTGGGAAAGTACAGCGCCTATAGCAAAATTGCTTGCATCTGTGGTTAATTCGAAGGGTTCTTTGAAATCAGGTTGGAACAATTGTACCTGGGCCTCAAGTTCATCTTTGATCTTATTCATTGCTTCTAGAGCAGGTTGGTCTAATTCTATATTTATTTTTGCGCTCAGATTTTTGGATACTCCACCGTTTTCGCCTCTCAAAAATGTTGTTAAGGGCTTAACGATTGCAGCGAAAATTTTTATAAATTTCCTGTAATAACTCGATAAACCTAAGAAGGATCTAAGTCTTTTAATGTAGTTGGCTTAGGAAAATCTCTAATAGTTTGTATTTTTGTAGGATCTACCGTAATTCCGTTATGTTTAATTATGTAGCCTAAATATTCTATTTTTTCTTTAAAAAAGCGAGATTTCTCGGTTGAAATTTTCATATTTGCTTTATGTAAAGCGTTAACTATTGTTTCAATGTGTTCAATATGTTCCTCGGGTGTGGAAGAATATATGAGCACATCGTCGATATAAACGTATGCTAATTTACCTATATGTATATGGCCTTCAAAAATTGAGGGAGAATTCTTTAAGCCGAATGGCATCCGTAGGAATTCATACTTAGCGCCGTTGATTGAGAAGGCTATTTTTTCGCGGTCTTCTTTTTTAAGTCGAATTTGGTGAAAGCCTGACTCTAAATTTAATGTTGTAAAGATCTTTGCTTTACCAAGGTTTTGAATAGTCATATTTACATCCGGAATAGGATATCTATCCGTAATCGTTTGTGCATTCAATTTCTGAAAATCCACAACCATCCGTCGTTTAGGTTTACCTTGGTCATCGGTACCTTTTTTTGCTACAGTCCAGATGGGACTATTGTAGGGACTTTTACGAGGTTGGATAATTTCGTTAAGTAACAAATCCTGGATTTCTTTATTTATAAATTAGCTATCAGAGTATGGATATGGATATTGTTTTGTCCATATAGGTTCATCTGATTTCGTTCTAATAGTTCCTTCGTAGTGGTGTATGGAAGTTTTTTATTTGTGTACGAGTTTTTATTCATAATTTCTTCTATTCTTTCCCTATATTCCTCGCTATCTACTGTGAAATTTATTTTGTGCATTCTTTCTTTATTTTTATAATTGAGTCTGTTATTAACTAAATCTATAGTTGCCCCTATTTCTTTTAATCCTTGCATTCCTAATATCATGTCTGAGCTTGTCAGTGAATCTATTTCAAAGAATGTCAACTCATAATTTAATAGGTTTATCAACTTTTTACTTTTAACATATGAATACCCGTGTAATGTTCTTACTTTTATAGGAGTTTCTAATCTTTTACTATAACATATTTTACAATTTATATCTATATAATTATTTGTTGCACCGCACTTTATTAATATATTGATGGTCTTACCTGTTTCTCTATCGTATCTTTGTAGTTGATTTAGGCCATCCCTTAATTTAAAAAAGCTACTTTATTGTCTTCATCTTCATCGTACTCAGCTTTGGTTGAATTGGTCTCGTCTTCCTCCTGGGTGTGGTTGATTCTTTGTTGTTTGTTAGGATTGAAGTTGCTATTGGAGTAGTTTAATTCTCTCTTGAAATGTTGTTGTTGCCTGAAGGGGTTGTTGTATCTTTGGTTGTTCCTTTGAAATTGTGTTGGTTGACGAATATTTCTATCAGTTGTGTCCACATCCATTGGTTGTACTTGGGGTTGTCTTTGGATGTATGATGATTGTTGGTTTGGATTGTATTGTACATTTGGCCTGTACTTCCGTTGTTCAAATTGTTGATGGCGTGGTTTTTGTTGCAAGCGTTCATGAGTCACTGAATGTGGTCGATATCCTTGTGTTGGTGTATCGAATTGTAAACTTCTGTCGTCGTTTGGGTTCTGAGCGTAGAGGGTACCTACTGTGTATTTTGAGTTTAAACCAGTAATGAATGTTCTAACTGCTTCCTGATTATCGAATGTTTTCATAGTTTTGTCGCCTTGTTCCATTTCAATTTTTGATAGGATTAGGTTCAATGCTTCATTGATGAATGAATGATACTCAGCCAAATCTTTTCGTCCTTGTGTTATCTTCCTCATTTCTTCAAGCAAAATATACACTGGTCGGCATAGTCAAGTCTATTGGTCGGCATGGTCAAGTCTATTTATTATTGAATAGAAATTGAATATAGTGTTGTGGTTGATTAGTATATCCGAAGCCACGCCTTGGATTTTTGCTCGTACGATAGCGAGTGCTGTGTAGTATGTCGGGGTGTTTTCGAATCTTTCAATGGTTTCCATATGTGTCCATGCTGATGATCTCCAGGCACGGTATTTCCGTTTATCTCCGTCAAATATTGGGAGGATTTTAAATACTTCTAAATTTATTTGGTTTTCAGTTGTTATTCCACTTGAACATGGAATCAATTGTTCAACTGGTTCTACATTAAATGCTCTGCTACTTTTTAATGCTGTAAGAGTTCGTTGTATCTCAACTTGAGCTCCTAAAAGTGTTGCGACTTGAGCTTGCAGAGTAGCTAAATCTTGGACAGACATTTTATTGGCCTCTACTTCTGGGATTATTCTTCTTGTTATGTCAAAGAACTTTTGCATTTTATTAGTTCGGGCTTCCAGTTTTATTTTTATTTCAAAGGATTGTCGTGAATATGAAATTCTACTATATTCCAATGAACATAAGTTTATTCCGCTTTTTCAGGATAGGTGGTGCTGATTTTGTACTTTATTGAACTATTCCTTTTTTATCTTGGAAGTCCTTTTGTACTCACTGTGTTTTTGTCCCCTGATTAATTATTCCTTTTTTCCTTCAGGATAATGTTGATTCAAGGATCAAGAGTGCAGTGTTCACTACGTGGCGTTTGGAACCTTTAGTATAGACTGAACTAAGTATCCCGGTTGAGCCCCCAGTTAATTTCCTTTTTAAGGAAATGAGTAAAAACAAGTAAAAACGTTATATTCGACCGGGTCGAATCTTAAATACCCTCCAAATATTTAGTAAGTGAATTTGAAATGTTTAACTTGGCGGGACAGATTTCCTTTATATAATATCGTACGTCAACGCCCACTAAAGGGGGCGGGGTTCAAAAATATACAATATCATGTTTTCCACAGACGAACGTATGGTCAATGCTAGAACGTCTTAAACTTCATCACTAATCAAGAATATACATATTTACTTTATAGGGTCCAATTCTCTTTGGAGGGTATAAAAACTGTATTTTGGCGGGGTCGCTCTGGCAAGGGCTGTGGGGAAAAACATTCCACCTTTGTCATAAAACTCTAAAAATAAATGCTTGGGATAATTATATACAAAATTAAAATTTCTTTTTTTTGATAGGGTCATTTAGAGGGCAAAGGGGGAGGAGGGGGTAGGGCAGCAACAGGCAGTCATAAAACTCTAAAGATAAATGCTTGTTATGATTGTATACAAAATAAAAAAAAAAAAATTTTTGGCAGGGTCATTTAGGGGGCAAATAAGAGGGGGGGGGGGGGGGTAGGGCAGAAATCGGCAGTACTAAAACTCTAAAGATAAATGCTTGGGATGATTATATACAAAATTTAAAAAAAAAAATTTTTTTTGTAGGGTCATTTAGGGGGCGAAGGGGGAGGAAGGGGTAGGGCAGCAACAGGCAGTCATAAAACTCTAAAGATAAATGCTTGGGATGATTATATACAACATTTAAAGAAAAAAATTATTTTGGTAGGGTCATTTAGGGGGCAAAGGACGAGGACGAGGGGGGGGGGGGGGTAGGGCAGAAATCGGCAGTCATAAAACTCTAAAGATAAATACTTGGGATGATTATATACAAAATTTAAAAAAAAAATTTTTTTGGTAGGGTCATTTAGGGGGCAAAGGACGAGGGGGGGGGGGTAGGCCAGAAATCGGCAGTCATAAAACTCTAAAGATAAATACTTGGGATGATTATATACAAAATTTTAAAAAAATTTTTTTTTTTTGGTAGGGTCATTTAGGGGGCAAAGGAAGAGGGGGGGGGGGGGCAGGGCAGAAATCGGCAGTCATAAAACTCTAAAGATAAATACTTGGGATGATTATATACAAAATTTAAAAAAAAAATTTTTTTTTGGTAGGGTCATTTAGGGGGCGAAGGGGGAGGAGGGGGTAGGGCAGCAACAGGCAGTCATAAAACTCTAAAGATAAATGCTTGGGATGATTATATACAACATTTAAAGAAAAAAATTTTTTTGGTAGGGTCATTTAGGGGGCAAAGGACGAGGGGGAGGGGGGGGGGGGGGTAGGGCAGAAATCGGCAGTCATAAAACTCTAAAGATAAATGCTTGTTATGATTGTATACAAAATTAAAAAAAAAATTTTTGGCAGGGTCATTTAGGGGGCAAATAAGAGGGGGGGGTAGGGCAGAAATCGGCAGTACTAAAACTCTAAAGATAAATGCTTGTTATGATTGTATACAAAATTAAAAAAAAAAAATTTTTGGCAGGGTCATTTAGGGGGCAAATAAGAGGGGGGGGTAGGGCAGAAATCGGCAGTACTAAAACTCTAAAGATAAATGCTTGTTATGATTGTATACAAAATTAAAAAAAAAAAATTTTTGGCAGGGTCATTTAGGGGGCAAATAAGAGGGGGGGGTAGGGCAGAAATCGGCAGTACTAAAACCCTAAGGATAAATGCTTGGGATGATTATATACAAAATTTAAAAAAAAAAATTTTTTTGTAGGGTCATTTAGGGGGCGAAGGGGGAGGAAGGGGTAGGGCAGCAACAGGCAGTCATAAAACTCTAAAGATAAATGCTTGGGATGATTATATACAACATTTAAAGAAAAAAATTTTTTTGGTAGGGTCATTTAGGGGGCAAAGGACGAGGGGGAGGGGGGGGGGGGTAGGGCAGAAATCGGCAGTCATAAAACTCTAAAGATAAATACTTGGGATGATTATATACAAAATTTAAAAAAAAAATTTTTTTGGTAGGGTCATTTAGGGGGCAAAGGACGAGGGGGAGGGGGGGGGGGGGGGGGTAGGCCAGAAATCGGCAGTCATAAAACTCTAAAGATAAATACTTGGGATGATTATATACAAAATTTAAAAAAAAATTTTTTTTTTTGGTAGGGTCATTTAGGGGGCAAAGGAAGAGGGAAGGGGCAGGGCAGAAATCGGCAGTCATAAAACTCTAAAGATAAATACTTGGGATGATTATATACAAAATTTAAAAAAAAAATTTTTTTTGGTAGGGTCATTTAGGGGGCGAAGGGGAAGGAAGGGGTAGGGCAGAGTAGTACCAGGTTTCGTCTCAGCTTCGTCATTAAAGCTTAAAAGTGTTATTTTTAAGGAATGTAGGCTTAAGTAAAACAATTTGTTAAATTTTTATGCTATTTTTGCCTATAATAACGCCCACTGAAGTGGGCGGGGTCAAAAAATATTTTTATTTTATTTAATGGCTCCAAGTTTAAGGCGTTGGACCGTATTTGACATAAAAATATATCATTTGCTTAACAAAATAACCAAAAAACTTTAAAAATGATGTTTTTTTTTCTGGGTTGGTTTAGTTCTTCTTAGGGGAACTTTTTTCCCTCTTGCCCGATTTAGCCCATCTTCGAACCTATCCTGCTCTAAGTTGTGAAATATATTTATGCCAAATTTCAAGAGTCTAGCTCTTTTCGTTTGGACTGAATCGTGATTTCCACAGACGGACGGACGGACGGACATGCTCAGTTCGTCTTAGATTTCATCACTGATCAAGAATATATATACTTTATGGGGTCTGAGATGGATATTTCGATGCGTTACAAATGGAATGACAAAGTGAATATACCCTCCAAATTCTTTTTTGGAGGGTATAAAAATATATTTTCTTTTTTCCGCTGCACTGAAATGCGCACTTCTTTATTTAGTATATTTTTAAGACTAACCAAAAATTGTTTCTTTACATCTATTTATGCTAAATATATTCCTTGTTAAAAATATTTTCCTAATTACTGTTTACTTAGGATCTATCGTAAAATTTATTATTTTATGGATTATTATGCGTGGTCTTATCTCTAGTCTAGTTCCATATATGTTAAATTGCGGATGTGTTTATTTTAGGTATAGACCATTGTCTAGTTATAATTATCTTCATCCCTTATTTTATGATCCGTCTGTATTTATTTATTAATGTATTACTGGAATGCTTAGTGTCTGTTAGGTATGTTATGCGTTAACTTGCGCTCAAAGAAGTTTAATTGAAAAAAATATATATGTATATATAAATATTAGGTTAGGCCTTATATGTATGGGACAATTTTTTTTAACAGATTAGATCGTAACTCCACCCAAGAATGTTCTACGTATTAAAAAAATGCATTGTGTAAAATTATAAGCAGATTGTAATACAGGAAGGCGTGCCGCAGCCGCCCACAAGTTGGCTATATATGCTAAATTCATATGAAGTAAGTTAAGATGTTAATTTGCGGGTCATTTAATAAAACACTGGTAAATTTGATATAAACTATAATTAATTTATTCGACCTGAATCTTTTTCCGTTTACAAATTAATAATAATGAGGAAAAATGTTTAGCAATACTTTAAAAATATATATTATGATTTTAAGAATATCGTGATTTTAACAGCAAATGTAATATATCGTTTGTGAGCTCAGACAACAACTGAAAAATATGTGGTCAGTTAAGTCCGGCATCTTTTGAAGTTCAATAACGCCCAACTGTGTAGTATCGTTTCAATTGCTAAACAAAACGGTGAATTCCCGAATAAAAGCAAACGCACTTCAATTAAATAATATTTGTATCGAATGGGCGTAAGTACATATACAAATGAAACAAGTAAAAACGTTATATTCGACCGGGTCGAATCTTAAATACCCTCCAAATATTTAGTAAGTGAATTTGATATGTTTAACTTGGTGGGACAGAGTTCCTTTATATAATATCGTACGTCAACGCCCACTAAAGGGGGCGGGGTTCAAAAACATACAATATCATGTTTTCCACAGACGAACGTATGGGCATTGCTAGACCGTCTTAGACTTCATCACAATTCTCTTTGGAGGCTATAAAAACTGTATTTTGGCGAGGTCGCTCTGGCAAGGGCTGTGGGGGAAACATTTTGTCATAAAACTCTAAAAATAAATGCTTGGGATAATTATATACAAAATTAAAATTTCTTTTTTTTTGATAGGGTCATTTAGAGGGCAAAGGGGGAGGAGGGGGTAGGGCAGAAATCGGCAGTCATAAAACTCTAATGATAAATGCTTGGGATGATTATATATAAAATTAAAAAAAAAAAATTTTTTTTGGTAGGGTCATTTAGGGGGCGAAGGGGAAGGAGGGGGTAGGGCAGAGTAGTACCAGGTTTCGTCTCAGCTTCGTCATTAAAGCTTAAAAGTGTTATTTTTAAGGAATGTAGGCTTCAGTAAAACAATTTGTTAAATTTTTATGCTATTTTTGCCTATACATTTTTTTTTGTAGGGTCATTTTAGGTGGCAAAGGAAGAAAGGGGGGGGGGGCTAGGGCAGAAATCGGCAGTCATAAAACTCTAAAGATAAATGCTTGGGATGATTATATACAAAATTTAAAAAAACTTTGTTTTTTGGTAGGGTCATTTTGGGGGCAAAGGAAGAGGGGGGGGGGGGGGTAGGGCAGAAATCGGCAGTCATAAAACTCTAAAGATATATGCTTGGGATGATTATATACAAAATTAAAAAAAATTTTTTTTTTTGGTAGGGTCATTTAGGGGGCAAAGGAAGAGGTGGGGGGGGGGGGGAGGTAGGGCCGAAATCGGCAGTCATATAACTCTAAAGATAAATGCTTGGGATGATTATATACAAAATTTAAAAAAAAAATTTTTTTTGGTAGGGTCATTTAGGGGGCGAAGGGGAAGGAGGGGGTAGGGCAGAGTAGTACCAGGTTTCGTCTCAGCTTCGTCATTAAAGCTTAAAAGTGTTATTTTTAAGGAATGTAGGCTTAAGTAAAACGCTTTGTTAAATTTTTATGCTATTTTTGCCTATAATAACGCCCAATAAAGTGGGCGGGGTCAAAAAATATTTTTATTTTATTTAATGGCTCCAAGTTTAAGGCGTTGGACCGTATTTGACATAAAAATATATCATTTGCTTAACAAAATAACCAAACAACTTTAAAAATTATGTTGTTTTTTCTGGGTTGGTTTGGTTCTTCTTAGGGGAACTTTTTTCCCCCTTTCCCGATTTAGCCCATCTTCGAACTTAACCTGCTCTAAGTTTTAAAATATATTTATAAAATATATTTGTAGAAGTTTTATGGAACAAAGCACGAATACCACTTAGAGCTTTTGACAAATGTGTCTCAAAAGTTGAAGGTTTGTATTTAGAATGGAGAAACTTGCAAAAAAGTTCGAAACGCCGGACATTAGGTTAGGTTAGGTTAAAAGGGCTGCCCGCAGTAAGCGAGAAAAACACTCGGAGGCCATCAAAAGGCCCTTTGTGATGCCCAGAGGACTATACCCTACACACTCTTCTCAAGACGAAGTGGTGGTTCCTGAGAACCATCCAGAACTTCTCACAAAGCCCGCCAGGGCAGCCAGCGGTGCATCCCTGAGGCAGTCAAGATCCCGCAGGAAACGAGAGCCTAGATGTCTAAGCCTACGCTCCGGACATTACTCCAGGAAAAACGCGAAAAAGACTTCGTAAATAAATTTGATGATTTGTTTGATGTCGCACAAGCCGATGCATTGGATATTATCACTCTGGCAGAAGATAAGCTTTTTTTTAACAAATCAAAGAAAGCAGGGAAGACCTGGTGCAATGATAGGTTGTGACTGCAACTTGGCGAAAAAAGAAAAGGCAAAATCGCTTAGGGAAGAGAAAAAATAACGTTTCCACGAGAAACATACAGTCGTATTGCAAGGTAAATATTGAAGGTGTAGTGCGATTTCAGTCATGTCTTCACTTGCAAGTCCTCAGTTTGAATCTATTATATTATTCTGCAATATATCTTATAAAATTTTATAGATCAATGTAAAGCCGTCCAATGGCAATCAAGTGATGAATAGACTATTGAAGATTGTGAAGTGCAACAAATTCCAGATTCAGCATATGAAGTAGGTCCTAGTACTTCAAGAAAAAAACGAGGTACACATAATTTTATCACACCAAAGCTTGTGTCAGTATTAGATAGGTGTAAAGTAAGTGACCGTGACGCCGTTCGAATCCTTATAGCAACTGCGCAAGCATTGCAACATAACGTTAGCGATTTAATTATAAATTGTACTTCAATTCGCCGATCGCGTACAAAGTTTCGATTTGATGCAGGAAAAAGAATCCGCGAAACATTTAAAAACAAAGAAATTAAGGCGGTGACTGTTCACTGGGATGGTAAAATGTTGCCATCATTGATGGGTATTGAACACGTCGATCGTCTGCCTGTAGTTGTATCTTTTAATGGAACAGATCAGCTACTCGGCATCCCAGCGATAACTTCAGGTACGGGAAGACAGCAAGCAACGGCTGTCTTTGACTTACTCAAAGAATGGGATCTCGATGAAAAAATGGAAGCCCTGTGCTGCGATACCACCGCATCAAACACAGGACGAATACAAGGCGCATGTGTGCTTTTAGAACAAACACTAAACAAAGATCTCCTGTATTATCCATGTCGTCATATTTGAAATACTTTTACGGAGTGTATTTGATGCAAAAATATCAACATCTTCGGGTCCTAGTGTCAAAATATTTCATAGATTTAGAGATGCCTGGACTAAAATAGACAAAAGTAATTTTAAGTCTGGAGTTGAAGACTTACATTTGAAAAATGTTATTGGGGATACAAGGGAGATACAAGAGTTTACATTAAAAAGTTTAAAAGATATGCAACCACGGGAAGATTACAAAGAGCTTCTCCAATTGGCGGAATTTTCGTAGGCGGGTCACATCCAAATTTTTCATTTCGAATGCCTGGAGCGTTCCACCATGCATGTCCAAAGCAATATATAGTTTAAAAATTTACTTATTTCGGAACCAGTTCATTTTGGCTGACTGTGAGTTGAATGGAATTAGAGATATACATATGTGTTTTTATTATACAAATATATTTAAAAGTTTGAATTAAAGCTGCCATTGCCGCAGAAGCTCCTAACCAAGATTTGACATTGCTAAAAAGTTTATATCTTTACAATTTAGTTGATGAAAATTTAAGTCTTGAGTTAATTCGAAAATTCTGCAATCATTTATGGTACCTATCGCCAGAAATAGTAGCGCTTTCATTTTATGATAATCAAATTTCAAACAAGTCAAAACGACTCATGGTTGCGGCGCTAGATCGAGCCCATGAAGATGACAACAAAAAAATTACAATTCTTCCTCATTACATAGAGCAGTACGTTAATAAAAATATTGAAGATTTTATCTCGCAAAAAACTTTAAATTTTTTCAACCTATATTGTATCCCAACGGATTTTTTTAAGAAATATCCTAGGGAATGGGAAAACGATAAATCGTATAAAATTGGCTAGAAATGGTTGGTAAATTGAAAGTTGTCAATGATACTGCAGAAAGGGCTGTAAAGCTTATGGAAGAATACAATCAAGTTTTGTCGCGTGATGAAGAGGAGAAACAGTTCATAATGCAAATTGTAGCTGATTATAGGAAACAATATCCAAATGCAAACAAATCGGTTTTATTAATCATATGAAATAACTTAAATTAATATATTTAAGTACGAAATTAATTAAAAAAATAAATAATATTGTATGAATGTTAAAGTGTAATAAAAAAGTTGGTAAAATTAAATTAAACTACTTATTCCTTTTTTATAAGTTTAGTGAATCTTGAAAATACATTAATGGTTATTATCCAGGGTGGGACAAGTGTAATATTTTGTAGTACATAAAAGTGGCCAAAATGGTTAAAAAATTTAAATTTTTATTAAATAAAACAACTTTATACTGCAAGAAGACTTGCACTGATAAAAAACAAAAAAATTAAATTTCGCTTCCAGGGTTGGGAATATGAAAGTTTTTTTGTAATATTTTGTAGTACATGTAATAACCATAATTGTTATAAATTTAGAGTTTTTCTTAAATAAAATCACTTTATACTTCATGAAGATTTGCATTGACAAAAAAATTTTAAAAATTAAAATTCGCTTCCAGGGTTGGGAAATTGAAATTTTTTATATGTACATAAAAGTAACCAAAATGGTTAAAAATGTTAAATGTTTCTTCAATAAAACTACTTTATACTTCAAGAAGAGTAGCACTTATAAAAAACAAAAAAAATTAAATATCAATTCCAGGGCTGGGAATTGAGGTGGCAAAGGAAGAGAGAGGGAGGGGGTAGGGCAGAAATCGGCAGTCATAAAACTCTAAAGATAAATGCTTGGGATGATTATATACAAAATTTAAAAAAAAAATTTTTTTTTGGTAGGGTCATTTAGGGGGCGAAGGGGAAGCAGGGGGTAGGGCAGAGTAGTACCAGGTTTCGTTTCAGCTTTGTCATTAAAGCTTAAAAGGGTTATTTTTAAGGAATGTAGGCTTAAGTAAAACAATTTGTTAAATTTTTATGCTATTTTTGCCTATAATAACGCCCACTGAAGTGGGCGGGGTAAAAAAATATTTTTATTTTATTTAATGGGTCCAAGTTTAAGGCGTTGGACCGTATTTGACATAAACATATATCATTTGCTTAACAAAATAACCAAAAAACTTTAAAAATGATGTTGTTTTTTCTGGGTTGGTTTAGTTCTTCTTAGGGGAACTTTTTTCCCTCTTGCCCGATTTAGCCCATCTTCAAACTTAACCTGCCTAAGCTTTAAAATATATTTATGCCAAATTTCAAGAGTCTAGCTCTTTTCGTTTGGACTGAATCGTGATTTCCACAGACGGACGGACGGACATGCTCAGTTCGTCTTAGATTTCATCACTGATCAAGAATATATGTATATACTTTATGGGGTCTGAGATGGATATTTCGATGCGTTACAAACGGAATGACAAAGTGAATATACCCTCCAAATTCTTTTTTGGAGGGTATAAAAAATCTAAAAGACTATTCTACGGTTGGATAATTAGATCCTTTTGGGGTACATGAAACGGATTTTTTTTAAATTACACATATTTAATATTTTTGAAAGACGTTGTTATGTTTTTTGGTTACGCGGCAAAAAATGGAAAAAATTAAAAGAAATAGAAGTATTTTCAAACCAAATGCCATGCTCGGGTACTTAATTGCATTAAAACCAAAAGAATTAAATATTGTATCATCTGAATTTAATTAGGAGACGTTCCCTTATTTATTGCATAGGCAAAACATTTTCGATGTCAAGGTTATGGTTACAGTCGATTTACAGTCTCATGTATATACATATATGTATATGTTTATATAAATATATATATACCTCGTATGTATCACAATTAATTTTCGTTGCTTGAGTGTAGTTTTAATGTCCAGACTATTTACTGACATTTCCAGGGTTATACGCACTTACTTACGTATGATATGATTTAAATTTTTTTTTTATCACAATTAATTTTCGTTGCTTGAGTGTAGTTTTAATGTCCAGACTATTTACTGACATTTCCAGGGTTATACGCACTTACTTACGTATGATATGATTTAAATTTTTTTTGAGCATGGACACAACTATATATTTTTGGGTGAACTTTACCGATAAACTTTTTCTCTTATAAAATAAATGCAATCATGTATTATATTATATAAAAATATATACGGGGCAAAAGCGATAATGATCTTGTAAAGTATTTATCTTAATTAATAAAAGAATATGTTCTACCTTACTCACGTGTTAAGATTGGCTATGGGTCATAATTTTATTACCAGCAAGTGGTGTATATCGCGGACATAGACACACCGAAGGGGTTAATTTAATAAGATGATCTACTCAGTAAACGTCTCTCTTTATTTTTGTGTGTTTCTTTTTTTTTGTTCTGTTTCGCGCTTAAAGACTACATCGTTTAGTTGCCGTAGCTTTTCATATGCATTATGGATATACACTCTGGGTAGTGGATGTAGTTATTAAAGCACCCACAGGCATGGTTTCATCCACACTATCGCAACGATATTGGTAGGCATATTATGGCACGGGTTATACCTCTAATATACCGTTTGTCAGCCTCTCAATCAGTAATATTGGATTGAGCGTAATTAAGGTAACGATTATCACATAGTTGATGATAGTGCGAATACCCTTATTGCATAAAGGAATTTCTGCTCTTTTTCTGTGTACCACGGAGTTCGGGTTAAACGAGCCTCTAACATATTTTGCTTGAAATCAACATGTGAAGAAATACATTAAAGTACAAGAGTTTTAACGTAGCAAACTCCAACAGAAGGTACTGGTTATACGCGTACGTTACTGTATGTATATTTTTTTTCTGAGACAGCGGCAGTTATAAATTTGCTTTGAGAGAATTTGTAGTTTTGTAGGTTGTAACGGGACTTTATTTAAAATATACTTTGAGGAGAATGAAAAAGAGTTGCACAAAAAAGACAAAAATTTATTATTGAAGTGAACGTTGAACAGAAGACAGAAAAGTGTGAATCTGATTAGAGCAAAACGTGGAAAATAAATAAAATTTTTGCTGGAAAAAGGACAAAGTGTAAAAAAAAGGAATTGTATCCAAATTGGAACACCTAGGAGAATCTTAGAACAAGGAAAAGTCTCGACGGGTACCGAGTTAGAAGAAAGTTGTGCCAAATTCAGTTTCAACACGTGGCAGTCTTATTTGTTCACCTCATAGTCAGAAACAAGGAGTCCTCGTACTTTAATTCGTAAACCCCATTGGAATACACCAGAGTTTAACCTGTGGAAACTTTAACCTGAAATCGACGCTGAAAAATTGATGAAAGCAAGAAAAAAGGTATCTCCTTGGAGACACGTGGTTTCGTCATCCCCTTAAACCACGTGTGCATCGGTATTACGTAACACACTCTGATAGAACACACTATAGTAGAAGACAATAAATAAGGTAACGATTAAATAGGTTCCAAATACACACACTTACAAAATCTAATAAGCTTAAAATTAAACCACTTAAAAATACAAATCCAAAATTTAACAATAATTAATTTAAAAGAAACAATAAACAAACAGTCTAAATCATTTCAATGATAGCATCCAAAGCTGAATTTTGAATTATTTCTTTAAATTACTTTTTTTGTCAACTAAAATTTACCTACATACATATGTAATTATAAATTGAAATAAAAAGGAAAGACAAAGAAAATATACATTTGTAAAATACACATAACGCATAAAACCTGAAGTCGAAAGAAAAAGTAATACCCACTTAAACATTCAAAAGAAAGACCTAATCAATGTACATATGTACATATAATCGGGTAAATTAATTTAAGATAATTATGTGAGAATTTTCTTATATATTTTTGTAGCTTAGAATTCAATTAATGCTAACATTGTACTATCGAAATACACATATACATGCATAACAAATTTAAATTTTGGCTTAAAATAGTACACGATTTCAAATCTGTAAACCGTAGTTAATACGCCCCACACACGCATAAATTTGTTTGCAAATAAATTTAAATTTAAGTAAAAATTTAGCGTGTGTGGCATTGCTTGCAAACATTATTTCAAATTTTCAATAACTTTTGAAAATTTGTTTGCAAACAAATTTATGCATGTGTGGCCAGCATAACTATTATTGTAACATTTTAAATACCTTTGATCAGAACTTGAAATAAACCCATATTATACCTAATTTAACATCAATTTATACACGTTGCAAAAGGATAAACCAAACACAAAACCAATATATTGTTTTTTTACTATGTAATAATCAACTAGATTTTTATAAATTATTTCACTTGGTGTTTGAAAAACCAAAATTAAAGTATCATTTTTATATAATTTAGCATTTACATTTTACCTCATTCAAATCTATTACAATCGGCTTAGTCTGAGTGCAGCGGTTGCTGGGCCCAACAATTGATGCAGTCAACTTGGTGTCATTAAATTACACAGACAGCAAAAAGGTACAACTTTTTCATAATCTGTAAGTAAACTTCCTTTAATATTATTACTATATCTTTGTTACTTATTGTAATTATATATTTTGCCGAGTCAATTCTTCACTGTTGTTCGTATGAGTTACAAGCATAATGTTTATTATATATTTTTTTATTTTCTAATGTAGATATTTAATAATATAATTTAAAATATAACTTCTTTTTTGTTTGGAAAAGAGATTCATTATATAAGTTCTTCGAAATAAATATCGTTCTGTCTAATGTATGAATTGACCGAAATGAGCTTGTAAATAATTTATATGGGGAATGAAAACCAATGCAATCATGAAAACTGGTAGGTAGTGATCGTGTCTTTTATTCGTGGGTCAGGAAAAATTTAAGGGTAGCTATCCTGACATGGTGTCTGACTTTTAAGTCAGCGGGTGGGAATTCTTATGCTCTACATGGCTCAACAGCTTAGTTGTAATCTGAATTATGTCTTTTAACAATGTAATTTGCACACTATCGGTAATTGTAAGGTATGAGTAGTGTGTTATATGCTTACGCGTGATGAAAATAAGGGTTGAGAACCAATATCGCCGGAATAGAGCTAGTTGGAACATCTTTATCATGCCTCTTAACAGTATTTTTATTGTCGGTTTACCAAATGAAATTGACAACATCATATAACAATTTTTATTATGCTTATGTAGCCATCGCGTAACAACGTTCAGAGGTATTAGAAGTAAGAAGATCCAAACATTTAGCTTCCTAACCAAAAAATTTACACGTTGTCTTAAATATAAAAGTAACTGATAACATAATTTTGTTTTTTTAATTAAAGCTTCTTTCTGTTTTAGCAAGAAAGAAAGAAGAATTACATCTGTGAAGGGTATTTAAGATTCGGCACAGCCGAATATAGCACTTTTATTTGGTTTTTATTTAAGCTCCTTTCGGAGCTGAGTTACTCTATTACTAAAGTGTACGAAATACCTTAATCACTGAATAACTGAAGTAACCGACGTAACTAAATAACAGGAGTAAACTTAAAATTAGCGTTTTACAATGCTTAAATACCCACACTTTGGTGGTGGCGTGATTCTACAGTTCTGTGGGAATTGACAAAAAGTTAAGAAAAAATAACATTATCTTTGGCAAAATAAAGTTGACAAAAATAATTTAATAAAATAAATTGATTTTTAATTCTTTGGAAAAATACGAAAAATGCATTTTAATAAAAATTACTAAAAAAAAATAAATTCTGAAGAAATTTGTCTGCAAGTGCATAATTTTGGCTGCATGTGGCGGAAGTGCATTTCCTTTGTTATTGCGATTTATTCGGCAAGTGCTGGTTGTGTGACCCAATTATTTTTTTTGTCAAAATAAGAAAAGCTTACTGGCAGTTTTGATATTATGGGAAAATTGTTTGTTAAAGGGTGAAAACTTTTGTGGCGTTAACTACTCCCTACTTAAATCGATTGTCCTCAATCGTATTATGGGTATGACAGGTTGGATAATCTTACGTAAGTTGGTTGTTATGCATCTAAATTGATTTAGGTAGGTGATAAAATTGTGGGTGGCCGTTTCGTGATGATTTCTAGTTGATTTTTCTTCAAAAGCTGGTATAAGATTAAAGTGTTATAAATTATGATCGCGATGGCACTAATTGCACTGTTGCCAACTATTGTATATCAAGAAAAATATAGCTGAATATTGTTTAAAAATCGCTAGAAAATAGCTAAATTCAGAAAAAAGTAAAAAATTTAGCGATAAATCGCTAACTTTTTTTTCATTCAAATAAACTCCAAAATATATGAACAAAAATAGTATATTTTTTAGAGTTTTTAATTTATATTAAAACTTCTATAATTTATGTGAAACCATAAAATTAAGTTATGCAGAAAATATATTTTTAAATATAATGTACATATGTATGTATATACAAAACTATTTTTTAAAACAAAAATATTAAGGTCATTCAATGTAAATGTAATTCAAATAAATATGTATTCAATACTTAACAGCAAAATAAATCAATTAATTTTAACTGAAATAATAATTCATATTTAGCTGAAGACTTGAAGCCAATCGCAGTTTTATTGTCTTAAGTAGAATTTGTACCTACTTTTAGCAAAACCGATTTTGGTACCTCATAATTGTGGCAGCATGTATTTTTTAATTTCAAGCCGTATCTATAAATATGTATTTACAATTAATAAAAAAAAAGTTTTAAATATCTAAAATTCAGAATATTTTACCTTACGTGTAATGCCGCATTTACTGTATCAGTCATCATCCTATTTCGCAACTTGGATTTAACAATACTTAGCTGACTTCAACATCAGCATTGGACCACAGAAGTGATAAGACGTCAATAGCAAATATAGCCAGCTCTTTGAAAGGGTTAGTTCCAGCAGAATCGTTAAAATTTAGAATTTCGGCCCAAAATAAACATGTTGAATTATTTTCAATCCATTTAACATAACGTATGTTTAAATATTGGCTATTTATAGCGTCAATCATATCAGATTTTATATTAAAAATTGATAAGAGAGGTAGTAAATTATCTGTAGTTGGTTTGAATACATTTTCAACCGAAAGCAAATTAACTAGTTTTAAAATTTTGTAGTTATCACGCAATCTGCACAAATATATAAAAAAATTTATTAACATAAGTATAATTTACATACATGTGTGTATTGTTATTTATATCATTTTACCTTTTCTTTATTTCCAAAATTAAATTAACAACAAAGTTAATACAGGATCTGCGAATGATTATTTCATTTGCTTCATCTAACAGTTTGTGATCTTTTAAGCATTTCATATGTTTTTCAAATATGTATATATCCCAAATAACAATCGTTGCATATGTATTGCTGGAACTCTGAATTTATAATATCAATTTCAAACGTTGGGCTTATGACAAATTGTTATAAAAAATTGATAGCCAATTCCATATCATTAAGAAGCTTGGTTGGATCACAGTTCTGACTTTGAAAACTTTTGTTTAACAATTGAATCCTTGTCAATATTGGTCGAAGAAATAAAAAATAGCTCAGATTTATTTCTTTATACATTTCGTACAGATTTTGAGCCATGAAACATTTTTCATACGTTTTTGCTATGCCAAAATGTGTTTTCAATTCAGTCCACTATTCTGGAAATTGAAACCTCGATAGAAAGCCACCGAGAATCACAAATATTTGTAATTTTTAAAAGTTCCTAGAATAAAAAATTTTAAGTATTCCAAAAAAATTTATGTCATATAACACACTATGTACCTCTCCATTATTTATTGCTTCGAATATGTGTTTGTAGCTCTGCTGTCGTATGTAACTCCTTGAGAACCAGTTTTAGGTCTCGTTTGTCAGATTTTCTAGACAGTTTGGCATAGACAGTTTCCAAGAATGGGTCACTGCCAGCTGATTTGGAACGTATTTTTTCAATTCTGTGTAAACGCTCTTTTTGTTACGTACCATGACGTTGACATTATCAGTACCAATACCAAGTAGATTTTGAATTTCTAAATTGTAATTGTTTAGTACTTGCAAAACAACTTGTGAAATGCCTTCTGCGGTTGTGTCACCTACTTCAGAATAAATACATACTAAATAAATGATTCATACTAAAATAAATGATTACAATACCTGAAAAAATAGTTTAATTAACCATTTATAAAGTTTTCAAAATACCTACCTAACAATTTGATGATACCTATATCCGTTGATTCATCCACTATATACTGAATCTGGATGCCGAAATATCACAAAGTGAGGCGCTAAAATGTTTTTGATTATCCCAGTACACTTGGTTCAGTGAATACGTATTTTATTTGCATCATCAAAATTGTTTTTGCACAAGTCATTTAGGTGATCCACTTGGTTAAATAGTTGATATTCCTACTAACTAGCACCACTTGCAAAAGTGGAAAAATTGAACAAAGAACGCTGATGAGATGGCGTAGCGGCCTCGAAATCAGTACTGATCCGTTCTGCTGGTTTGATGATTATTGAAAATATTCTTAATATTCCAATCTTAACATAAAAAATAGAATTTGAACAAATTCATTTATTAATAAAATAATAAAAAATCACTTGCAGTCATGCAGATTCGAACTTGACACACAAACAGAGTTAAAGCAACTTCCTGTCTTTTAACATTATGAATGGCAACAGTTGGAACAAATTCTACCTTCTTCCTACATGAACCTTTTAGTGAAGCTGTTGATTTATGTTTTTTAGTTTCTGCATGGCTCAAGAAGTCATATAATTTAACTGATAGAGAACACCGGTAATATTTGCAAAATCCATTGGTTTCATCTTTATCATCTTGCCTAACCCACTGTTTTAATTACTCATGGTCTAGCCACTCACGCCGAAATTTCTGATTATATTTAGAACCCATGAAAAAAGGTTACACTAATTCACTCCAAAGTACAAGTAAATTTTTGAATAATTTTTACTTATACAAATAAAAATACAGTTATTCGAGACTCGCTTGAAAAGTGTTGTTAAAAGTAAATAAATAAAGTCACTTAAAAGATTTAAAACTTTCCATTAAAAATCGCTAGATTTCCCGCTAATAGCTAAATCAAATTTTTTCTAGCAAAACGTGGATAAACATCGCTAGATTTGACGATAAAATAGATAAAATGGCAACAGTGACTAATTTATACCGTTCCAGATGTTATAGTAAGAGTGTTAAGCTTATTGATCTTCTTAGTATTTCTGATGTGTAGTTCGTTTAGTGATTCTAATGATGGTACGTCTACATGATATCTGCTGAATGGATTTGGCTGAAGGATAGCTGGCATGGCTGCTAAGGGGATTCCTTCGAAGTTATTAAAGATTTTCCCATTTACTTTAATTGTTGAATTGTAGAAATTAATAAGATGAGTTCTCGTTATATTTCGGACTTCTGAGTTGAAATTATTTAGTAGAAGCACGCCTGTTTTTACTTCATCTACTAGGAGTATATGATGTCCGTTTGTGGTAGTGCAGGTGGAGTATAAACCGTATATAATTCTACTTATGCAAGCTTCATTTCGTAGCTCTATGATTTGGTTATTACCACAAATTTTAATTCTATTATAATCTCTACATTAGTTTTCGATTCCGTATATTTTATCTTTAGTTTTTAATATTACCGCAAAATGTATCTTAATTACAATATTTTCTTTAGTTATAACAGGTTTTAGTATTATATTTTGAAAAGTTTCTTGTGAAGTTAGTGGAATTTTTATCATATAAACAATTGCCATTTCATTACTTAATACATTTATCTCTGATATTTCGAATGCCTCTTCCGCATTATTGAATGGCATTTTTTATACCCTCCAAAAAAGAATTTGGAGGGTATATTCACTTTGTCATTCCGTTTGTAACGCATCGAAATATCCATCTCAGACCCCATAAAGTATATATATTCTTGATCAGTGATGAAATCTAAGACGAAGTGAGCATGTCCGTCCGTCCGTCTGTGGAAATCACGATTCAGTCCAAACGAAAAGAGCTAGACTCTTGAAATTTGGCATAAATATATCTTAAAGCTTAGAGCAGGTTAAGTTCGAAGATGGGCTAAATCGGGCAAGAGGGAAAAAAGTTCCCTTAAGAAGAACCAAACCAACCCAGAAAAAACAACATAATTTTTAAAGTTTTTTGGTTATTTTGTTAAGCAAATGATATATTTTTATGTCAAATACGGTCCAACGCCTTGAACTTGGAGCCATTAAATAAAATAAAAATATTTCTTGACCCCGCCCACTTCAGTGGGCGTTATTATAGGCAAAAATAGCATAAAAATTTAACAAATTGTTTTACTTAAGCCTACATTCCTTAAAAATAACACTTTTAAGCTTTAATGACGAAGCTGAGACAAAACCTGGTACTACTCTGCCCTACCCCTTCCTTCCCCTTCGCCCCCTAAATGACCCTACCAAAAAAATTTTATTTTTAAATTTTGGATATAATCATTCCAAGCATTTATCTTTAGAGTTTTATGACTGCCGATTTCTGCCCAACCCCCCCCCCCCCCCCCCTTTTCCTTTGCCCCCTAAATGACCCTACCAAAACAAAAATGTTTTTTTGAATTTTGTATATAATCATCCCAAACATTTATCTCTAGAGTTATATGACTGCCGATTTCTGCCCTACCCCCCCCCCCCCCCTCCCTCTTTCTTTGCCCCCTAAATGACCCTACCAAAAAAAATTTTTTGTTTTTAATTTTGTATATAATCATCCCAAGCATTTATCTTTAGAGTTTTATGACTGCCGATTTCTGCCCTACCCCCTCTTCCTTTGCCCCCTAAATGACCCTGCCAAAAATTTTTTTTTTAAATTTTGTATATAATCATCCCAAGCATTTATCTTTAGAGTTTTATGACTGCCTGTTGCTGCCCTACCCCCTCCTCCCCATTTGCCCGCTAAATGACCCTATCAAAAAAGAGAAATTTTAATTTTGTATATAATTATCCCAAGTATTTGTTTTTAGAGTTTTATGACAAAGGTGAAATGTTTCCCCCACAGCACTTGCCAGAGCGACCCCGCCAAAATACAGTTTTTATACCCTCCAAAGAGAATTGTGATGAAGTCTAAGACGGTCTAGCAATGCCCATACGTTCGTCTGTGGAAAACATGATATTGTATATTTTTGAACCCCGCCCCCTTTAGTGGGCGTTGACGTACGATATTATATAAAGGAACTCTGTCCCACCAAGTTAAACATTTCAAATTCACTTACTAAATATTTGGAGGGTATTTAAGATTCGACCCGGTCGAATATAACGTTTTTACTTGTTCTTCACTTAATTTTTGAATGGCTAATTTAATTTCTTCCTCATTTAGTAAAACTGAATTTACAATTTTATTTTTTTGCCCATTGTATGGCGTATCTAATGTTAATAAGCTGTACTTTTACTAATTTAATCTTAGTTTGCATATCTATAATTATTTCTTGTACACCACTATATTCTTTGCTTATGCTATTTGTGATTTTCTCAGCTAGTAAAGCTAAGTTATTTATTATTTCATTAAAAAGTTTATTGATCACTACTTGATCATTATTATTATCGTTTAATCTTAATAAATATTTATTTATTAATTATTTCCAAATCTTCGTGATCAGGTGACCCCGCGATATACTTCCACAACGTTCCTAAAGCATTTATTGATTTTTTAATCGAAGGTGTTTGGAGGGTTTCAGTGTTTGTAGTATGTCTATGGTCTGTTGAATTTCTTGTTTCAAAATAGGAAAAAGAACATTGTTCTGAGGAATCTCTGTGTCTATGTAGTTGTAGGCGTCTGTCAAAAAGTTTTCGTATTTGTCGAGTTTAATTAGATGAATAAGTCTAAATGTCCCGTCCTGAATCTTTGCTAGTCCGTTATTGATAGTAAATATTTGTGCTGAACTGTAGTCAAATACTTGTACGTTCGTAGCTTGTCCTTGAGTCATAATAGTCAGTAAAATTGTCGTCAAATAAATTTTGCCTTTAAAGAGAAAAAAAATTTAGTTCTAGCTTTTTATGTTACTTTTATGAATAACTCGATTTGATTCTGTCACAATTGTTGTTGTGTTATTTTCCTTAACTATTTCCCTTTTGATTTTAGGAGTTAATTTTGTGCCTAGTCGTTGGTCTATTTTTACATACACAATATCTCCTGGAGCATAAGTTCTTGGTTCTTTTCTTTCCTTATTATGATATCGCAGGTCTATTTCCTGTACTCTTTTGAGTCTCTCGATATTATATTTTCTTGCTTCCTCAAATTGTTTGGGGTCTAGGCTAACCGTTCTACCAAAGAAGATCTCTAAGTTTATTCTACCGGTGGTAGAATGTACTGAATAATTATATTCATAGACTGACCGGTCAAGGACTTCTTCAAATGTGTTATGTGTCTTTTCCTTTTTTAAGCATCTCATTATTTCTGACAACGTTGAATGAAACCTTTCCACTTGTCCATTTACTGAGCTTTTTTTGGGAGGTGATTTGAAAATGTGTATACCAAATTGGTCCTTTACCATAAATATGATGGATTAGGAATTTAGCGACTGTTCATTGTCTATAACGATAACTTTGGGTATCCCAAAGGAAAATAGTATCTTGCGGAGGGGTACTTTAATATCTTCTGTTGATCGGGATTTGACTATGAGAACTTAGGCATATTTGGAAAATTTATCAATGGCAGTCAAAACAAGCTTATTATCAGTTTTATATACATAAGTCTATGTGCAACGTTTGACCATAGTGTGTTGGAATAGGAGTTTTCATAATCTCTGGTTGATTTGGTCGAGGATGGTATTTACTTTCTCTACAAATTGGATATTGTTTAACGATTTTCTTGATTTTGTTTGCCATAGCAGGGAAGTAGAATCTTTCTAAAATGTGTAATTTATTTTCTCTACAATTCCTATGAGCTCTGTTGCGCGTTATACTTGAATTTCTTTTGAATTTTCTTCGGAGTAGAATGGTTCGGTAATACGTGGGAAAGATTATTTTAAATAGGTGCGTGGAAGTTGTACCTATGTTTAGGAATAATTGTTTTTTGAGTAAATTAATGGGGGTTTCTACACTTTGTATTAGTCCATGTGATGCACTTTCATCTGAGTTTGTCGCTATTGACAATGTATGCATGAACGATTTCTGTGGAGGCATTGTAGATAAGGCATCTGCTACCACATTCATTTTCCCTGGTTTATAGTGTAGCTCGTAATTGTATTCTTCGAGGATTGATTTCCACCTTATCATTTTCCTATTATTATTCTTGTTACTAAGTGCACACGTGAACGGTTGGTGGTCCGTAAAATTTTTACTTTGGCTGAGCCATTCAAATAATTTCGCAGTGAATTTAAGGCCCAAATGATGGCCAGCAATTCTTTTTCATTGGCAGCATAGTGCTCCTCTGCCTTATTAAGTGTTCTAGATATAACAGATATTGGTCTGTCGTTTTGAGACAGGACTGCCCCAAGCGCAAAGTTGGAAGCGTCTGTTGTCAATTCAAAATCCTTCTGATAATCTGGATAAGCGAGCACAATGTCTTCGGAAATACGTGAATTCTGAATTTTCCTAAAGGATTCTATGGCTTCTTTGCTTAACACGATTTTTACGTTTGAGGATTTATGTTTTGAGATTCTTCCTCCCTCCCCTCTTAAAAGGGATGTCAGGGGTTTCGCGATTTTGGCATAATATTTTATGAATCGCCGATAGTACCCCGACATACCTAAGAAGCTGCGGAGTTCTTTTAGGGATTTTGGCTGCGGGAAGTTTGCAATAGCCTCGACTTCCGCACGACTAATTTTTATCACTTTATTACACACTGGAGTGTTTGTTGTGGTTCTAATTTCTCCCACAACTCTAGTAGTGTACGTTAGCTTTTCATTAGGTTTCATGAATAATTTAAGAAATTTCTTTGCAATAATATTTTTAAAATTTTTTTGTTGGGGTGATGTTTCATTTATATTTAAATTATTTACTGCTGCAGATAGAAATTGCTTAATGCCTATTTTTCTCCCATTCCCCAATGTCATGTAGTTCTCCCCTGTGTGAATTACTACTTGTAATTCCCTAAGGGCAACGTTTCCAAGAATGCCATCGAAAGTCTTAAGGGAAGACATTAAACAGAATTTAGTTTCCTGATTTAAGTTAAAAAGTTTCACCATTGTATGTTCAGTAATTTCAATGTCACCTACAACTGATTTCGCATAGAATGATGCTTTATTTTTTTCTTTGATAAGTGTGGTTGAAGATAATTTTTGCTTGATCCGTTTTAACCTCGATATAAGGTAACGAAGAGCTTATTAAGCTAAACAAATAAAAGTGCTATATTCGGCTGTGCCGAATCTTAAATACCCTTCACAGATGCAATTATTTTCGTTTCAATTTTTCGGCTAGGAAGCTTTTCTTATTTCTAATACCTGTGAACGTCTTTCAAAAATATTAAATATGTTTAATTTACAAACAAAAAGAAAAAATTCGTTTCATGTACCCCAAAAAGTTCTAATTGTCCAACCGCAGAATCGTTTTTTTTTTTGGTTTTTAATACAAATTTTTTCTTCCTGATATATAAAGTAGGTATAATTCATGATAAAAATCAAAAATAGCAAATAATATGGTTACTTTTATGAATCAGAAAATGTCGATATTCCAACCCTGAAATTGGATTTTTTTTTGGTTTTAAATACCAATTTAACTCTTCCCGAATTATAAAAAATATTTCATACACAAAAAACCAAAATTAGGAACTTATATGGCTAATATTTTGTACTTAAAAATTTCCATTTTCCAACCCTGGAACCGAATCTTTAGCTTTTAAAATTTTTTAATAGCAATTTAATTCTTGGCGAAGTATAAAATATGTTTAATTTACTGAAATAAAAAAAAAATTGTGAATTTATGTGGGTACTTTCACGTACCAAAAAATTTCGATTTTCCAACCCTGGAACCGAATTTTTAATACCGATTTAATTCTTAGCGAAGTATAAAATAGGTTTAATTCGCTGAAAAAAAAACAAAATTGGGAACTTATATGGTTACTTTTATGTACCAGAATTTATGTGGGTACCAAAAAATTTCAATTTTCCAACCCTAAAACAGAATTTTTAATTTTTTCTGATATACATAAAATTTTTGTGAATAAAAACACAAAATTTGGAATATATGTGGGTACTTTTATGTAACAAAAATATTTCGATTTTCCAACTCTGGAAACGAATTTTTATTTTTTACCAATGAACTTCATAGTGAGGTATAATATAGTTTTACTTGACAAAAAAAAAATTTTTTTTAAACGTTTTGGTCACTTTTATGTACCATAAAATTATTAATTTGTTCAACCCTGGAGTAGAAATTTTGATTTTTTTAGATTTTAATACCAATTTTGTTTTTCCTGAATTATAAAACAGTTTTAATTAGCAAAAACAACAACGTCAATTGCCTTTTTGGTTACTTTTATGCAGAAAAAATATTTCAATTTCCCAACCCTGGAAACGAAATTTTAATTTTTTATACCAATGCAGCCCTTAATGAGGCATGAAATAGTTTTTTAAGAAAAACTTAATATTTGTAACCATTTGTAACCACTTTTTGATTTTCCTGAACTAAAAAATAGTTTTAAATAGTAAAAAGCCGACGTTAGGTGTCTTTTTGGTTACTTTTATGTATAAAAAAATTTAAATTTCCCAGCTGTGGGAGCGAAATTTTAATTTTTTTTACCAATCCTAGTCTTCATTAGGTATAAAGTCGTTTTATTTAAGAAAAATTTATAATTTTGAATCATTTTGGTCACCTTCATGAAATATAAAATATTGCACTTGTCCAACCCTGGATTCGAAACTGTGTTTGTTTTTAATTTTGATACCAATTTTGCTCTTCCTAAAATATAAAATAGTTTTTGTTAGGAAAAAAAAAAACAAAATCAAGTGCCTTACTGGTTACTTTTATGTATAAAAAAATTTCAATTTCCCAACCCTGGAAGCGAAATCTAAATTTTTTAAAGTTTTTTATCAATGCAAATCTTCATGACGTTTATAGTAGTTTTGTGGTTATTACGTGTACTACAAAACATTGCATGTACCAAAAAAAAACTTTCATTTTCCCAACCCTGGAAGCGAAATTTTGATTTTTTTTATCAGTACAACGCTTCATGATGTATAAAGTAAGATTTTTTAAGAAAAATTTCAAATTCGTTACCATTTTGGTCACTCATGTACTATTTTATATTGCACTTGTCCATACCTGGATTTGAAATTTTATTTTTAATTTTTGATACCAATTTTGTTCTTCCTAAAGTATAAGACAGTTGTAGTTAGCAAAAAAATAAACAACATCAATTCCACCCCTGGAAGCAAAGTTTACATAAAAAAATTTTTTTTTGAGGTTTTGTTAAAGAAAAACTTGAAATTTTTAACAATTTTAGTTACTACATGTATTACAAAATACGGAATGGGCCGAAAAAAAAATTTTTAATATTCAGTCCGTTTGAAAACAAATGTTAGTTTTTTTAGTTTTTAATAGACCATTGAGGCTTCCCAAAGCACGAAATACGTTTAATTTACAAACATAAAAAAAATAATTGAGTTTTGTTATAAATTTTGCGTCGTGAAATAGGTGTAAGCTTCACAGCTCTGGAGCCCTACTTCGGATCTCTCTGAGTTTCAATACCACTCTATTTTAGTTCATTTCCAATTAAATGGTTCAAGAACGAAGTCTCTAGCTCTTCTGGGGCTTGGGAAACACGATTTCACGTACAGACAGACAGACATCGCTCAATCGTCATCGCTATTCATAAGGATCCAGAATATATATACTTTATACTTCCACTTTTTTGTGAAGGTTTATACCCTTGAATGTCTGTTGGTTCAATATATTCTTTTTCGTGTATTTCTGGCTGTTCTGTATCAATGTGGAATGTTCTTTGTAATATCTTTTGTTGGGGGTATGAAATTGAACCAGGTCTTTTCCCTTGCAAATTATCTCGGTGAGGTCTATTTATGTAATTTATATGCCGGGAATACATACTTTGGTCCACGTCCATGGGGTCTGGTCGTATTTGAGGCTTAGGTGGTCTATGTTAATTTGTTGTCTAGGTTGCCAAGTTGGCTGGTTATTTTGAGGTACATGACCTAAATGAGGGTGGAATCTGTTTGTATTTCTCCTTTCAAAATTCTGTTTTGGAGGTAGTGCTCGAAAATTCTGATTCTGAAGTTTCAGACAAAGGTGGAGGGCCTGTGGTAGGTCACCTGATTCCCTTATTCATAAGAGACGTGGTAAGTCTAAATTTAGACCCCTTAAAAAGGTGTCGAAGGCTTTATCTCTGTAAGATTTTGCAATTAAATTAAGTAATTCATTACTCGGTTGCAAACATCCTGTCTTATTTAGTATTAGTGGGAGATGGGTGTATACTCTCTGGTAAAAGTCTTGTACACTTTGGTTACCCTGTATCACAGTTGTCATCTGGTACTCTAATGTTGATAAGTCTCGCCTGTCACCGTAATGAACGGTTAAACATTCTGAAATGGCTAGCCATTTTAATGGGATAAGTCTTAATGTCTTGTAAGTTATTCCCATGTCTTTCGTCTATCTGTTGGTCCGTAATACTTTGTATATTTGCATGCGGGCTTAGAGCCGCCTGGACCATTTGAGGTCCTTGTCGCGTAAAAATTTTTGTGACAACATTTGAAATGAGTGTCGTTAAATGGTCCGCGTTCATTTGAACGTTCTGAGGAGGATTCGCGTGAATAACGGGTGGTCGGATCAGATTACTTGGATTTGACATATTTTTAAAATTAAATCTTGACAAAAAAAGAAAATTTTAGTGCCCAGAGGGTCTTAAATCACATAATTTTATACAAGTTTTAGTTTCTGGGTTGTAAATTTTTGCTTTTAACACAAATCTTACTCTATACTGGATTTCCTTCCTGAGTTCCTCTATTGCTTCTGGTGTTACCCGTACTTCTGGTGATTTCGCTTCTTCGTTTATGGGTAGAACAGCAAAAGATGATAAGACTTTGAATTTTATTTCTTCTGGTTGTATGTCTTCAGGCAGCATGAGTTTTGATTAACACTTTCACTGTTTTCTTTGTTACTAATGCGAGCAGGTACGTAATACCATTCCTTTTGCCGTAGCTACTAAGAGACCGTACACTAGATTTATAAAGTCCTTTATTTTTATTTGAAGTTTAGTTTATTATTTTAGGGATCTTAAAAAGTTAGGATCACCTTTTATGATTTTTGCTAATTCAGTTCAAGGATTATGTTTTACTTTTAATATTTTTCCAGTTCCTTTTTTTTGTTTTTAGGGATTTTTTCCCTATTTCTTTTAAGAGTCACTTTAAAAATTTTCACGTTGTCCTTACTTGTTTGTTTTCAGGACTCCACTTTTTTCACTACCTTGGCTGTTAGAGTAACTTTTTTAAAAATTTTTTGCGCGTTGTCCTTACTTGTTTGTTTTCAGGACTTTAGTTTTTGTTTTTACACTACCTTGAATTTTAGCTCGGGCGACAGTTAGAGATTCCTTTGTTGAATCCCTTTGAAAAAAGAAAAACACTTCTTATTTATATTTTTTTATTTAAGCTCTTTTCGGAGCTGAGTTATTCTATTACCAAACCGTACAAAATACAGTAGAATCTTACAAAAGTGTACTCGCGTAAAAGTTAAACACGCGGATAAGTTAACAGTTTTTCATTATCAACGTGCAGCTCTAAAAAGATAATTTTACGGTTAACTTTATAGAGCGTGTACACTTTTTTTAAAACAACGGCTGTTTCAGTGACAGCTTGGTCATTTAAAATCTTCTCAGATGCAATGCTAAATCTTTATTTTTGTTTGTGGGTGCTGTTGGCTGAAGTAGTAGAACACGAGACTATGAAGCGGAGGGTCGTGAGTTCGAGCCCGCGCTGAGTCATGAAATATTGTGTTGAATTCTTCTGATCAGCATTAGTGCGTGGTTGTGTTAGTTGTTGCCAGCCTGTTTCAATGATGAAGGCATAGTCACTGGTCACTGAACATAATTGGCGGCGACTGACACTATCATGTATTAAAAAACAGAGTAACAGCACCCACCTTCGTCGGCCCTGTAGCAAAAATTAGCCGGCGAAGTAAAAGGTTGAAATAGCTACAAAAAAACTGTCTATCTTCTCATCTTTCCTCATCTGTCCCCTTAATACTATCCCCTCGTTTTCAGTTCCGGCGCAATGCATTGCATATGTAGGGGTCATCCCCTGAGTGCTGGCCCTACTCCTAAAAAAAAAAAAAAAAAAAATATATTATGGTATTCCCCGAACTTCCTTTTTATTTTGAGCTGCCAAAAATGTTGTCTATCTTCAACATTGCTGTTGAAGTTCTTGTTAGTCGTCAGTGTTTAGCTTGTGAGTTGTGCAGTGCTTATTTAAAAAATGGCAAAACAGAAGAAATCATCACAAATCAGGTTGGATTTGCAGCAAAAAGCGCAGATTTTAAAAATGCTTGGTCAAAGTATGCATGGAAAGCGATTGGCGTTGAATTATGGTGTATCCAAAGTAGCCATATCGAAGATAAAGAAAAAACATAACGAAATCTTGGAGGCTGTTGCGAAAATATGAAAAATCTAACAGGAAAACTCTTCATAAACCGGAATATGCTGATCTTGAGTCAAAGTTGTACAAGTGGTTTTTAGACCAAAGACAGCGTAACTGTGCACTGAATGGACCAATTTTGAAAAGCAGGGCTAAATACGAATTCGCAAAAATGCACCCACCTGGAAAAACATTTTATGCCAGTGATGGGTAGCTAACAAATTTTAAAAGTAGGTACGGTATTCGCAATCTAAAAATTTGTGGCGAAATCCTTTCAAGTGAAACCTAAGGTGTTACACCTTTTATTCATAATTTAAGAGCAAAAATCAATAAAATGAAGTTATCCGATTCATAACTTTACAACGCAGATGAAACTGGACTTTTTTATCGTTTTTTGCCTGATACATAAAACATTTGTGGCTGCAAGCGAAAAGACAGCACCGGGCCGAAAAATTGCAAAGGAAAGAATAACTCTTTTGTTGTGTGCGAACGCAGATGGTTCGCACAAATTGAAACCGTTGGTAATTGGTAAATCTGCAAATCCTCGTTGTTTTAAGGGATTTGATTATTGGATCAAAATTCAATAAGACTGGTCAAGTTAGGATATCGATCTAAATTGTTGTGCAACATTGTCGCGCAGGAAACCGTTGCGGTGGAAAATATTTTGAAGGCACATACAATCCGTGATGCTGTTTTGATACTAAAATTAGTGTGGGATGAACTACCTCGAGAAGTTCTGACAAAAGCATGGAACAAGATAAAAGTAGTTAATAACTGTATGTGCGAGAAGAATTAAAATACTCAAATTTCAGCAATTAAATTTTAAAATTTTTAAATTTTAATTGCCAAATTTGTGTTAATGGGTTTTTTTTGTAATTTGATACTTTAATGTGTGTGTGTGTATTTTCCCACGGTTAAATAGGGATGTTCACATTGTTGTTGTTTGATTTTTTATGATGTTGGGGTAGGCGTGGGAATTTTTGTCTGTCCATATGAGACCTTGGGAGTTTGTGTCTGTCCGTATGAGACCGTGGGAATTTCTGTCCGTCCATATGTGGGGGGTAGTTTGGTGGAGGGGTGCTGTAGTAACCAAAATGAGTTTGTATAAGTGAGCGTGAGACCGTGGGAATTTTTGTCTGTCCATATGAGAGCTTGGGAGTTTGTGTCTGTCCATATGTGACCTTGGGAATACATGTCCGTCGGTATGTGAGCGTGGGAATTTCTGTCTGTCCATATGTGAGCGTAGGAATTCTGTCTCTACATGGGTGCTATGGCCTAATAGAAAATAATAAATTTTTAGTATCTGACACAACATTTTTTAGGAAGTACAATATCTCAAAAGTGTTGTATAAATGGATGGCCCTAATGTTTGTGGTTCGTTTCTTCTTGCTGGAGTGAGATTACTTCTTTTATTTTTTAGCTTGTTTTTAATTGTGGTGTGTGTTTACTTAAGATATTTTTAATTTTGGTGTGTGTTTACTTAAGATATTTTGTACAGCAATTCAGTTATTTCTTTTTTGTGTGCAATGCTTGAGTGTGGGGGAATAATTTGATTATTCTGATCTTGAAGACGTTGTGAAAAAAATTACTATTGCATAAATATTGAATTTGATATTTTGTTTATTTTATACATGACGATCATCGATGGATTTTATTTGGGGATCTGGATGGTGGTGCGATTTCTGTATTTTGTAGAATATTAATATGTGTGTGTTTTTGTGTTCTGAGTGGCGATTGGAATGTCTGCCTGTCAGACAGGGGGTGTGTGTGTGACGATTGGTGAGTCTGTGTGACAGTCCGCTTTTTTGTTGCTTTCCTGGATTTAGCGCAAGTGGGTCAGTATGAAATGAAATAAATTTGTAGATATTTATGTACGCATATACATACAAACAAATAATAAGCGTTTATTCGTTGTGCCCAAATATTCCCTTGACCATTTGAATGAATGAACCATTGTGTTTATTTGTTTGTGTGTTCTCTGAAATAAATATGTATATAGGTGTTTATTTGAAATAAAAGACATTTATTTTAATTTTTATAAGCATTTATTTAAAAGTTTGTTAACATTTTCATTTTTAAGTAAAATTGCATTCCTTAAGGCACAAACACCATAGTCGTGATAGCTACAATAGAAATATGTTGAATGGTTAGTTTCCATTTGTTTAAAATTAATGCAGCCAATGTCTTCAATGTTATAAACTGTTTGATGAATCATTTTTTCTAGCCATTTTTTCTTCTCTCCCCCCTTAACATATATATGTGAATTTCTTATATTGGATCTTAAAAACTTGCAAACGCTTTGAAATGAGACTGATCCATCATTCCAGTTAATATGATGATAGTTTTTTGTTAACCAAACTGCTTCTCTCTGTTTTTTGACCGATAAACATGCGAAATCAAAAGGAGGTTTTATGATGAAATTGAGGCATTCGTTGTTGCTGAAAACTACAGCTAGTTCTTTTGCGATGAAGTCATTTGAATTATTTTTGAAACCTTGCAAGTCTACAAAAACAATATCACCATCCATGTTATTTAATTTATAAGACCTTCCGGACTTGACCTTTTATTGGTATGTATTCTATTACGCGGTCATGAATAAGAACGCAGTAAGCTGATGTCGTTGCTGGAATATTTGTTGCTGTTTCAAATTCAATTTTTATGTCAATCGGTCCGGTATTGACTGATTCGTTCTGATAGCTTACATCTACTACAATAATTGGAGCGTCGTCTTTAAACTCCTGGGCAGTTAATAATGGTTGAGGCTCATTCATATAGTAGCTTTGTTGAAATCTTACATACATATCATATAGAATTGCATACCGTTCATTTTTAAATTTTATGTTAAGATCATCATATGGGTAAGAGGTTGAATTTAAATGTACTTTTAAATTAGTGAGGTCACAGTGAACAAATTTGTTACCTCGTTGAAATGCGACCAATACAAAACGTGGTCGCTCTTTACTTGCAGCTAATTTAACATTCCAAATATGACTTGTTCCTGTATTCAATTGTGGATTCATATGACAATCCCAGCTACGAAATGCCATCGGTATAGAAGCACCATTGTTAATAATTTTAATCATATTCAACTTGCTCTGATCAGATAATTGTACGTGTGGAATTCTCCAGGAGATGAGTGAAATTGTAAGTTTCGATTTTTCAGTAGAAACGCTCGAGTGTACAAGAGCTTCATCATTTTTATTGCGCAAGAGTATCAATTCATGCTTTCCATTAAGTATAACTTTGTTGTAGTCTTCAGCAAACCCCAAAAGCATTTTTAGTGGTACATAAAAATTAAAATATCCATTCTTAAGATTCAAATCATCAGTTTTATGCCATCCACCATTTTGCATTACAACGCTTTGAGTTGGTGATAGAGATACCAAATTTTTTATTGTGGTTGTTGTTCCTAAATACCTTGTATGATCGATTTCAATACCATTAAGCTCATAGCGGATTTCATCAAATAGATGTGCAACAAAGTTGTTTTTCAATTTAAAATTTTCTGAAAATTTTCCAGTTTTTTCATCTACAACGAAACCTTCCACATATATATAGCTCTCACTAGGTAACACGTACAAATCTTGATTTTGTATTGAGATTCGAATCTCATCATTATTATTGTACGATTGTAGATATGGTATGTAGGTATGATAGTCCTTTTTTATTATATTTTCGTCAGACAATGGCTTATCCAATACGTTTATTATTGAGCTCATTTTGTTTTCAGTTTGAAATTCAAAGACTTGAGAAAACTTTTGTTTGTTGTTGTAAGTGACCTTTGACGAGCAGATCTTTTCAATTGTGGTTTAGGTTGTAATATCTGTGGATGAGACGTGGCTGCCGTATTTTGTGATATACTTGTATTGTATATTATCATTACTTAGTTGGTCTTAAATGTATTCGTATTGTAATTTCCTCTCCTCTGAAATTAATTAAATCACCGTTCTGATCAACCACGCGCAGTGATAGAGAACTTATGTCTTTGGTGTTTACAGGTAAATAGATGAGATTCCGTGGAATCTCATCTATTTTATAGCCTGCAGGTACATTAATCGGAAACTCATGAAGTGTGTGTGATTTTGAATTTTTCATATATGTGTTAGTAGCGATACTACTTTCAATTCGCAAGAGATTTACTTTAAAAATATTAACTGGAAGATCTGAGTAATGATCTTCGGTCGGTGTTAGGATTTTACTATTGAATCCTAAAAGATTCCCAATTGTATTTTCTTTATTAAAATATATCGGGTCTTTAGAACTATTTATTTTAACTTGCATCGTATTGTTGTTAGCTTCTATAAAAATATGCTCTCCAGGACTGAGTCGTTTGTATTGCTCTTCTATGTAGTCAACTATATCTTTCAATTCATAAGATCCAATTGGTATTTCAATTACATATTCCCCTATATGAAACATATTGTTATAGGAGTCTACATTTGGAATACTGTTGTATGAATGAAAATCAGTTAGCGCACACTCATATGAGTCGTTTAAGTCAATGGGAGGAAAATAATTAGCATATAGCGCTGATGAGTTAGAGCTCAGAGTAAGTGTTATTGACATTATAACAGCCTGTTCACAAATAAATAAAGTTTAATACACACCATGGTTTATAAGAATAATTTGCATATATATTTCATAATCTTATTTTAAAATTAACATTAGTTATTAAAAATATTGATGTTATTGTCGATGTTATCATTGCGGATGACGATTTATTTCGTTTTCCATCTATAGTATTTTATCTTTGCTTATCCAGGAATTGTGTTGATTAGAAAATCCCAACCATTTAACTAATGCTTTGCCCCCTTTCAGTCGAATCACCTTTTCAACTAGATATGTATTTGGAAATCTAGTTCTTGACAGTTCTTCCGTATAGAAGCCACCTTTAATAGGATTTCCAATATAATCTTCTAATATGTATGTTGTAGGATATGTATTCTGAACTCTTTGGATTGTGAAAATTTCTGTTGTCCAATTCGGAGTATAGCCTTTCTCAAAAATATGTTTATATTTGCTAATACGTACATGGTCTCCTGCATTAAATTTTGACATTTTGTACATCTTTAAATGACTGTATACTGTATTTAGAAGTTGTTTTTCATTTTTTGAGTTGACTTTAATCGGTGGCATTTTAATGGTGCGATGAACTTTTCTATTGTATGCATTAAGTAAATCTTTGTATATATCAAGCCAGTTGTAGGAACCATTAAAACTAAACTCTTTCCACATCATTCCTTTTAATGTTCTATTGAATCGTTCTACTATTGATGCTTTCATGATGCTATACGTTGAGTAGTGTTTGATGTTGTATTTATCCATCAATTGATTAAAGTGTTTGTTGAAGAATTCTTTACCATCATCTGTTTGTAAGTTTTTTGGCACACGCCCCAACTGAAAAATAGTCTCCATTGCCTGCGTTGTGTCAACAGCTGTTTTTCTTCTCAGAGGTACTGCCCAAGCATATTTGGAGAATGTGTCAATTACAGTTAGCAAAAATCTATAATTTTTATTGTATGTAGAATAGTTCCCCATTTCAACTAAATCCGCTTGCCAAAGATCGTCTATTCCTTTCATAACAACTCTACGACGTCCAAACATTTTTCGAGCTTGCTTATGGAGCTCGTTCACTAAATTTCTTTTTGTATCCATGTATAAGCTTTAAGAAGTCTTTGGGGTGTGTTGTGATCTATCTGATGCGCTTTCACCAATTGACACAAACATGTAATTTTCAAATCTATACATTTTCTCATTTAATCTTTCAATTTCTTCTTCGAAGGATGCTCTGATCTTGGAAATGCTTTCTTGCAATTTTTTATTCTCTTCCAACTGTAATATTATTTCATGTTGTTGCATTTCGATTTGATTTTTTAGAGTATTGTGCATTTTGTTGTTATCTTCTTTAAATTCTTTTATAATTTTGTGTTCTACTTCTTCCATTTGAGTTTGCAAAAACAATTTATTGATAGCATCGTTTTCCTCCAAAGCTTTTGCAACATTTTTGATTCTTTTGTTTTGGACATCAATGTTGTTGTTCGCATCCAAAAAGAGCCCCAACAATTTAGGTGCATTTTTCAATGAAATTATACTGCTAGTGTCGTTTAGATAATGTCCGAATTTATCAACAGACATAATTTATATTTAAAATGTGTATGCGTTTATATATTTTATACTATTATATTAGCTTCACGTAGTTCTTCAATAATTGAGACAATCTCGTTGTTGTGATTAGTATGACCTGCAGATTGTGATGCAAGCAGTAGTCTAAGTCGATCTACCAACTCGTTTGGATCATCCCAGTATATATAGTTTGATTTATGAGGATTTACCTGCATCAATCCCTTACCTAAATAAGTAGCCTTTGTTAATTCCGATGAGGTCTTATGATTTTTCTCTTTAAAAAGTTTTCCAATAATATGTTTGTACTTGTACCCTCTAGTCCCCTTGATTTGACCATCGGACTTATAATCTCTTCTGTGTGCATTGG
This sequence comes from Linnaemya tessellans, assembly GCA_951800035.1. Classification (NCBI taxonomy): domain Eukaryota; kingdom Metazoa; phylum Arthropoda; class Insecta; order Diptera; family Tachinidae; genus Linnaemya; species Linnaemya tessellans. Next base: position 48,914,164 of record OX637533.1, on the reverse strand, counting down.
TAGTAAGTAATATTTTTTTATAGATTTCAAGCTCGAATTTATCATAGTTTTTTGGTGTTTTATGAAACATCAAAGAAAATAGTCCTGGGGTGAGAGCCCATATTTGACCACCAACTTGTATTTTATCTTGATTTAACTCGATGTTGCTACTACCAAATTTCCATTCGTTATTATAATCTCTATGTGGACCATAGTTAGTATCTAGTTCATTTCTCGATTGCAATAGTGATAAGTCAGGATAACTCTCGTCATGATTAGAATGTTGTGAATAAAAGTCGTCTTCATCAAAATCACTGTTACTTTTACTATTAGACTGTTTAAACATTGATTCTTCAATTAGTTTCTTAGGGGTACTTGTTTCCAACTTCATTGTTGAGTTCTGAGGATGAAAACTAGCACTGTCCTCATATTCAGTTTTCTTATCATTCTTTTCTTTTTTATTCGGTATATCAATATATTTAGAGCTATTTATAAATTCTTTTAAAGGTTCTGTTATGGGCTTGAATGTATCACTTAATTGCTGATGTGTATCTATTTCACCAGTTTTTATACTACGAAGCTTTTTCTTTAATATATTTCTTGTTGTCACCAAGTCTTTTAGAATTTTTTCATTCATTTTAGCTTTTCAGCTATCAGATCAGCTTTTCAAGTATCAGATCAGGTTATCAGATCAGGTATCAGATCAGGTATCAGATCAGTTTATCAGGTATCAGATCAGCTTATCAGGTGTCAGATCAGGTTATCAGATCACGTATTAGATGAGTTTATCAGGTTATCAGATCAGGTATCAGATCAGTTTATCAGATGAGGTTATCAGATCAGCTTGTTAGGTATCTGATCAGATTATTATGTATCAGATCAAGTTTTTGCTTAGATGACCAGTTATAACAATCACATGTATAAAGTTTAAAGCCAGATTATGTACTAAGCAACACCCTTGATGAACAGTAATTTATATTACGATGAAGTAATCAAATGATTTTCTATAGCGACCATTGTTTAGTTCATTATCTTTACTTATCATCAAAAATCCATATTTATCCTTCCAACATTCTTGACATATATACTGAAACTTTTCAAATTTCATGTCGCTGGCAACATGATCATCGTATACATGTCTCATATTTTTCGCATCTTGTTTAAACATTATAATTAAATTGGCATTATCTCTTATTAAATGTTTTGGAATTCTTGTGTAGGTTTGACACAAGTAAAATGAATCCACATTCTTATGACGCCCCATACAAAAATATGCACGTATATTGTTTTGGTTTTCACATGCAACATCATCGAAAATCATAATTGAATTGCTTTTAGCTTCACTAGGAGGAACAACGGACTCATTGTCTGCGAATGTGTAGTATCCCATTCCTTTAATTGGCGAAATTAAATTCTTTAGGTATTCATATTTAGGTTGATACAGAGATTTTGAGTACAAATAGATATTTTCAAACTTGAGACCATTAGGACTTTCTAGCAAACTGATCATTACATTAGTTTTTCCACAATTGGAGGGACCAACTATTAATGCTCGTATAGAATTTGGTAGCAAGGAACTATGTCTTATTTTTGTACTGTCATCTGAAGATACATCCACATTACGAACTAATATATTTTTGTGTTGTTTTACTAAGCGCATTTCAATAACTACTTGTAAAATTCACAAAACAATATCTTTTATTCTAGAATAAAATAATATGGTTACGTTTTATAAAAAAACATTCAGTCATAAGAAAACTATCGTTGGAGAAGGTTTACTAAATAAAACAATAAATTCTCTACCTTTTGAATTACATCTTCCTGGATATCAGTACTGTGGACCTGGCACAAGATTACAAAAGCGTTTAGATAGAGGAGATAAAGGAATTAATTTATTGGATGCTGCTTGCAAAAATCACGATATAGCTTACTCCAAAAACAAAGAATTAAACAGTAGACACCAAGCTGATAAAATTCTTGAAAATAAAGCTTGGGAAAGAGTTCTTTCAAACAATAGCAGTCTTGCAGAAAAATCATTTGCATATATGGTGACCAATGCAATGAAAGCAAAAACTAAATTTGGTATGGGTATGGAGAAGAAGAGCAGAAATAGGCAAAGACTATCGTTACGAACTCATTTAAATGATAAAAAGCTGTTCAATAGTTCAATTAGAGCAGCAACAAAAACATTACGGGAAGAAAAACCACAAGACATTAACTCGGCCATTAAAATCGCTCGTAAAGTTATCAACAGATCACTTAAGGGGAAAAAGGCACGCGTTGTAATACCACGCATAATCAATGTTCCAAAAATTGGTGGATTTTTACCGCTAATTCCGATTCTAACTGCTCTAGGTGCACTTGGTAGTCTAACAACTGGAGGTGCCGCTATAGCTAAGGCTGTAAATGCAACAAAGGACGCAAAAAAACAACTTGAGGAAGCCACCAGACACAATAAGGCAATGGAGTCTATTGCTGTGGGAGAAGGACTGTACCTTAAACCATATAAAAAGGGTTATGGACTTGTTTCTAAAGATCATTCAAAAAACTATTAGAAATGCTACCCAACAGACCATTATCAGAATTTGATCTAAGAAAATTTTCAAGAAATATTCCACACTTTAGAGGAGTTTATATGTTGGATTCTCTACCAAAACGGCCAAGGACAGTAGAATGTGGAATAATTAATTTAGATTTATCAGCAGGACCAGGTACTCATTGGGTAGCATACTATAGAAACAAGGATGAAAAACAATATTTCGACAGCTTTGGAAATTTACAACCTCCTTTAGAATTAATCATATATCTAGGTAGAAATATTGAATACAACTACAATCAATATCAAAACTTTAATACATTTAATTGTGGTCATTTATGTTTAAAATTTCTTTATGAAGCAACTAAAGAGTTGAAATAAAACACAAGCATATATTTGTATATTTTAAAAAATTCTTTCGTTGTTTTATTGTATTAGTTACAAAATATACATAACATTTTTTATTTTTACTGCCAAACAGGGTACTGGGAGTTTGGTATCAAAAACTCGTGCATCTCGCTATCTAAGATCAGGTTTCGCTCTCCTTTTCTTTGTAGTCGATATTTATCATTCGAAAGATCTTCTAATTCTACATTGGTTAATGCATTATATCGGTTCGGGAGAAACATTATATGGTTTTCCAGCTCAAGTTGAATTGTTTCTCCGTACTTTGTTGTTACCCGCTTTGCACGTAGGATGTTGTATTTGATTGAATCATCTAGATCCTTTATATGTATTAAGGTTTTCGTATTGCACGAATTAAATTTTTTCACCAGATCCATTGCGGTAGAAATATTTGACAACTTACAAGTTTGAACTTCAATTTCAAAGTATTCACGATATAAGCCTTCTAGACACTAAGAAGTCTAACTGAAAATTGATAAACAATGATATTTGATTTGTATGTAAGATAGAGAGAGAGAGAGGGGACAAAAGACAGATAGATGAATAATGATATCTGTACTTAAAACTGAAAAGTTCCAAGAAGATAGAGAGAGAGAGAGGGAACAAAAGAATAGATGAATAATGAAATCTGTACTTAAAACTGAAAAAGTGGAAGAAGATAGTGATATATGTATAAATTTTTGAGTTCTTGACTCAAAATTTTAAATTAGTTTTGGAGTGAAACGCAGATTTAGTTTTTTGAATTGTATATCATTTAGTAGAGAACTAATAGTCAAAAAGATCGCAAGCCAATTTCGGATACAAAAATTAAAAAAAAAAATTAAATCATGAGCGAAATAAGAAACAAGGTTGAACAATTCTTAGCCGATTTTGAAGGATGTCAACTATATGAACACAGGGAAATGGTGAAAATTTTCCTCCATATGTTGGATGAAAACCAGGAGTTTGGTATAATGGAAGATGAGGACAAGGACAATGGTCACTTCAAGTCTTGTCCGTGGAGTCATCCAGATTGTGAGGAAGGTCCAGATACTTGCCGATGCTCCGTATTTTATTTGAGAAAAATGGTGATAAATAATTTAATTAATTCGTATTATGTAATATTTCATTGAAGCTAAATAAAAATCAAAAAACAATAAAACAAAAATCAAGATTTTTTTTTCTCATTTTTAATATATGTATTTTCTATTTATTTCTGTTAAAAATAAAACAATTTGTTCTCTTAATACTAGATATTATCACATTTCTTCTTCTTCTTCTAAACTAGCAATATCTGCTAAAAGCATATCAAGTTCGTAATGAGGATTAGTTTCTTCTATACGAAAATGATGCCATGCTAAAGTATTTATGTTATTGTTAGTAATTTTTCTCTTATCGTCTGCATAACTTAATACTGCCTTACTTAATTCACTAGTATAAATTTGATGTAATTTGGACTTAAACGTTAACATGGTATCATATACAATGGACTTATCAAACAAACAATTTCTATATGACAATAAACTATACTTATCTAAAATGGATTTCTTTACCCCCTTCGATTTTTTTACATCATTTTCATTTTGAATGCTAAAGGAATACATTTTAGGTCGCAGCCCAACAAATTCTGTCATTATTTTCCCGCAATTTTCGTCTTTCATCATACCCAAAACTTTTTTGTTCAAAAGAGGAATGTCATACTTATTAGCTAGAGCATAATCTGATGTATCAAATTGTTGTTCGATGTCAGGCTTTATGTCTGCGTAAAAGTCGTCTGTTTGTATTGTATAAATAAAAGAGTCAGTGTCCATATAATTTAATGATAAGTTTTTCTTGAACTTAGGTTGCATGTAGCCGTAATGAAAATCATACATTTTCCATTTAGAGAGTTCAAGTACACAAAATCCCAAGTAAATGGGCTTATTGTAAAATGTCTTCACTCTATTCATTTCGATAGCTACCATATCTTCAGAAAATATGGACAAACTATGGAAATTGGATTTTGATATCCAGTCTTGAGCCCCCAAATGATTCCGATTAGTTCTGCTCCAATTGGTTACAATTCTTACATTTCTCCTGTTGTCCACATAGACGTTCCAAAATTTTGTAGCAAAAGAAACTGCTACGTGGACAATATTTATGTAAACAAAGATTTTGATAAGTTATATGCACAGAATACGTTGGCATGCTTATGCATGTAGAGACGTTCCAAAATGTTTAAGGGAATGAAACTGCCACGTAGACAATATTTATGTAAACAAACATTTTGATAAGTGATATGTACAGAATATGTAGACATGCTTATGCATGTAGAGACGTTCCAAAAAGATGAAAAAACTGGAAAATTTTCAGAAAATTTTAAATTGAAAAACAACTTTGTTGCACATCTATTTGATGAAATCCGCTATGAGCTTAATGGTATTGAAATCGATCATACAAGGTATTTAGGAACAACAACCACAATAAAAAATTTGGTATCTCTATCACCAACTCAAAGCGTTGTAATGCAAAATGGTGGATGGCATAAAACTGATGATTTGAATCTTAAGAATGGATATTTTAATTTTTATGTACCACTAAAAATGCTTTTGGGATTTGCTGAAGACTACAACAAAGTTATACTTAATGGAAAGCATGAATTGATACTCTTGCGCAATAAAAATGATGAAGCTCTTGTACACTCGAGCGTTTCTACTGAAAAATCGAAACTTACAATTTCACTCATCTCCTGGAGAATTCCACACGTACAATTATCTGATCAGAGCAAGTTGAATATGATTAAAATTATTAACAATGGTGCTTCTATACCGATGGCATTTCGTAGCTGGGATTGTCATATGAATCCACAATTGAATACAGGAACAAGTCATATTTGGAATGTTAAATTAGCTGCAAGTAAAGAGCGACCACGTTTTGTATTGGTCGCATTTCAACGAGGTAACAAATTTGTTCACTGTGACCTCACTAATTTAAAAGTACATTTAAATTCAACCTCTTACCCATATGATGATCTTAACATAAAATTTAAAAATGAACGGTATGCAATTCTATATGATATGTATGTAAGATTTCAACAAAGCTACTATATGAATGAGCCTCAACCATTATTAACTGCCCAGGAGTTTAAAGACGACGCTCCAATTATTGTAGTAGATGTAAGCTATCAGAACGAATCAGTCAATACCGGACCGATTGACATAAAAATTGAATTTGAAACAGCAACAAATATTCCAGCAACGACATCAGCTTACTGCGTTCTTATTCATGAGCGCGTAATAGAATACATACCAATAAAAGGTCAAGTCCGGAAGGTCTTATAAATTAAATAACATGGATGGTGATATTGTTTTTGTAGACTTGCAAGGTTTCAAAAATAATTCAAATGACTTCATCGCAAAAGAACTAGCTGTAGTTTTCAGCAACAACGAATGCCTCAATTTCATCATAAAACCTCCTTTTGATTTCGCATGTTTATCGGTCAAAAAACAGAGAGAAGCAGTTTGGTTAACAAAAAACTATCATCATATTAACTGGAATGATGGATCAGTCTCATTTCAAAGCGTTTGCAAGTTTTTAAGATCCAATATAAGAAATTCACATATATATGTTAAGGGGGGAGAGAAGAAAAAATGGCTAGAAAAAATGATTCATCAAACAGTTTATAACATTGAAGACATTGGCTGCATTAATTTTAAACAAATGGAAACTAACCATTCAACATATTTCTATTGTAGCTATCACGACTATGGTGTTTGTGCCTTAAGGAATGCAATTTTACTTAAAAATGAAAATGTTAACAAACTTTTAAATAAATGCTTATAAAAATTAAAATAAATGTCTTTTATTTCAAATAAACACCTATATACATATTTATTTCAGAGAACACACAAACAAATAAACACAATGGTTCATTCATTCAAATGGTCAAGGGAATATTTGGGCACAACGAATAAACGCTTATTATTTGTTTGTATGTATATGCGTACATAAATATCTACAAATTTATTTCATTTCATACTGACCCACTTGCGCTAAATCCAGGAAAGCAACAAAAAAGCGGACTGTCACACAGACTCACCAATCGTCACACACACACCCCCTGTCTGACAGGCAGACATTCCAATCGCCACTCAGAACACAAAAACACACACATATTAATATTCTACAAAATACAGAAATCGCACCACCATCCAGATCCCCAAATAAAATCCATCGATGATCGTCATGTATAAAATAAACAAAATATCAAATTCAATATTTATGCAATAGTAATTTTTTTCACAACGTCTTCAAGATCAGAATAATCAAATTATTCCCCCACACTCAAGCATTGCACACAAAAAAGAAATAACTGAATTGCTGGACAAAATATCTTAAGTAAACACACACCAAAATTAAAAATATCTTAAGTAAACACACACCACAATTAAAAACAAGCTAAAAAATAAAAGAAGAAATCTCACTCCAGCAAGAAGAAACGAACCACAAACATTAGGGCCATCCATTTATACAACACTTTTGAGATATTGTACTTCCTAAAAAATGTTGTGTCAGATACTAAAAATTTATTATTTTCTATTAGGCCATAGCACCCATGTAGAGACAGAATTCCTACGCTCACATATGGACAGACAGAAATTCCCACGCTCACATACCGACGGACATGTATTCCCAAGGTCACATATGGACAGACACAAACTCCCAAGCTCTCATATGGACAGACAAAAATTCCCACGGTCTCACGCTCACTTATACAAACTCATTTTGGTTACTACAGCACCCCTCCACCAAACTACCCCCCCCACATATGGACGGACAGAAATTCCCACGGTCTCATACGGACAGACACAAACTCCCAAGGTCTCATATGGACAGACAAAAATTCCCACGCCTACCCCAACATCATAAAAAATTAAACAACAACAATGTGAACATCCCTATTTAACCGTGGGAAAATACACACACACACATTAAAGTATCAAATTACAAAAAAACCCATTAACACAAATTTGGCAATTAAAATTTAAAAATTTTAAAATTTAATTGCTGAAATTTGAGTATTTTAATTGTTCTCGCACATACAGTTATTAACTACTGATAAAAAAGTGGGATGACGATCAGTATGAGAGCGAAGACGAAATTCCTCTCTCTGAAATGATTCTATCCAATAGTCCATACAACGATACACTTCGCGAAGTTCAATTGTTGATATCAAAGGTTGGGGATAATGTTGACATCGGCATTAATGAAATCATAAATTGGAACAATGACAAAATTTCAGAAAATAACGACGATTCCGAAGTTATCGCCAATGAAAACGACGTGACAATTATCGAGAAAGATGTTCAACGATCTAAAGTAAATTTCTCGAAAGCAGTTGAAAGCATCAATAACGTTATAAAATGGTTTGAAAGCAACAAGGATGCAAATCAAGTGGCAGACCTAGTCAATATGCGTACGAAAATGATCAAGAGTTATTATACAAGAGAAAAGAAACAAACAAGCCTTGACTGCTTCTTTAAACGACTATAAATTAATATTTTTTACGCTGAGCACGACTGTGAAATTTAATAAACAGTAGACATTAAACGTAAGTTTCTTAATTGTAATAATGAAAACTATTTAATTTTGTATCTAAAAAAAGTTGTGTATGACTTTTAAAATTTATGACATACACTATTTATTCCTTTTTTCGACTAAAAAAACGCGCTTAGAAAAGTTTAAAGTTCAGAAAAGTTAATACCCCTTGTAACATTTTGGTTAACTTTTTTAAGATTCTACTGTACCTTAATCACTGAATAACTGAAGTAACCGACGTAACTAAATAACAGAAGTAACAAACTTAAAATTAGCGTTTTACAATGTTTAAATACCCACTCTTTGGTGGTGGCGTGATTCTACAGTTCCATGGGAAATAACAAAATGTTAACAAAAAATAACACATTCTTTGAAAAAAGTAAAGTTGACAAAAATAAGTTAATAAAATAAATTGATTTTTAATTCTTTGGAAAAATACGAAAATGCATTTTAATAAAAATTAATAAAATAAAATTAATTCTTTAGAAATTTGCCTGCAAGTGCATAATTTTGGCTGCATGTGGCGGAACTGCATTTCCTTTGTTATTGGGATTTATTCGGCAAGTGCTGGTTGTGTGACCCAATTATTTTTTAGTAAAAATAAGAAAAGCTTACTCGGCAGTTTGATCTTATGGAAAAATTGTTTGTTAACGGGTGAAAACTTTTGCGGTGTTAACATATATATATATATATATATATATATATATATATATATATGTATATATATGTATATATATATATATATATATATATATATATATATATATATATATATATCCTCCAAGAAATATTATGGACAGTTCTATCAGTTCTCTAACTCAGATTGGTAAAATGCTACTAGTTTATTAATTTGTGATATATTTGGATATTGTAGCTTTGAATATACTTGATCGACAATTTTTCTAATTTTCTCGAAAACTTTTAAGCAATGGAATTCCAGAGGTGGTACCCATTAGGTAGACATGATGAAGACACGCAAAATTAGGTACATACGTATCTAAAAGTAGTACAAATACCCTAACCCAATACCTTACTAAGGTATACTGTTTAGTGTATTTGTAGTATGTAATAGCAATAAAACACATTGCTTAATAATACTGCATGCACAAGAACAAATAGACTTACCTAATTTCATAGCAAGCAGAAAACAAGTAAAGCGGCACACCCACTTGCAATATAACTGTGCAAGTTTTCGTCATATTCAAAGGTGGCACAATATATTGGCAGAAATCAAAAGACTTTTGATTTTTATTGTACAAACCTAAAGAGTTGCAATATACTATGAAATGTGTTGGCAACATTGTACAATATTTTACGCAAGCATCCTCTTCATCACTCGTCGCTTAACATTTTTATTTATAATTATTTAATAATAATTATTTGTATTTTAAATTGAACCAAAACTGTTAATAAAAATGCAACCTCGCAATTTTCTAGTCCAAATGCTTTTGTTTGCTTATAAGTTATGTTCATTTGTTATAGTAAGAAAGTTGCGCCATATTTTATTTGAAAATATTGTGCCACTTATTGCATAATATAAGGCAAAATGGAAGTAATATCATGATTAAAATGTACAATTATTGTGTAATGGATGGCCGTTTAACACAAGAAAACACATGCATGTACATACATAATAACAAACATGTAAATGTAGGTAAACAAAACATAAAATTGCTAATAATTCTCAGTAGCTTCAAATGATACTAACGATAAGAAGACAAGCTTTGCACACAATCGGGCAGCAATTACCGATACCGTACAATCGATACTTACAAGAAGAACATTCTTGAATTGTCGTCCGAGATCTTTACCGATTCTTGTTCAAACACTAATATTTGATAAAACTAACCGTAGTTATCCAGTAGCCGATCTCAAGCCCCCGAATACTCTTGAGTTCGTAGTTTAGTAGTTTTGCCGATTACGAGAGCTTTCGAATACCTCTTGCGATCGTACTAAATGTAGTTAGACCGCAGCCGTTCTCAAGCCCCCGAATGCTCTTGAATTCGTTCGTCTTGTGATCGTACTAATCGTACTTAAACAGTAACCGATTCCAAGCTCTCTAACACTCTAGAGCTTATTGTGAATAATTTTGTCGATTGCGAGGGCTTCCGAATACCTCTCACGATCGTCCTAATCCTATTTAGACCGTAGCCGGTATCAAGCCCCTGAATACTCTTGAGTTCGTGCCTTTGCCGATTACTAAACCGAATAATCTTAACATTAGCTGTTTAACTCCATTAGGAGCCCGAATCGAAAACCAGTCTTATCCGCCTAAACACCAGATCAGTATCGCAGTGGAACCATCGCAGTACCCGATAACTTCAACCTAACATACTAGCTTTAAGATGATCTAAGTAGTTAAATTTCATCTTAATAAACGCTTTGTTTCAGAATATCTATACCACCTAAAAGGTTCGTGTTTTATTTCAAAGGAGGTAGACCTTTGATACGAACCTGGGGCGACTGAGTCATACCTCAGCTGGAAAAATAAACTACGTTACAAAATCACTAAACACAACCATGTATCGATTCTGATCAGAAAAATTCGACAGATTTTAGTTTCGCGTAAACTACTTCAACCATCAGCAGCCCCAAAGTGGATATAGTTGTGTCAAAACAGAAAATCTGGGCCTATGTTGTAACCCTTTATTGATTTTAACAAAAGTTTGGTTTTTATAAAAAAAAGGCCATATTGCTTCTTTAAACACTATAAAATATTTGAATATTATAGTTTTAAAGAATTGCATAAACATGTCATATAAGAAAAGATCTCTTTTTCCTCTCTCATTTGTTATTATTTATACTTTGTTTCTTATATACTGCTGGTTATTATTAAAGGTAGTATTATTATTATTATTATTAAAGGTATTTATGGTTCATTCTATATGTTAAGATAAGTAAATAAATCTTCTTGATCCCAGTCAAGTATAGCTGCTCTAGGAGTCTCCTAATTTTGGGACAGCGATATTATGTTCTTTGTCGTTATAAAAAATAATTATTTTTTCGATATGCGCGTACTCAGACCTGTTACTATTTTTCCATCCTAGTGGGCAGTTACAATATCGGGAACTTTGTTTTGAAGATTAATTTTCAATGATTCCTCACGCTTGTCTTCGCAGTTTCCTTCGAAGTGTCTTTAGTATTAGTAGTAGTAATGTAGGGATACTACTCCAAGGTAATTTTATAGGGATACTACTCCAATGTGCAGTAGTAGTAGTAATGTAAAATTACCTTGGAGTAGTTCCAAGGTAATTTTATAGGGATACTACTCCAATGTGCTGTAATAGTAGCAGAGCTCCGAAATCTTCGCTCGAATTCGAGTAGAGAGTGAAACTCGCTCGAATTCGAGCGCGAGTACTCCTGCGAGTGAAAAAAAATATCGAGTGTACTTTATTTTTCTATGCCACTCGAATAAGAGCGCATATGCTTTGCTCGATTTCGAGTGCGAGTAAAATACGCCCGAAATCGAGCAGATTATACTCTTGCCGAATACTCTTTCAGTCCTCCTCATACAGTGGAAAAATAGAAACTGTTTGTTTTTGATTTGTGTGTGTGCGTATGTGTGTGTAGTAGCAAGTATAATATTATTTATGCCTGTATTGTTCATTATAATATAGAAAATATAAGTAAACTTTTAAATATATAATAAAACTTTTTTTATAAAACCAACTAATTGCTCCTCACATGCGCACTGTATAGAAAGACTGAAAGAGTACACAAAAACCACACGCACCCACAAGTCAGCAAAGACAAACAGTTTCTATTTTTCCAATCGATTTTACTCTTAAGAGTAAACTCTCACTCTATTTCGAAGATTTTTACTCCCACTCTGAATTTTTAAAAAGGAGTACTCGCGAGTACTCCCACCTAAAACAAACGAGTGAAGAGTAAACTTTCTGTAACACTCGTAATCTTCGAGTACTCTTCTTCGCGAGTATTTTTCACTCGCGAGTAACATCGAGTAAATCTGAGCTCTGAGTAGCAGTAATGTAGGGATACTACTCCAAGGTAATTTTATAGGGTCAATATGTTATATTTATTAACTGATTATCTGAGATATTAAAAAACTTTTCAAGCAGAAAACGTTTTTAAGAACTACTTAGGCGTAAACCTATAGTCTTTGGTACAGATATTTAAATTGTACCAAATTACACGAGGTGGTATCACGATACCGACAAAGACGTAATGGTACAAAAAAGTACAATTGTGTCACGTTTTCCATCCGTGCTCCAAGGTCAATAGGAAAAAATTATACACATGAGTACAAATGAAATTCTCATTAGAGTAGTGTAAGATAAATTTAGAGTTTGAGAATTCAACAAAAAATTGATATAAAAGAAAGTGCAAAACTAAATTTTTAGTTATCACTCTTCAAAGTTACTTGAAATTACGTCAAACAAAAATGGTAAGATCGTTGCATATTATAAAAAACTCTTTAAATTAAAATAAAAATTTTTTAAAATATTTAGATCTATCAACAATTAGTTAACATCGCCCAAGGATTAAAATCCGAGTACACCGAGTATTAATGATATTCCTTTAAATGAACCACACAAAATTTTAAATTTTGAGTGGAAGGTTGCACAATATGGATCAAAAGTCATAGCGTATTTAGACAACAATAAATGGTTTTATTTACCCCAAAGAACGGCTAAGTACTTAAACAGAGAGGACCCTTACTAAGCTAAAATTAATGACAAAATGTGGTCAATTGTTTACAAAGGACGACAATCACCAAATGGTTTGGCAATTTTCGATCTAAACTATAGCTAATTTTTTTAATTTCACAACATTTTGTAAATATATAATGTATATCTTGCAATAAATGAATGTAGTAAAGTAACATTTACCTTAATTATATTTATTTTAGAGACGAGTTTGCTTGCATTTTATTTGTTTTAAATATGACTCATTATTTGCTATATTAAGACAAACTCTTAATATAGAAAAACATGCTTTTTTAAGAAAAAAGGATAATTAAAAAAGGGATATGGAAAATCCCAAGGACACTGAAATGTTTTTACTTCAATGTTTAAATGTAGTTTATGAGGTCATAAATATTAAATTGTGTGTTTGCTAGGAGGGTGGTTTTTTTGTTCAAACTATTAAGGAAGAAAGACATGCGAATGCCTATTTTCAAAAGACATTCGTATCTCTGTTTCCAAAGACATGCATATTAGAGGACGGCATTACTCCACTCATATGTATGGACATAGTACTGTTAACACTGTATAGACACGATAATTTGAACATAGTGTTAAGTAAATATCGTGTATAGTATTTTTGTGAGAGAACTATATAAGTATTTTTACCACTCAAAGAGAAATAAATGAATACATTTAAGAATATCGTTCTCCTTAAATGAATGAGTTTTTGATATTGCACACAGAATGCGAAAAAAACACGAGTTATTCGTGTAATTGGTGTTGGTTATTCGCAGCAGAATATGTAGTTTGTTTATTTTTATTATTTTTATAATATATTAAAATTTCTTAAAAAATTTTGTAGAAATATTTTTAAGGTACAGAAATATTTTTTTCGGTGAACCACGGTTTGAAAACTTAATTTATTTGTTAGTTAGTTTAACAGAGATATTTTTTGGGGTACTCGGGTCTTAAAATATTAATTATTATTTTAATAGCAATACTTGCTTTATCATCTGTCAATAAACTTAACTGGGTATTTTTGCACTTTTCACTGCGCAAAAATATTAACGGCTGATACCCCTGGTGAACGTTTTCTATATAAGACCGCAACAGTAACAAAAAAACTCAATATTAAGAAGAGCGAATTATATACTATACATAGTGAATTAACAGTGTATGAATTGTATGCTGTGTCTACACAATCATTTTGTCTCTTTTGAATGTTGTTTATGTTGTAGCCATAAAAACATTCAGAGTAATCAGAATCTTTAAATGAGTGTGACAAACTCAGACATTCATTTTTTACAGAAATCACTCAAAGGCTGTTTGCTATGGAGAAATGCCTGTTTTCATATATGGTTGATCGCATTTATATATGTTACCTATCATTACTTTCTACTTCAAGGCTTAAATGCATCATCAAAAGCAAAAAGCGACATCAATAACAACATCAAACAGTTCGGATATCTGTAAACTATTCAATATCATTGAAATGTTTACATTATCCTCAGTGGATATACATAACTGTACTCATCAAGAGTCCAAGGTTTGACAACCTTTTAAAAATATAATAAATAAAAAAATATAAGTGTAACAAACGAATATATAAGTATATATATATATATATATATATATATATATATATATATTCTTATGTAAATAAAACAAAAAATATATGAATTCTATATTATTTTACTTTATTTTTAATTATAGTTTTTGGAAATTAAAATTTTTACATTTACTAACATTATATATGTTGTAGTATGATTTCATAAGTGCGGTTGCTTCTTTCTCTATTTCAACATTACGTATCCTATGTTGCGCACATGAACAGGTATCTGGTCCACAGGTTTCATTTTCGTTAGACCAACAACAATGATCGTAATGTTCTCCATATTTATTTTTGATTGGTTACAAGGTATTTGCTTTTCCTAGATGTGATTGAATATTCATTAGCTTACTTCTATCTTCATCGGAAATTACATGCGAGCATCTTTTTAAGAAATCGTATATATATTTTAGTATCATCTTTACTAATGAGAATGACTGACTACATATGTAGAGAAAGTGTTTGTGAAAAAACCTTAATGGTGTTAGTATGATATTTATATAACATTTCAAAATGTTATTGTAGTTCTCCTTAAACTAACTAACAACTATAAATATTCAGTGTATATCTCTATAATAGTTTTCTTATTTCATTTGTGAGGGGTATGTATTCAAACATTTTATCGTGAATAATTAAACAATAAGCAGACGTATTAGGTGGGAAATTTTTTAACGTTTTCAGCTCAACTCGAATGTCGATTGAACCAGTTTTATTCTGATGAGTAACATCCAAAACAACTATTGGTGCCATAGTTTTAAAATTTTCTCTTGTTAATAGCGGCTGCGGATCGCGTGAGTAATAGCTTTGTTGAAATTTTATATACATATCATATAGAATTGCAAAACGGTTTCTATCGAATTTAGGGTTCAGATCATCATAAGAATATGTATCAGAGTTAAGATGTACTTTAATGTCCGTTAAATCACAATGCTTAAACTTGTTTTCATTATTTCGAAGTCCTAAGAGTAGGAAACGAGGTCTTTTATTTTCAGTGGCAAGTTTAACGTTCCATAAAACTGTTGTACTTTCTGGAAGGGAAGGATAATAATACATATCCCAACTTCTAAAAGTAATATTTAATGGATGCCGATTGTTAATTGTTTTAAACTTTTGCAATTTATAAGCATCAGCAAGTTGAATGTTTGCCACTTTCCAAGTAACATTTAAAATTGATAACTTAGTGTTTTCGTTTGATTGTTGAGATTTTAACACTTGTTTATCATCTTTAGATCTTAAAAGAATCATTCCATGTTTGCAGTTAACTATTATTTTATTAAAATCTTCAACGAATCCCATTACTAAATTTAGGGGAACACAGAAATTGAAATAGCCATCTACAAGTGTAAGATCTTCGTTATTAAATGGTGACCATCCGGCATTGAGTAGATTATCACTTTCAAATTTATTCAGCGAAACATAGTTTTTTAATTCTGTAGCGATACCTAAAACACGCGAGTTAAATGTGTTATTTATTATTCTTCCATATAGTAAGAATAAAACACAATATTTTTATTGTTTTATGTTGTCAGCTCTTCAGAGTGACAACTTAATTTATTTAAACCGATCTTAAGACTAACTTTACAAAATATTTAAAATCTAATATAAACTAAGTAACGTCAGTATTTTTATGCTTACGTTACTGTTTAGCAAAATGTGGGAAAATATAAAAGGTGTAACTTGAGGTAAGCAACGTAAGTATTTTATGCTTACGTTGCTGTCTAGCAAAATGTGGGAATAAAACTTTAGGGTCTCCCTACACTTTGCCAGCCATTATAATTATTTTGGGTATCAGGATGTGACTCCTCCACCCTTAGTCTAAAACACTCCTGGGTTTTAGTATGTACATATGTAAGTATAAATTTTTGTAATCTTATGATAAGCCATACTTTTCCTTTATTCTTTTTAGTTCAAAATCTTCCGTTTCTGGCTTGTTTCTAATTTTAATTACTATAGCATTCTTTCTACTTTTTATTATTACAATTAATATAATTACGATTACAAGCACAAATACTATGTTTATTCCATAGGAAATATTTTTGTGGATTTTCAATTCCTCTATTTCTTTTACATTCTCAAAGTTTCTTAGTTCTATTTGCTTAAAATTAATTGGTGTTATATTAGAAATTGAAAAGTTGTTATTCGGGTAAAAATATCTGTCCTGAAAAGCTATTCTATTATTTTTGAAGATTTGGCTGTTAATTTTCAGTTCGCAATCATAAAAGAAAAGCAAATAATTTTTATTAATTCTCAGCTTTCGATCATCACAGTCCTGTATAATTTCTAAGTCGTTGGCATTTTTTATCAAAATCATATCGTCTTCAAACGTTTCAATTTCGGTTGCATTATTATACTTAAAATTACAGTTGTTCAACAAAGTGCAGTGTTTACTATGCTTTAAATTTTTGAGATAACCATTCTCCTCATAAGTAAAAACATGGTGTTCAATTTCAATAACATAGCTATTTGGCTCATTAATTTCCATACAATGTTTATTTGGTAAAGGTGTAATCAGTTTTAGGTCAGTTTGAATGTAGTCAATTGGAATTTTTATTGCAATAATCAGAATTCCGTCTTTGTAGTTTAAAACGTCAGCTTTCATGGATTTTAATTTAAATAAGTCAATTTCGAATTTATCAATTTCTTCTGATGTTAAGATACTTAGATGAAAAATGTGATTCTTAGCAGAAGCAATGTTGTCCTGAATATGTTCGATTTTTCCTTTGAGGTAATTGAGTTTGAACATTTGGTCTGTATATAGAAGACTTTGAAATATTTCGCTCTGTCTATTATTAAAACTAGTGAAAGCATTTCTAATATTTGTTCTGTCCTCTTCTACAGTTGATTTTAAAATTTGGACCGATTCGTTAAACTGTGTGTTTATATAAATTTGCTTATTAACTGCACCTATTGTATTATGATTGTTCTCATCTATTACACTAAGATGCTCAAGGATCTCTTGACGATCATCATCATCCATAACTCCAGCCAGCCACTTATAAGCATGACCAACGAAGTTAAACAGTCCCCTTTTTCTCCTTAGTTCCATCGGAGTGATTGATTTCAATTTAGATTTTATAATTTTTATTTCCGTTTCGATCATTTTCATGTTATCAAGGTATACATTTTTTATATTATTCTCGACCTGATTTAAAATCTGATATAATTCCTTGGTATCAACTAAGTGCAAGACTGTAATCGTTTGGTTTATCACCTCAACTTTCCCTACCTTAATTTGTGCATAACCTGCCTCCTCAGTGATTGGATTAATCTGTAGTGTTCCCTGTGTCTCAGTTGCTAGAATCATCATTACCATTACTATCAGGATCTGCAAATTTAAAAGATTTTTAATATTGACGATAAGAGCGTTTTCTAAAGTTTTTTTTTTTTATTGTTTTGGGACCTGTTCGTTTCTAAAACGCCTTTTGAGGTTATTAAAACGTTCAAACAAATGCTCAAAGTCAATATCGTCTTCACCATTATTAGGATTCGTTTTGTCTATACCGTCAACTTCATATTTTAAAGGCCTTTTAAGGTTGGATTCATGCACATTTTGCAACCCTTTCTTAATAAACTTTGGTTGTTCTTTGTGCCTTAGGCTTTTATAATTCTTTATAAAGCCTTCTTCTCTGTTTTCTATGTAGTTTTCGCGAGATTTATTTCTTTTTTGGATTATTTTAGTTTTAGCATCTTTTAATCTTTCTTTTATAATGGTATGATCAATCAATTTATTTTGTACATCTAAGGGACTGCATTTTATTGCGCTATGGTAAGTACTATTGTAGAATTTTATTGCCTTAAGGATTTGAGTATTTATTGGAAGTTTTTCTTCCAAATTAAGGGCTCTGACTTTTTCTGTGACTGTATTGTTGAATCTTTCAATATCCGAATTGCCGGTATGGCTATTCGGTTTCGTAAAATGATATTGAATTCCCTCTTGATCAAGGTAGCTCCTTACATTGACGTTATTGAATTCATTGTCTAGCACAAATTTAGTAACATTGCCTTTAATGGCTAAAAATGCTCTAATTTTCCTAACCAAAGTTTGACTATTTCTGTCGAGCAAATGGAATGAAATTACGTGTTTTGAGAATTTGTCGATAAAAATTATGAATGAGTGTTTACTGTTTACGTAAGTATCGACGTGAATTATTTCATTTGTGGTGGAAGGGGTTTCAGTTATTTTGAACTTATTTTTTATTGGGTTTCTGTCATATTTAGCTGACGAACAAATGTGACAGTTATTTATTATTTTATGTATCGACAATTTCAAATGTGGATTATATATCCTATGCTTGATACTCTCGTAGGTAGCTATAATACCTGAGTGTCCACTTTCGTATTTATGGAACAACGATATCTGTTTATTGAGTTCATTATCATCCTCAATATCTCTAGCTAAATAAGAACACTTGACTAATTTAAAGTTGTTTCTGTCTGGAAATTCCGCTACCAACTTCAGTTGAACCTTGTAATATTCGTGATCCTTTAATTTGGAAAATATCCCTATTTTTCCTTTAGCAACCTCCCTCCTTAAAATATTGGATATGTTATTATTTGCGATGTCGTGTCTGTCTATATAAACTCTTTTATTGCCAAAAACCGTTTCAATGTCTTTCTCTTTAATATCCACTACAATAATTTGAGTTTTAAAACGATTTACTACCGTATCCAATATTGGAATACCATCGTGGAGATCCTCCTCTTGAGAGTGTGCAGTCTCAACATCTAAAGAATCTCCAATATTGCTTGTTTCACCGCAGTCCATCAACTCCTCTGATGTATTTATCTCGTTTCTTTCGACATTGATTCTACTTAGGAAATCTGCTATATAGTTGCACTTCCCTTTTATATATTCTATCTTAAAATTATATTCGCCTAAGTCAATCAGGTATCTTTGTAGCCTAGGGCTTATATCTTTGCCTGCATATTTATTTATGAGCCACTTCAGTGGTTGATGGTCGCTTTCTAGGTCGAATTCTTTCCCATAAATGTATGGCCTAAAATATTTAACACCCCAAACTATTGCCAACAATTCTTTATCAATTGTTGCATAGTTTGTTTCGTGTTTGTTCAACGTTCGCGAAGCATATGCTACTGGGTGACCATCTTGAGTTAAGACAGCTCCAATTGCGTTATTGCTTGCATCAGTGACGATTTTGAAACGTTTTTAAAAAATTGGGTATCTCAGTATGGGTGAACTCGTTATAAGCTCCTTAAGTTTTTCAAAAGCCACTATATAGCTAGGGTCATTCATATTAATTTTTGTGTTTTTCTGCAAAAACTTGGTCATTGGGTATGCAATTTTGGCATAGTTGTAAATAAATTTTCTATAGAAACCGGTCATTCCTAAAAAGGCCTTAATCTGTTTTTCAGTACTCGGTAGTTTCAAATTTTGTATTATTGAAATTTTGTTAGGATCTGGTTTTATACCATTAGTTGTTAATATGTGACCCAAAAACTGTGTTTCTTTCTTGAGAAAGTCACACTTGTTAATTTGTATCTTTAGCTTAGCCTTTCTTAAGGTTCTAAATATATCCTTTATATTATCGATATGTTCCACCAGAGATGAACTGAATATTAAAATGTCATCCATATACACCACACATGTCTTGTTTATGAAATTTCTTAGCACAGAGTTCATCAATCTCTGAAAGGTTGATGGTGCGTTACGAAGACCAAAAGGCATTCGAATAAATTCGTAATGCCCAAAGGGTGTAGAGAATGCCGTTTTCTTTCGATCTTCCTCCTTAAGGAGTATTTGATGGAAACCTTTTGCCAGATCCACAGTCGAAAAATATTGGGCTCTGCCTAATTTATCTAAAATACTGTTAAGGTTAGGTATAGGGTACCTGTCTTCTATTGTAAATTCATTTAGTTTGCGATAGTCTATTACTAATCGCCATTTTCTCTCTCCAGAATTATCGGCTTTTTTGGGCACAATCCATAAAGGACTATTGTATGCAGAATTGCTCTCACGAATAATGTTTTGCTTTAACATATCTTTTATTTGTTTCTTTATTTCGTCTTCATGAATTTGGGGGTATCTGTATATTTTTGAATAGAGTGGTTTGTCAATTGTAGTAACGATTTGATGTTCTGTTTGGGTTGTGGCTGAAAGATTATCGCCTTCTACATAAAATAAATCTTTAAACTCAGTAAGAAGATTTTTGATTGCTCTACTTTCCTCTTCATTTAAGTGACAAAAATCAAGTTTGTCTACGATATTTGTTTTTGTAACTGGTTCCAATACACTTATATTCTCATCAAAGAAAGATCAGTACATTTCCTCAAAAAACAATTTTTTGCCTAAAATTTCTATATAACCATGTTCGTTATTTATTCTTGTCTTAAGGGGTACCAAAAAATTTTGTCCGATTATTCCATCATATTTATTATTGCTGAAATTAATAATTTTCCAACTTAAAGTTCCTTGAGCAGAAAATTCCTTTGGGAAGGGAGTTACAACTTTAAATTTAATTATGTTTGTACATAAATGAAATTTATTTGTTGGTGGTTAAGCAATGTCTATATGCATTTCATTGGTGCTTTACCAAATCGTCAGTAGACTTTAACCACAGTTTTGAAAAGTTAAAAACCTCTTATCTTATGCGTATACTTCCGAAAACCATCTGAGAATTCACAACTTGTAAATTACAAATTATTTTCAAAAATAACAACAGAACAAGAATAGTAGGCCTTGAAACTCATACAAAACTAAACCAACAAATATAGTATATTTGATATGAATCTATTTTATTTTTCTACACCTTTATACAATCAGAAATCCATTGGATAACAAGAAAAGTATTTATAAGACAAAATGAAAAATAAAATCTAAATCAAACTGTTATGAAATTTTTTTATTTGACACATTGTTGTCACAATACTATTATATATAAATGAAATTTATTATATTTAACCACCAACAAATAAATTTCATTTATATACATATAATAGTATTGTGACAACAATGTGTCAAATAAAAAAATTTCATAACAGTTTGATATAGATTTTATCTTTCATTTTTTGAATTCTCAGATGGTTTTCGGAAGTATATGCATAAGATAAAAGGTTTTTAACTTTTCAAAACTGTGGTTAAAGTCTACTGACGATTTGGTAAAGCACCAATGAAATGCATATAGACATTGCTTAACCACCAACAAATAAATTTCATTTATATATAATAGTATTGTGACAACAATGTGTCAAATAAAAAAATTTCATTATGTTTGTACCGTTAATTGTTCTGTATTGAACGGGTTTCATTAATTCTTCTATTTGAAAATTTTCTTTCAAAAATTGAGGTTTAATAATGCTGGTTGAAGATCCAGTATCAATTAAAAATCGTATTTTTTGTTTCCCAATAGTGAGTATCACTATCGGTAATTGGATTGGGGAGGCTGTATTAAAAAATTTACTTCTTTTTCCTCTCCATTTCCTATGTCCATATGTGTAGTTTGCTGATCTACACTCATGTGAGAATTCCTTGTCCTGTTCGAACACCTTTCGTTTATTTGATTGTTTTGAAAGTTATCTCTCTCATTATACCTATTAGTCTTATTTTGCCAATTCCCTACATTATTATTCTGACGATATCGCTCCTGTTGATTTCTTCCAAAGTTTCCACTGCTTTGTTCTTGAAAATAATTTCTTTTAGAACTACTCCTTGGCTCAAATTGAGAGCTGTTTGTCACAGAATTTCTCCAACTGTTATTAGGGTTTGACTAGGACTTTTGCCGGTTGTAGTTTCGATTAAAATTTTGATGTCCGTTTGTCTTGTTCCTATAGTAATTATTGCTGAAATTTTTATTTGCCTTATGCCTACTGTCAATAGCTCTACTATCGTCTAGCAATCTAAGTTTAGTATATTTGTTTACTATGTCGTTTAATGTCAAAGTTTCATCTAGATGAACTCTGAGTGGTCCATCTATTTTTTCAATTAAGATATTCACTAAGTCCCTGTCTACATTTTCTGAGCTATACAACATAGATTTATTATCATCTAGTTCATAAATTTCGCTTATTTCATTTTTTGCTAATTCGAAACAATCAAAAAGTTCTCTTAAATTACTCACTTTAATGTATCGACACCTGTTAAAAATCTCGGCATACGATGCCTTCGGTCTGGCTTGGGCCTTCAACTTTGCTTTTAATTGATCCCATGAGATGTCTCCAAGTTGCCTTATATATGTTGCGAAGTCTGCAGTGATTTTTTCGTTTATTATTATCTGGATTCCAAACTTAATTAATGCGGTCTTAGCTCCGCAAAGACCTATTAACATCTCTATGGATTTTATAAATCCATTGATGCTATGGTTGTTATTCAGTGGTCTAATTTGTCGAAACTGCTAAATTATGTCTTTCGGTTCCATTAGGAGATAATTCTGCTGATGAAGCTGCTGTTGGTGTATTTGCTGCTGCTGTTGCATTTGATGTTCTTGATGTAATTGCTGTTGTTGTTGTTGTTGTTGTAGCTGTTCACGTTGTTGCTGCTCTTGCTGTAATTGCTGTTGTTGCTGTTGCAGCTGTTCACGTTGTTGCTGCTCTTGCTGTAATTGCTGTTGTTGTTGTAAAATTTTTTGTTCTTGCAACCGCAGGACCGCCTCTAATTCAGCGATCTTTTCCTGCATTGCCCCGTCGGCTTGATGCAGATCCCTGTTTGCATCAAATCTACTCATCTTTTTTACAGTAACTTTGCCAATATTTGTTTTGTTTAATTTCTTAAAATTTTTAAGTTTCTTCTTTTTTTTATTGTATAGAATTTTTCCACTTCTTATTTGCCAACAAACAATTTTTAGTTTTGTTGATCTTTGTTGCTTTTAGTTTTAATAAATTAACAAATTGTTGTGTAAAAAAAAATTTTATTCGTTCTTAAAAAAAGGTTTCTTCTCTCACATTAGTATATTTTCTTTTAAAGTTCTCTTTATAATTTTTGTTTATTCACTTTTATACAATTTTCTTTTTTATTCTTGAAATTAATTTTTTTTTATTTCAATTAATTTAATATTTATCCGAAGTTTTTCACCGACTGCGCCAGTTAAATGTGTTATTTATTATTCTTCCATATAGTAAGAATAAAACACAATATTTTTATTGTTTTATGTTGTCAGCTCTTCAGAGTGACAACTTAATTTATTTAAACCGATCTTAAGACTAATTTTACAAAATATTTAAAATCTAATATAAACTAAGTAACGTCAGTATTTTTATGCTTACGTTACTGTTTAGCAAAATGTGGGAAAATATAAAAGGTGTAACTTGAGGTAAGCAACGTAAGTATTTTATGCTTACGTTGCTGTCTAGCAAAATGTGGGAATAAAACTTTAGGGTCTCCCTACACTTTGCCAGTCATTATAATTATTTTGGGTATCAGGATGTGACTCGCGTACGGTCAGTTTCAACTCCATTGATTTCATACCGAATCTCATCAAATAGGTTTCCTATACAATTGTTTAGCAGACGTATAGATGTAGAAGCTGTTGAATCGTCTTTTGTTGCATGTCCTTCAATGTAAAGCAGACTTTCGCTTGGTAGAACATATAAATCTTGATTTTGAATTGCAATTCGAATTTCGTCATTGTTTTTATATGCCTGCAAATATGATGTATAGCTGTGATACTCCTTTTTGATGATTGAATTATCAAATTCGGGTTTTTGTAAAATATTAATAATATTATTCATAATTTCTCTCTTCTCTATCTATATGATAAATACTTTTATATCTTTAGATGAAAACCCCAAATTTTCAAAAACGTTTTATTATCCTCACGAAGTATATTATTTGATTCCTGTTTTATTATCCTTTTAATATTATCGTTTTTATTTTGATTCACTTGATTTTTACAATTTGGTGGTTTTCCTGTTTCGAATCCCGCTGATGAGAGTAGAATGAATGGTAAATGCTTTTGGACCCCAGTTTTGTTATATAGAATCATTCTCTCATAAGTTTAAATGTAAGTATTGGCGTTGACTCAGAAAACAGAGTGATCGGAAATATTTTGTTTAAATTCGATGCCCAGACAGACTTCAACAGGACCAAGATCTTTAATTTCGAACGCTTTTGTCAATGACTTCTTGATATTTCTTAACCAAGACTTGTTGTTTGTTGCGATTAATAAGTCGTCTACATACACGGTTACGAGCATAATGCTTTCATTTTCTTTTCGTAAGAATAAACATGGATCTTGCTTTGACGCCTCAAGATTCAGTTCTTTTAACTTTGATGTTAAAGTCTCATACCATTTTAAACCGGATTGACGTAAGCCATATAGCGCCTTAACTATTTTGCATACCGGATATTTACAAGACTCCAGTGCTTTTAACCATTTGATAGCTATCGCCTTAGCCTGAGCAGCTTTGACTCTCGATGAGCCTACAATTAAGTTTGAATTTATTTTGTTCAATACTGTACGTAAAGTTTCAGGTATTTCCATAAATACATTTTCGTCAAGTTTGCCGTTTAGGTAGGCGGTTACTACGTCCATTTGATGGATTTCAAGATCCATTTCAGCGGATAAAGCCGACAATAATCTTATTGACGTTGAACGCACAACGGGAGAGTAAATGTCAAAAAAATCCTCCCCTGGACGCTGTGCACAGCCTTTGGCCACCAGTCTAACCTTTTTCTTCTCGCCTTTTTCACGAAATACGTATCGATTACCAATGATTTTTCTGTTCTCGGGGCGTTCGACAATTTCCCACGTGCCGTTTAGCAAATGTGCTATTACTTCATCTTCAATTGATTTCATCCAGGATTCTTCGCAGCTCTCCAACACTTCGGTAAGCGTGATGGGATTTTCAGAGCTCATATAATTGCAATCTTCGAAACCTTCAAAATCGGATTGATCGATATAGCTTTCTGCGTCGTTTGGAATAGGCATTTGTGTTGTTTCTGCATTTGTACGGTCTTCACATGGTTCTTTTAGCGTGTCAACATTTGTAGATTCGAATTCTACAAAATCATCTTTGTCATCTTCATAAATATCTTCGTATGCATTTTTAAAATACATTTTATTTAGTATCGTGACATCACGGCTTATAATAACATTTTGTTTGCGTGGACACCATAGTCGATATGCCTTAGCCTCATTTGAGTAACCTACCATTACACATTTTTCAGATTTCGAATCAAATTTTCCTTTTACACCACTTTTGTCCAAAGCAAAAGACACGGAACCAAACGTTTTAATATGTTTCACTGACGGAGTTTTTCCAAAATAAACCTTGTATGGCGTGTCACCATTTAATGCTTTTGTTGGACAGCGGTTTCTTAAATAACAAGCTGTGTTTATCGCCTCTGCCCAAAATTTCGGTGGTGCATCAGCGTGTTTTAACATACATCTGGCCATTTCTAAAAGGGTCCTGTTTTTCCGTTCGGATATACCATTTTGTTGTGGTGTGTGGGGAGCACTGAGACGTCTACGTATGCCACACTCATTTAAAAAATCATTGAACTTATTATTACAATACTCACGGCCATTATCAGATTGTAACATCTTTATTTTGTTTCCAGTAAAATTTTCCGCATACTTTTTGAATTTTAGAAAAGCTTCGAATACGTCAGATTTTTATGTAGTAATAATTTTAACGAACATTTTTATATTGCTATATTAAATTTGAATTAAGATTCTATAGGCTAATTGTTCGAAATTTTAATTTAAATCTCAGAAAGACATGATAAATATTCCAAGGCACAAAGGCAAGTCAACATCAGTTTTTGTTATTCAACTTACACAGCAGAGCAGAACAGCTGTTTTCGAAAGACGCAACCCTTTCATCATCAGTGCTCATGTGTATTGTGTTTGTCACCACTTATTAGGTGGCTTAGTTGAATGTGATAACAGTTCCTATTTACACAAATTTTATTGTGAAAAAGAATACGGGAACTGTATCAACCTGATGTTAACATGTTATTGTTATAATACCCGTGTTACCGTTTGATTATTTTTCTTCATGTCCCATTTTTCTGAATTTTTTGTTCCATCATACCTAAGTCAAACTTTTTTGGTTTGAATTTTATACTTAAGTACATGTGAACGTTTTTCCAATTTTTATTATTGGGTAGCTCAAGCCATAGCTTAAATTTGTATGTAGTAATAATTTTAACGAACATTTTTATATTGCTATATTAAATTTGAATTAAGATTCTATAGGCTAATTGTTCGAAATTTTAATTTAAATCTCAGAAAGACATGATAAATATTCCAAGGCACAAAGGCAAGTCAACATCAGTTTTTGTTATTCAACTTACACAGCAGAGCAGAACAGCTGTTTTCGAAAGACGCAACCCTTTCATCATCAGTGCTCATGTGTATTGTGTTTGTCACCACTTATTAGGTGGCTTAGTTGAATGTGATAACAGTTCCTATTTACAAATTTAAGCTATGGCTTGAGCTACCCAATAATAAAAATTGGAAAAACGTTCACATGTACTTAAGTATAAAATTCAAACCAAAAAAGTTTGACTTAGGTATGATGGAACAAAAAATTCAGAAAAATGGGACATGAAGAAAAATAATCAAACGGTAACACGGGTATTATAACAATAACATGTTAACATCAGGTTGATACAGTTCCCGTATTCTTTTTCACAATAAAATTTGTGTAAATAGGAACTGTTATCACATTCAACTAAGCCACCTAATAAGTGGTGACAAACACAATACACATGAGCACTGATGATGAAAGGGTTGCGTCTTTCGAAAACAGCTGTTCTGCTCTGCTGTGTAAGTTGAATAACAAAAACTGATGTTGACTTGCCTTTGTGCCTTGGAATATTTATCATGTCTTTCTGAGATTTAAATTAAAATTTCGAACAATTAGCCTATAGAATCTTAATTCAAATTTAATATAGCAATATAAAAATGTTCGTTAAAATTATTACTACATACAAATTTAAGCTATGGCTTGAGCTACCCAATAATAAAAATTGGAAAAACGTTCACATGTACTTAAGTATAAAATTCAAACCAAAAAAGTTTGACTTAGGTATGATGGAACAAAAAATTCAGAAAAATGGGACATGAAGAAAAATAATCAAACGGTAACACGGGTATTATAACAATAACATGTTAACATCAGGTTGATACAGTTCCCGTATTCTTTTTCACAATAAAATTTGTGTAAATAGGAACTGTTATCACATTCAACTAAGCCACCTAATAAGTGGTGACAAACACAATACACATGAGCACTGATGATGAAAGGGTTGCGTCTTTCGAAAACAGCTGTTCTGCTCTGCTGTGTAAGTTGAATAACAAAAACTGATGTTGACTTGCCTTTGTGCCTTGGAATATTTATCATGTCTCTCTGAGATTTAAATTAAAATTTCGAACAATTAGCCTATAGAATCTTAATTCAAATTTAATATAGCAATATAAAAATGTTCGTTAAAATTATTACTACATACAAATTTAAGCTATGGCTTGAGCTACCCAATAATAAAAATTGGAAAAACGTTCACATGTACTTAAGTATAAAATTCAAACCAAAAAAGTTTGACTTAGGTATGATGGAACAAAAAATTCAGAAAAATGGGACATGAAGAAAAATAATCAAACGGTAACACGGGTATTATAACAATAACATGTTAACATCAGGTTGATACAGTTCCCGTATTCTTTTTCACAATAAAATTTGTGTAAATAGGAACTG
The DNA here is from genome assembly GCA_951800035.1 of Linnaemya tessellans. Classification (NCBI taxonomy): domain Eukaryota; kingdom Metazoa; phylum Arthropoda; class Insecta; order Diptera; family Tachinidae; genus Linnaemya; species Linnaemya tessellans. The sequence goes on along the minus strand of OX637533.1, from coordinate 48,885,780 downwards.
TTATCACATTCAACTAAGCCACCTAATAAGTGGTGACAAACACAATACACATGAGCACTGATGATGAAAGGGTTGCGTCTTTCGAAAACAGCTGTTCTGCTCTGCTGTGTAAGTTGAATAACAAAAACTGATGTTGACTTGCCTTTGTGCCTTGGAATATTTATCATGTCTTTCTGAGATTTAAATTAAAATTTCGAACAATTAGCCTATAGAATCTTAATTCAAATTTAATATAACGTCAGATTTTTGTTTTATTATAAAGACTTCACAATAACGCGAGTAGTCATCCGTGAATGTAACGAAATATTTCCCACCCGAATAAGAAGTAGTTCTCATTGGTCCGCAAACATCACTGTGGATAATTTCCAATACTTTTGTGGTACGAAAGCAGTTGTTCTTAGGAAATGTGCTGCGAGTCTGCTTCTGGCTTATACAGATTTCACACGTTGATAATTTGTCTTTTAAATTCAGCGACATACCGTGTACTAAATTGTACCTTACCATATGCTTTAGGTCGTTTTCGTTTAGATGCCCCATTTTATGATGCCATTCGTCCAGATTGCTTTTCTTTACATCAACCTTACCAGCGAAATCTGTTCTGCTACCTAACCTTGCTCTGCTACCATCAGTGGTGTTTTCTATATAATATAAATTTCCAATGCGATTTGCTGTGCATATTACTTTTCCTTTTTCTAAAATTTCTGCTTTTTTACTTTGAAAATGTATGTCGAAACCATTGTCTGTTATTTTAGATACAGAGAGCAAATTTTCTCTTAAGTCTTCAACGTGAAGAACTTCCAGTAAGTTTATTGGGTTTTTATCATTATTTACACAAATTTTTACATTTCCAATACCGCTTATTTTTGTTGTATTTGTATTTGCTAAGTTAAGCGTTTTCTCTATGCGTTTAAAATTTTCAAAGTTGCTTTTATTTGCACACATATGAGCGCTACTACCACTATCAAGGCACCAATAACTGTTTTTATATACCGACAGGTTAGCCGATTCTACCGTATTATGCATTGCTTTTTCTTCAACTGAAAAAACATTTGCTTGCTTTGATTTACAATTTTTAGCAAAATGTCCAACTTTGCCGCACTTAAAGCAATTTACTTTTTCTTTTCTCTTTGGCTAAATTTGTTGTTTATATACTTCCTCTGGTTTCTGCTTGAAGTGTATAATGCTTCTTGTTCGTTTCTTTCCCCTTTTGATTTTTTTGATTGGTCTTCTTCTATAATTTTTACCCTTAGTGTTTCCCGACTTGGTAACTCGTCTCTTGTTTCTAGTGCACATCGGAACGTTTCATATGAGCTTGGTAAGCTGTACAGCAGTAAAATTGCTAGTAAATCATCGCCGACTTCGATTTTTATTTCTTTAAGTCTTGAAACAGCATCAAAAATTCATTAAGATGTTCACGAACGTTGTCGCCTTCCTTCATACGTGCTAGTGCAATTTTCTTTAACAAAGTAGCCTTTCTAGCTGAACCTTTGGATTGGAACGTATCCTCCAATTTTTGCCACATTTGCGAAGATGTGGTACATCCAGAAATTAGCCCCAACTCAGACGGTGTAACAGATAGCATGATGTCAGCACCAGCCTTTTGGTCAAGTACTTCCCCTTTGTGACGTTCAACAACTTCCGTTGCTGCAGGTGACGGAATCTCGCCGCTTGCATGTCCCCAGAGATCGTTTTTGATTAGGACTGCTCTCATCTGCAACTTCCACGTGTCGTAATTCTCAGCATTTAGCAATTGAATGCGCGCGACGTTATTCGACATATTTTGTTTTTTTTTTTATTATTACAATATAATATAGTTTGCAGATTTATTTTAACCACACTTTTAAATTTATATAATATATTTGCACAGGGCTCTCTGGGCCCATAACCTGTTTCGCTTCGAAAATTTATTAAGTTTCCGTCTTGATCAATTACTTTCAAGACAATACTATTTATTGTTCTTAAATTTACAGGTAAATATATCACATTAGTAGGAGCCTCAGTTATTTTATATCCCGGGCTAACGTTAAGTGAAAACTGATGTAAAATATATGCAGACATGTCGGTTATATAGGACCAACTTTGACTTTTGTTACATCTATTGTTTTATCTGAATAATGTTCTATACCAGGTTCCAAACTCTTTTACTAAAACCTAGTAAGGATCCAATTGATCTTGACTTATTGAAGTAAATTGTATCTGTAGTGCTTTTAATACAGGTTTGTAGAGTATTGTAATTTGCTCGCACATAAAGAGCTCCTTTTGAATTTATATCATTATATTTATTTGTTAGTACTTCAGCTATATCTGCTAGCTCATATGATCCAACGGGAACTTCTATTTCGAAATTACCAATGTGAAGTAAATTGGTTTCAACATCAACTTCATCAGCTTATTAGACCACATACATAATTTTCCTTTAGCTCGATTGGAGGAAAATAATTCGCAGCAAGGCATGAGGAGGCTCCGTTCAATGTTAAAGTAATTGACATTTTAACGTTTGATCCGCGATTAGTTTATTAAGAGAACTTACATAAATTTTTATGATAAAGCATCGTCAACATTAATCCAAGAGTTATTTTCTGATGAAAATCCCAACCATTTAACATAAACCACATTTCTACCCCTTTTTAAAATCTTTTCAACTAAGTATGTTTCTAAATATTTAGTTATCATTAGTTCATACTCATAAAAACCACCTTTGATTTCGTGACCTTGATAGTCTTTTAATATATAGGTATTAGGATTTGTATTTTTTATGATTTTAATTTTAAAGATCTGAATATTCCAATTTGGCGTGTAACCCTTTTCGAATGTATGTTTATATTTACTTATTCGAACGTTGTCATTTACTTTAAACTTGGGATTTCTAAATATTTTTGAATTGTTGTAGGCGTTATCCAAAAGCAACTTTTTGTTCGACGAATTTACTTCATTTGGAGTCATTTGCATAGTTCTATGAAAAGTATTGTTATATTTGTCAACAAGTTCTTTATATATGCTTATCCATTTGTATGTCCCCTGATAACTAAACTCCTTCCACATCATTTCTTTTAAAGTTCTGTTAAATTCTGTTCTGTTAAAAATTCTTTACCATCATCTGTTTGTAGATTTTTTTGGATTGCGATTGGTGCTAATGAATATGTTTTTCGTAGCATTTGTCACGTTATTTGAAGTTTTATTTTTAATTATACAGCCCATTCTTTTTTTGAAAAGGTGTCTATAACAGTGAGAAGATACCGATATCCATTATTATATCGGGCATAATTTGTCATTTCAACCAAATCCGCTTGCCACAAATCATCAATACCTTTAATTATAACTCGTAATTTTTTTTAATTTTTGTCGCGCTCGTTTGTGGAGCTCATTAACTATTTCTCTCTTATCAGCGTTCATTTTATATGTGATTATATGTTTATATGATTGTTATTTTATATATATATATATATATATATATATATATATATATATATATATATATATATGAAATTTTTTTATTTAACACATTGTTGTCACAATACCATTATATATAAATGAAATTTATTTGTTGGTGGTTAAGCAATGTCTATATGCATTTCATTGGTGCTTTACCAAATCGTCAGTAGACTTTAACCACAGTTTTGAAAAGCTAAAAACCTCTTATCTTATGCATATACTTCCGAAAACCATCTGAGAATTCACAACTTGTAAATTACAAACTATTTTCAAAAATAACAACAGAACAAGAACATAGGCTTGCAACTCATACAAAACTAAACCAACAAATAAAGTATGTTCGATACGAATCTATTCTATTTTTCTACACCTTTATACAATCAGAAATCCATTGGATAACAAGAAAAGTATTTATAAGGCAAAATAAATTTCATTTATATATAATGGTATTGTGACAACAATGTGTTAAATAAAAAAATTTCATAACAGTTTGGTTTAGATTTTGTTTTTCATTTTGCCTTATAAATACTTTTCTTGTTATCCAATGGATTTCTGATTGTATAAAGGTGTAGAAAAATAGAATAGATTCGTATCCAACATACTTTATTTGTTGGTTTAGTTTTGTATGAGTTGCAAGCCTATGTTCTTGTTCTGTTGTTATTTTTGAAAATAGTTTGTAATTTACAAGTTGTGAATTCTCAGCTGGTTTTCTGAAGTATATGCATAAGATAAGAGGTTTTTAGCTTTTCAAAACTGTGGTTAAAGTCTACTGACGATTTGGTAAAGCACCAATGAAATGCATATAGACATTGCTTAACCACCAACAAATAAATTTCATTTATATATATATATATATATATATATATATATATATATATATATATATGTATTTTAGAATGATTGAGCTCGAGGTCGTTTTGGTAATTTTCGAACAAATTATAATATAATTAATAGAGACCCTACGACCAAATTTCAAAAGATCAACAATGAAATAGATGAGGAATTGTTCAAAAAACATATTATCAATTGCAGTGAGAAGAATAAACTTAAGACAAATATTTCGGTAGCTCCTCGTTTATATGGATTACCAAAAATACATAAGGAGAATTTTCCATTGAGACCCATATGTTCTTTTATTAACTCTCCTTCATATGAATTGTGCAGATATATTACAAATATTTTAAAAAATATTACGAAAGATTCTACTTTTAACATTAAAAATTCAATGGAATTTGTAGATAGAATCAGAGATCAGAATATATCTAATAATGAGAGTTTAATTTCTTTTGATGTGGTTTCTCTATTTCCTAGTATACCTATATCTTTTGCAATAAATACTGTAAAAGAAAAATGGGATACAATCAAAGTATATACTAACATAAATAAATCTTTATTTTTACGTATGTTAAAATTTTGTATAGATGATAATAGATATTTCCAATATAATAACAAAATATATATACAACAAAGAGGTCTTCCAATGGGATCACCAGCATCACCAATTATAGCAGATATTGTAATGGAAGAATTATTACATAGAGCAATTCAAAAAGTTGATCTTAAACCCAGAATAATGACAAATTATGTAGATGATTTCTTTTGCATTATTCCTACATCTGGAATTGATGATATGTTAACAGAACTAAACAAATTTAATTCTAATATAAAGTTTACTATTGAGAAAGAGTTTGATAATAAACTTCCTTATTATTATTATTATTGTATGAGGCCATAAGCACCGCGACCCAAAGGATCTTTTGTGCGGCCCAAGTGTTCACTGATGTAGATTGAGGCTGCGAATAAAGCCAATTACTCTACCCGGTGAGATATCGTACACCTCCCCTGGAGTCATGAAACTGCCTCCGAGGAACCTCCTCCTGCACGACGCCACTGCCGGACAGTCGCAGAGAACGTGTTCCGGTGTCTCCGAAACCAAAGCATGCTTCGCAGAGTCTACATGCTTTGGTCTCAGAATTGACCATGGTAAACTGGTGTCGTCTGAGACCACAGTGTCCGGTGAACCAACCCGTTAATAATCTGAGGTCATTCTTGTCCATCAAAATTAATTTTTGGGATTTGTTCCGAGATAACGTAATGAAACGTTTTGCCTGTCTTAGGCCGTGAAGGGCTTTCCAGTGGCGATTAAACTCCACTCTAGCCCAGGAGTCATTCTGTTCTTTGACATATCCTCCTGAGATGCCAAAGAAGGGTTCCGGTCCTATGAATCTACGATGGGCTCCTCTGTTCGCTAGACAGTCAGCCCGTTCGTTCCCAGCATGGCCCTTACGGCCAGGCACCCAGCATAACGTCAGCCTGTTCTGAGCGCCCAGTTCTATCAGCGATGTAACACAGTCCATAAAAACCCCTGACCTGATCTCATACGAGGTTATGGCCTTGAGCGCTGCCTGGCTATCAGACATCAGATAGATACGAATATTTTTACGTCTTCTCCTCAAGCATTCCCTAGCACATATGAATATGGCATAGACCTCCGCTTGGAAGATCGTAGGGTATTTACCCATGGGAATTGCCCTTTGAAAGTTAGGGCCAAATATCCCTGCCCCAGTATCCCCATTTTCCTGTTTGGATCCGTCAGTGAACCAAACCTGGTCAGCATCTTCGTGCCATGAAGTGTGGTTAAGCCATTGACTCCTTTCAGGAATGATAACATCAAAGTTTCTGTTCAAAACTAGTGTTCGTTGTATTTGATCATTCACCCTAATGTATGGGTCATTCAGGAGATGTCCTAGTAAGCTCATGTGGCCAACCAGATCTCCAGGTTTCAAATTGGAGATGCCAGGAAGCCGTAGTTCGCTCCTGCGGGCCTCCTCCTTCACTATAATGTGCAGAGGGGGAATGTGCAAGATGGCACCCAGAGCATGTGTTAGACAAGTTCTCATTGCCCCGCTGATCGAAATACACACAAGGCGATAAACCTTGTCCAGAAGTGCCCTGGTAGTGGATTGTTCAGTTTTTGGCCACCAAACCAGTGCGGCGTATGTCAGTAATAAACTTCCTTACTTAGACACACTAATTATTAGAAAAGGAAATAGATTATTAATAAATTGGTACCAGAAACCTACAGCCTCAGGCAGAATGATTAATTATTATTCTAAGCATAGAAGACATATTATTATCAATACGGCTAGGAATTTCATAGAAAGAGTTTTAAATATTAGTGATAAGGTATTTCATAAAAAATAATATAAATAAAGTTAAAGACATTTTAGAATATAATAATTTCCCAAAGAGTTTAATAATTAAATTAATATATCAATATAGAGATAGGAGAACAAATAACAATATTAATAATAACAACAATTTTAACAACAATACAAATAATAATAATAACAATAATAATAATGGTATTGGTAATGGTAATATAAATAATACTACACAGCAAAAGACATATAAGTCATTGACTTATATATCTGGAATATCAAAAAGATTAGTAAAATCTAAAATTTACGATGCAGAGAAATATAGAATAGCTCACAAGACATATAATACAATGAAAAGACTATTTAGCAAAACAAAAGATAAGATTGATAAGTGGGATAGGTCTAATGTAATTTACAAAATACCTTGCAAGGGGAATAGTCAGGAAAATTGTAATAAGATATATATTGGTACAACTAAAAATAAATTAAAGACTAGGATAACAGGTCATAAGTCAGATCAAAAATATAGACCCATGAATTCACAAAAAACTGCTTTATGTTCTCATAGTTCTGAATTATATCATTTTGCAGATTTTGAAAATGTTTCAATATTAAACACAGATAACAATTATAATCGGCGCTTAATGTTAGAAATAATTCGCACACCTTTATCACAAAGAATAAATTTTAAGGCAGACACAGAAAAATTAGCACAGAACTATAGGTATTTAGTTAGTAAAATTTGAATTTTTTATAAAAAAAAATTAAAAAAAAATTTTGTTTATTTATGTTAATTGGTTAAAGAATTTATTCCTATGTATGTACATATGTATGTATATATTTATGTGTATGTATGTATGTGTGTATGCGTATATACATGTATATGTGTATATGTATATATATATATATATATATATATATATATATATATATATATATATATGTATATGTATGTGTATGCATGCACATATGGATATATATTTATATCATGTCATTATTTTTATATGTTATTTATATACACTATACTGTAATCAATTCTTATCCTTGTTGTAATGTTGATTGAATAGTTTAAATATTGTAAATGTTTAGTTATATACGTATGTATGTAAACTTGTATGTATGTTAATATATTAATTTGTAATTATGTTAGTTATTTATATATATGTATTCATATGTATGTGTGTATGTGCATATGTGTATGTACATGCATATGTGTTTGTATATCTCTATGTGTGTGTATATATGTTTGTATGTAGTTGTGTATGTTCATGTATGCATATATGTATACGTTCATGTATGTATTGATGTATACATGTGTAAATATATACAAGCCTGTATATATGCTTTTGTTTTTATGTTAATATTTTTGAAAACATAGATATATTCGAAAAAATTTTTTTCAAATTTATACAGAAAATTTTAATTTTCGATTGTTATTCCTGATGATGTCAACAAATTGTTGACGAAATATCGAATAAAATAGAAAAATTATAACGATTTTTACAAAAACGACCTCAAGCTCAATCATTCTAAAATACATATATAAGAAAAGGTCAATAAAAGCAAACAACAACTATATATATATGTATATATATATATATATATATATATATATATATATATATATATATATATATATATATCTTATATAAGTCTTTTTTCACTTTGCTACCATCATTTTAGGCCATTCAAGTTTACGTTTTTTCACATCATCTATATTTGCATTTCGATCAATTACTTTAATTGCAAAATTTTCAATTTTGGCAAATCTTTCTTCAGTGTTCTTTATATACTCTTTATTTATGGTGTGTATTTGTCTCTTGACAGCATTTTCAAGAAGTTGAACATCTTTATCTATATCATATGCAGTTGATTCTTTTAAATATTTAATATCGCTTTTTATAATATATAATTGAGCGTCATAGTTCTTATGTTCATCAATTTCATTTAACTTAACATCTTTTGCTATGTTAATGATTTGTAAATTGTCTTTGTATATTTTTAATTTTGAAGTACTTAGAATATTCTTAGTAGAACTTTCTCCGAACTTCTTTATACGACTCATTTTTAATCTATTATATCAGCTTCTCTCAATTCTTCAATAATGGGAATTATTTCATTTCTATGATTATTATGTCCAGCACTTAGCAATGAAAGAAGTAAATGTAATCTGTCAACTAATTCATTTGGATCATCCCAATAGATGTATATAACTAGAATTATGATTATCAATAGATTTTAACGTTAATCCGCTGCCTCTCGTTAAAACATTTGATTTCGTATTAAATAAATGTTTTATTATATGAACATATTTGAATGCACGAGATCCTTTAATTTGACTATTTACTTGATATTGACGCTTATGAGCATTTGTACTCTTTAAAATTTCTTTATATTGTTTCAAATCATTTTTATTGTAATGTAATGGTTTTGAGTGAAAAACTAATTCAAATAAGCTAGGAGTCATTTTCCATGTTGATTTTCCTATTTGAATAGAATTATCCAAATTTAAAATTATTTGCATATTGCCGGTTGCCATTTTCATTTATATTGAAGCCATAAGTCATATCAATTTTTTTATTACTCAAGAGGATTTCAATATTTTTTACTAGAGGGTTCTTATTATTATCATTTTTGGTCACAGACAGGTTGCTCTTATCATTATCGCCAATATCAGTTGTTATGTTTGATTTCTTAATATTTTTAGTAGAAATGTTAACCATATCTTCATAACCCTCGGCATCATCATAATTATCAGTGCTTTCTTCGCTTGGTAGTGATAGAAGTTGTAAATCCGTTAAGTCACGATGTGACTTATAGCCATCCTTTATTTTAACTGTGTTATTTAAAGGTTGCGATGTATCGTCTATTAAATTATCTTTTTGGGAATCGTTCATATTTTCGACTATCCTATTTATAGGCTTAAATGTATCATCTAATAAATTAAGTCTATCCACTTCGTTTAATTTTATGCATTTTAATTTTTCTTTTAATATTGCTCTTGTCTTAACAATATCTTTTAATAAATTGTTCGTAGTCATATTGATCTGATTGATATCTGCTATCTTTATGCTTTTGATCAGCTTTATATCATATTTTTGTTACGCTTTCGTCTTGTTTGAAAATTATAATCATATTAGCATTATCTCGTATTAGATTCTTTGGAATTTTTGTGTACGTTTGCCATAGATAAAAAATCAATGAGTGTTCGAACTTACGGGCGATATATTAACACCTTTTTGTTAATTTATTTTATATTAAACCCACAAAAAACAAAGAGAATGCAAAGCAACAGACAAATGTACATACATACATTGTTATGTTTGTACATAAGCTACATACGTTGCTGTCTTGCTATCTCATTTTTATATATTGTTACAAAGTTTAACAATAGATTCAAATATAACGACAATGTGGATATATGTACTTGGCAGCACTGCCAAATCATCTCAAGTTGTCACAATGTTACAACCCTGGTAAACACAAAGCAGATAATATTTGAATTAACGGAAGTGGAATATTCCGGATACATCTTCGAGAATATACAAGATCATTTGAGGCTGTGCAATAATAAGTGTAAATAACAACAACGAAAAACCTAGCAACATCAATGCTAAGAGATGATGCTGTTATTCTTAATGATCTTGTACGCAAGTATTCGCTGCTAACAAAAGCTAAACATGTACACCAATATATACAGCAACATACACACAAATATGCACATAAACATACACACATAGTACAAGAAGAAACAAAACTACGCAACATACAGAACACTCATACATACAACCACACATAGTTACAATAAACAAAACACACAAGACAGCATTGTCATATAAACAAACACACGTATATAGCTACATGTTAAGTAAAGCACAACCAACAACAACCATGACCAGATGCTTCGCGAAGTTACCAGACGATGTCATTTTGCTATATAAAGTCGCTGCCAGTAAACAGCGGGATCAGTGTGATTTTAAATCTAGACGTGTTTACATCGCTAAGTGTTTAGTAGTACAAATACTCGTGTTAATAAAGTAGAAAATAAAGTGTTGCCGCATTATATTTCTAAAGTTAATTGTCTGTGTTTTTAATTTGATGCAATTAAACGAATCCTTGAAGGATAAGTAAAAAGCGTTTTTACGAAAAGGCCTAAAAACGTAACAATTGGTGTCAGAAGTGGGATTGCAAAAATAATTAAAAAGGACATTGCAATTTAAGGAGAAAAAAAAGGACATTAAAAATATTAAATTATAATAAATAATCATGAAATTTGATGAGCTAAAAGTTGAACAGCTAAAAAAGGAGCTTAGTAAGCGGGAATTGCCAACAGCAGGTAACAAGGCTGAACTGCAGAAGAGGCTGATAGATGAGTTTAAGAATCGCGGCATGGACATCGGGACATACGAGTTTGAGGACAAAGAAGATGTAGAGGTATGTCCTCCTGCTACGACCAGCAGCATGGACATAAATTCAATGTTCGCTGCTATGATGATCCAGATAAAAGGAATCAATGATGCACAAACCGAAATAAAACACAACTCAAAAGTCAGCAGTGAAAAGCTTGTAGCCGAAATAACTGCAATTAAACAGAACTCAGAAATCAGCACTGAAAAGCTTGTAGCCGAAATAACTGAAATTAAACAGAACTCAGAAATCAGCACTGAAAAGCTTGTAGCCGAAATAACTGAAATTAAACAGAACTCTCAGCAGATGCATGAAGCATCAAGGATCAGCACTGAAAAGCTTGTAGCAGAAATACAGGAGTCAAATAGAGCCACGAACGAGACTCTGGTAGAGGTTTCTGAGGCCATTAATAGGAGGGTGGATTCTATTGAGAACAAATTCTCAGAGCTGGCAGAGAGAGTCCAACATCTAGAAAGCGGTGGCCTAGAACAGCATGCAAAAGAGTTCGAAGAAAAATTGCATGCTCTAGAGGACAAAGTGCATAACCTCGAGCGTAGTGGCGGGACAGTACGAGCAGTTGCGGAGGTTTCTGCACGAATAAAAGCGCCATGCTTTGACGGCAGCGTACCATTGGGTATCTTTAGATTCCAGTTCGAGACGGTTGCTAGCAGAAATGGATGGGATGCTGAAGAAAAAGCCATAGAGTTGATTTTGTCCTTAAAGGGTACAGCCGCAGAGGTACTTGAGACCGTGCCAGTAAGCAGCAGAAACAACTATAATGAAATAATGGCAGCATTGCAGCGCAAGTATGGTGGTTAGCACAAGCGCGATTTATACAGAATGGAATTGCGATGTAGAGTTCAAAAGCCTAACGAGTCTCTACAAGATTTCGCAATGGAAATCGAGCGTTTAGTGCAGCTCACATATCCAGGCGAGAGTCACCCGTTTCTGGACCACTTTAAAACTGAGGCGTTCGTTAATGGCATTCGCGACTCTGATGTTAAACTAGCTGTGTGCGCAAAGCAGAAATCCACTTTTGCTGAGACTGTTTCATTTGCGCTGGCTCAAGAGACTGCAAGGATGGTTTTCAAACCACAGATATGCAAGGTGCGGAATGTGGAGGTTTTGTCTGAGGAGGATAACAGCCTAGTTGCTAGTGTTAAGGAAGCAATGCGACAATTGTTGGCGGAAAGTGCTATCAAAGAAAAGCCTAAGTGCTTTAACTGCGGAAAAATCGGTCATTTTCAGCGCAGCTGCAAAGCACCAAGGAAAAGAGGTAGATCTGTTTCGCCACCAAGAAACAGCAAACGGGTGAACCAAACAACATCACAAGAGTCCCCGTTAAACTAAAACGAGCTAGCGCTAAGGGGCAAGAGCTAGCTCCCACAAACGAGGGCCCCACAATCTCCATATCAGTGATGCAGCAGAAAAATAGCAACCTTACTGCGTCTGGACACATCAACGGGGAAAAGCACGTACTTACCATAGACACAGGGGCGTCGCAGTCAATAATAAGGCCCGATATAGTAAAGGGGAAATGCGATCGTTTAAGCAATATACGGCTACGTACAGCTACTGGAGAGCCTGCCACTGTCTATGGTAAGATTGAATTGAAGGTGACTATAGCCGACATCAACGTGAGGTATGTGTTTATTGTTGCCGATATTGTCGATGAGGTAATTATTGGAGCCGATTTTATGATTAACCATGGCATTAATCTACACATGGGGCAACAGCTGATGATTTGGCGTAATGTGGAAATACCCCTTGATGTTGGGTATGACAGCAAGCCGCAAGTAAGAAAAGTATTTGCTATTGAGAGTCAGACGTTACCGCGGCAGTCTGAAACAGTTATATGGGCGCGTATGAAGGGAGATTGTGAGGACAATCGGTTGTGGGTTGTAGAACCAGCAGATTTAAAGAGAGAGCTTATAACAGCAAAAGCTCTAGTAAAAACTAGTAAAGGAGGAATAGTCCCTATAAGAGTACTTAACTTGACAGACCATGAAAAAGTCATCAAAGAAAATTGCGGTATTGGCCAGTGTACTCCAGCAGAGGCAATAATAAACTGCGAGAGGAAGATAGAGCCTACCAATTTGTCCGCCAAAGAACGTGAACAATTTGAGGAATACGTAGGAAAATGGGTAGCAGGACTGTCAGCGACAGACAGAAATAAAGCCAAACAGTTGCTAAAAAGGCATGCCAGTATCTTCGCCATGGGAAACCAAAGCCAGGGTAGAACTGCATTGGTTAAACATGAAATAAACACAGGCGAAGCTAGGCCGATTAAACAGCCACCCAGAAGTGTACCCCTAGCAAAGCGAGATGAAGTCAAAGAGCTTGTAAGAGAAATGGAGCGTGAAGGCGTAATTGAGCCATCTTCTGGTCCTTGGAGTTCGCCAGTAGTCTTAGTTAAAAAGAAAGATGGCAGTACTAGATTCTGCGTAGACTACAGGAAGCTCAATGACATAACCAAGAAGGACAGCTATCCGCTCCCCAGAATCGATGACACTTTGGACACGCTAGCTGGTACGAGATGGTTCTCTACGCTAGACTTGCGAAGCGGATATTGGCAAGTGGAGATTGCAGAGAAAGACAAGGAGAAAACTGCCTTCAGCATCGGTAACGGATTATGGCAGTTCAAAGTTATGCCATTTGGTCTCTGCAATGCTCCGGCTACATTTGAACGCCTAATGGAGAAGGTACTGAAAGGACTCCACTGGAAGACATGCTTGGTATATCTGGATGACATAATCGTGATGGGGAAAACTTTTGATGAACACCTCAAAAACATGGCAGAAGTTCTTCAACGGATATCATCAGCTGGATTGAAACCCAGCCTGAAGAAATATGCATTGTTCCAGAAAGAAGTGAAGTATTTGGGGCATCGTGTTACAGCAGACGGAATCTCAACAGATGAAGATAAAATACAAGCAGTAAGGGACTGGCATCAACCTAAAAATCTTCATGAATTGCGCAGCTTTTTGGACCTTTGTACATACTACAGACGCTTTGTGCCAAACTTTGCCAGTGTAGCCAGTACTAGCCTATCCCATACCTGGAGAAAAATTTGTGCTGGATACTGATGCGAGCGGCTATGGCAAGTAGTTAATGGCACTGAGAAAGTCATAGGATACTATAGCCGTGTACTCTCAAAACCTGAGAGGAACTACTGTGTGACACGACGTGAGCTTCTGGCAGTATTGGAATGCATTAAACATTACCATAAGTACCTGTATGGTCAACACTTTACATTAAGGACTGACCATTCTGCACTGAGGTGGTTATTGCAGTTTAAAAATCCTGAAGGGCAACTGGCAAGGTGGATTGAGCGCCTGCAGAGCTACGACTTCAGTATTGAGCATAGAAGGGGCACAAAACATAGCAATGCGGATGCTCTTTCAAGAAGACCCTGCTGTTTAGATTGTAAACATTGCGTTAGAACCGAACAAAAGGAAGGCGTTGTTGATGTTCGGCTAATGCACATCGACTCTGATGAAGACTGGTCAGCGGCACAGAGGGACGACAATATACTGGGGAAAATTATAGCAGCCAAAGAGGAGGACAGAAGACCGCCGCGGAATGAAATTTCGGCTGAGAGTCCACTCGCCAAATCTTATTGGGCTCAGTGGAATAGCCTCAAGGTAATAAAAGGGTGCCTATACCGCGTATGGGAAAGTGTAGATGGCAAAACAACTTCAAATTTGATAGTTGTGCCATGTTCCAAGATAAGTAAAGTTCTGCAAGAATTTCACAATGGACCTAGTGGCGGTCATCTTGGAGTAACAAAAACACTTGAGAAACTGAAGCAGCGTTTTTATTGGGTTGGATGTCAACAAGCCGTAGCCGACTGGATAGCAAACTGCCCACTGTGCATAGCAGCCAAAGGCCCATTAAGAAGAAGCCGGGGACAGCTACAGCAATACAACTCAGGAGCACCATTCGAGCGGATCGCCATGGATGTAGCAGGTCCTTTTCCCGTCACTGAAGCCGGAAATCGTTATGTTCTTGTGGTAATGGACTATTTCAGTAAATGGCCAGAGGTATATGCTATACCTAACCAAGAAGCAAAGACAGTTGTAAATGCATTCGTCAACAACTGGGTATGTCCCTATGGTGTCCCAATAGAATTACATTCCGACCAAGGAAGGAATTTCGAGTCTGCCATATTCAGGGAAATGTGCGAATTATATGGGATAAAGAAAACCAGAACAACGCCGTTGCATCCACAGTCTGATGGCATGGTAGAGAGGTTCAATCGCACCTTAGAAGAGTACCTGCGAAAAGTGGTAAGCAACCATCAGAGGGATTGGGACGAGCACATTCCCAAATTTTTGATGGCATATAGGTCAGCTGTACACGACTCCACATCGAGAACGCCAGCTAAAATTATCTTCGGGACGGAATTAAAACTGCCTGGTGACTTGGAATTTGGTGTTAAGCCAGCTGTAGAAGAAGAAGCCACTTCGTCCCAAGAGCAGGAGAACTTAAACGAACTGCATGATTTCGTGCGTAATAGAATCAAGATGGTCAGTGACAAGATGAAGGCTAGATATGACCGCGCAGCAAATTCGGAGGGATTTATGGAAGGTCAATTGGTTCTACTTTATAACCCGCAACGGAAAAAAGGATTGTCCCCAAAAATTACAGACTCACTGGGATGACCCGTATAAAGTGATTACGAGAGTGAATGACGTTGTGTACCGGATACAGAAGCACAAGAGCCCAAGGTCGAAAATGAAGATAGTACATCTCGAACGATTGGCGCGCTATGGAAGAGGTGATTGTATGCCTATTCGGGTCGAACAGGCTTAAGTGGGCGGCAGTGTTACAAAGTTTAAAAATAGATTCAAATATAACGACAATGTGGATATATGTACTTGGCAGCACTGCCAAATCATCTCAAGTTGTCACAATGTTACAACCCTGGTAAACACAAAGCAGATAATATTTGAATTAACGGAAGTGGAATATTCCGGATACATCTTCGAGAATATACAAGATCATTTGAGGCTGTGCAATAATAAGTGTAAATAACAACAACGAAAAACCTAGCAACATCAATGCTAAGAGATGATGCTGTTATTCTTAATGATCTTGTACGCAAGTATTCGCTGCTAACAAAAGCTAAACATGTACACCAATATATACAGCAACATACACACAAATATGCACATAAACATACCCACATAGTACAAGAACAAACAAAACTACGCAACACACAGAACACTCATACATACAACCACACATAGTTACAATAAACAAAACACACAAGAGAGCATTGTCATATAAACAAACACACGTATATAGCTACATGTTAAGTAAAGCACAACCAACAACAACCATGACCAGATGCTTCGCGAAGTTACCAGACGATGTCATTTTGCTATATAAAGTCGCTGCCAGTAATCAGCGGGATCAGTGTGATTTTAAATCTAGACGTGTTTACATCGCTAAGTGTTTAGTAGTACAAATACTCGTGTTAATAAAGTAGAAAATAAAGTGTTGCCGCATTATATTTCTAAAGTTAATTGTCTGTGTTTTTAATTTGATGCAATTAAAGGAATCCTTGAAGGATAAGTAAAAAGCGTTTTTACGAAAAGGTCTAAAAACGTAACAATATGTACGTATAACCAAGAATGACAAAATAAAGATTACGCCAACAAGCTGAAATAAAAATACTTTTCTGCGCATGAGGGAACTCTGACGTCACTCAACATGTGTTCTGATTGTTGTAAAAAATATATAAAGCTTATTAAATTATTATATTATTTATACAATTTTGTCATAAAAAATAAAACAAATTAAAAATCCAATTGCATTATAATATCATTCATAAATTATTCTTTATAATAATACAATTGCATTAAATTATCATCGTCATCTCTATCATTCATAAATTGTTCTTTATAATGCCTCCAAGCCAGGTTATCTACATTATTCGAGCAAACATATCTTTTCTCATCTACATAACTTAACGATATTTTATTTATTAAAGAAGTATATATATTATGTAGCTTTGACTTAAATATGTACATATTCCCATAGTAAATTTGCTTATCATACAAACAATTTTTATAATCGCTTAAACTTAGCTTAACACATATGTATATTACTTTTTACACCTTTCGCCTTTTTTATATATTTTCCGTCCTCAGTACTAAAAGAATACATTTTAGATCTCAAACCAATGAAGTCTGTCATGATGACACCACTATTTTCATCCTTCATCATTCCTAAAACTTTTTTATTTCTTTTTGGAATATTAAATTTGTTATTTATGTAATAATCATATGTATCAAATCTATCGCCAATGTCATTGTGAAAATCAGTATAAAAATCATCAGTACAGATTGTATAAATAAAGGAGTCTGTATCCATATAATTAAGTTCTACCCTAGAGTCATATTTTGGAAGCATGTAATCATAATGAAAATTATACATTTTCCACTTTGATTGTTCTAAAACACAAAATCCTAGATATGTTGGTTTATTATATAAAGATTGCGT
Organism: Linnaemya tessellans; assembly: GCA_951800035.1. Classification (NCBI taxonomy): domain Eukaryota; kingdom Metazoa; phylum Arthropoda; class Insecta; order Diptera; family Tachinidae; genus Linnaemya; species Linnaemya tessellans. The sequence continues at coordinate 48,868,270 of OX637533.1, read as the reverse complement.
TTTATTTAATTCAATAGCAATCATACTGCTTAACTTCAAACCATGTGCTAGACACTGTTGTAAATTTTTATAATATATAACATATTTACTTTTATTATTCAAATCGAGAATAAGTTTTGAATCTTTGCCCATTGGGGGTACCTTGTTTTCGCAACAAAATGGTAAGAAGTTGTGCTGATCATGAATTTCTGCGGATATATTAACTCTACTTCTAGAATATATCCAGTAATTGAATCATCAGGAATGGAATGTAAGGAGAAATTTTCAACGTTGTTAACCCATTCGAATCCACCTTCTGGTAAATATTGCGACATAGCCCATCCATATAAATTATTTGCATCTAAATACATTAAATATTTAGATGGAAGTTTATCGTTAAAGTCTGTCATATATTTGTTGTTGGCCTTTGAATGTCTTTGGAACATTATTTTTGAATATTTTTGCATAGCAATCTGAAATTTTCAAATACGTCGGAACATTTTAAATAGTAGTTTAAAGCACAAGGCAGATGTTTTTTTTATCAACGTTGTTGATGATTTATCTGGATTCGGAATGCATGTTTCAATACTTTGAAATACATATACACTCAGAATCAGCATAGATAACAAATGTCACATCCATCATATTCTTATGATTTCTAAATTCTAAAAGTAACTTATCTTGATTAGGGAAATACACAACTCGTTTTCCGCATTCTGATGAGTGTTTCTTCAGTGTCTTCTTTTGTGAAATGTTTTAAGCAATAGCCACACAAGAAATTCTTTCCTTTAAATTTGCTTGTTTGTCTTCTAATTAATGTATATAAAAACATTCAAAGATAGTAAGTTACTGTGACGATATAAATTTAATTTTATACTACCTGAACATATTTTTTATCCAAACATAATAGGAGATAGTTTTAGAGTTTACTTCCTTTTGAATAAAAAGTAGATTTATATGAAGATCTTTAAATTCCTTTGTTTTGTGATAAGGTCTAATGATAATGTTTTTTTTCCTCATCATATCCGAAAACATTTATGCTAATCCAATCATTTAGTTGTTCAAAGAGTTCAATATCTTTTATTTGCATCGGGAAGCATAGACCAGTAAAGTTTAACATTCTCCCTCTTGTATATATTTCTGCTGAATTTATGTTGACCCGATACGATGACACGCGTTCGGCATGGTTATTTAAATTAAATATAGCAGAGACAACGGACCATTTAAAACAAAATTCATCACTGTTACGAACATTTATACATGCTTTTCTTGAGCTTAGCTTCTGAGGCAATGGAATATATGAAGAACCCTTTAATGGTTGATATTTATTAATATTTGTTTCCAATTTTATGATTTGCACTAAAGTCCATCCACTGTCTCTTTCCTGGAATTCCTCCATTTTTTTCATTATTGTTTTTATTTTTAAAGGGAAAACTTCATTAAAATCTTGGTCATTAAATATAGCTTGCATTTTTGTTTGGAAAGTCTTCACCTCAAATGGAGTGTCTTGTATGTCTTCTATTAGTTTTGCATATAGTCCATGTAGATCAATATTAATTTCCATGGCATTATATTGATGAAGCCAAAAATTAAATTCAGATTTTAAGTCTTTCCATGCTTTATTTAAAAATTCTTTAGGAAAGACACATCCTTCATCTCTGTTTTCAATTACCAAAGTTTGAATCCTCGTCCTAAACGCACTTTGCATTCTTTTTACATTACCTTGTGGTAGATCTTTCAAATACCTTGAAGATCCCACATGAGTTTTTTCATGCTCAAATAAATGCTTCTTTTTGCTGAAACACTTTCCACATTCAACACACTTGTACAATTGGTTTTCCATTATTTAAAATAAATTTTGTATTATAAAATAACGTATATATGTATATAACATACGATTTTTTAAATATTTTTTTAAGAAAAATATATAATGTATGTATACTCTTATATATTTATAAATTTAATTTTTTTTGTAATTTTAAATACTCTTTTCTCTTGTGATAATTTTGCAGAACTAGAATTTTTAAACAAAAATTTCTGGTTTTATACTTTTTTTCTAGAGACATCACTACATACAAATGAAAACAGGCATATGCATGCCTTTGGAAACAGTGATACGCATGTCTTTTGAAAATAGGCATACGCATGTCTTTCTTGGTTAATAGTTTGAACACAAAAACCACTCTCCTAGCAAACACACAATTTAATATTTATGACCTCATAAACTACATTTACACATTGAAGTAAAAAGATTTCAGTGTCCTTGGGATTTTCCATATCCCTTTTTTAATTATCCTTTTTCTTAAAAAAGCATGAATAAGCATGTTTTTCTATATTAAGAGTTTGTCTTAATATAGCAAATAATGAGTCATATTTAAAACAAATAAAATGCAAGCAAACTCGTCTCTAAAATAAATATAATTAAGGTAAATGTTACTTTACTACATTCATTTATTGCAATATATACAATATATATTTACAAAATGTTGTGAAATTAAAAAAAATAGCTATAGTTTAGATCAGGGCTCCTCAGCCATTACACTCCAGATACGAGTGCCAATCGGAATTTCTACACGTATTCACATACGCAACACGAACAGTAACAAAATTCACATCAATGAGAGAAGAGAAAATAAAATTTTTTTTCATAGACAACAACAAATGCATGACTAAATTTTCAACCCGCGTTGCCATCGTTCGATTTTTTGTATTCTTGGATGAATGAATTTATATATATTATGATTTTTAGTAATTTTGTATGATACAAAAATGGTTTTATAATATTTTATATCTCCATTGGAAGATAGTATTGTCTATAATATAATATTTTAATATAAGCCTTATGAAAATTTTCTACAGAGGAAATTTTTTTTAAATCGAAAGAAATGTTATTATTTACTTAGCTACGAGTATTTTAAAATTTTTGGTACATTATCTTTACACCATTTACAGTTTTATTTCGGAATTTTCTTATCATATTTTAGAAAATTCTATTTATTTATATTTCATAATTTCCCAAATATGTATATACAGTGGCTCATAGTTTATTTTATGCAGCAAAATGTTATACTAAGAGAAAACAAAAAAGAATTTTTTCACTCTTTGTCCCACATTTTGCAATTTTCTAAAGTTATATGTATGTACAAATACAAATTTTGTTTAATTTTGCAGTAATTTTTTTTTTTTTTCATAAAAACATGCGGCTTGCCTCCTCGAACTTTAACAGTCAATTAAATTAAATTTTTTTGTGCGCTTAGGAGGCCAAAAAATTATACTACATACAAGGGCTCACAGCGATAAGGCCGGTACTCTGTTTGAATTTTCGAAAAATGTTTAGCAACATTAATTATTTCATTTGAAAAAATTGATAAATAAAAATTATAAATTTCTTGTTTTCCTTAAGGCTAGTACTCTGTTTAAATTTTCGAATAATATTTAGCAAAATTGTGTTCAGAAAAATTTCACGTGTTTTTCATAGTAAACTAGTTTTCTAAATTTTTCCACGCTTATTTCGACTAAATACTTTTTATATGGGCTTTGACAGCATTTCGGTCGAAATTGTGAATAGAATATAGGCTATAGAAACAAAAATCAATTTCACACATTTATAAAAGTGAAAACTAAGTTTGCCTTCTTATATTATTATCAATTTGATTTAGTGATCAACGGCAACACCTTTAAATGTTCTTTCTTGTTCACATAGTTGCCAGACAAAATAGATGCAATATCGCCAAATTTTGGAGAAAAAACATCAAAATCTTCATATTACTTTTTCAAATCGTTAATGTGAAATTATTACGGTAGTTTTATGAAAAATACCTCAACATTTCTACAGAATTAAAAAATGCTTTCAATTTTTCATATAAAACGGTGTTATTTTGACAAAAATATTGAAAAACAATGAGTAAGTTCAATTTGAAGTATACGTAAAATAAGAAATTGCTTCTGTTTAATATATTTGTTCCTACAAATTTTTTTATTGCAAAAAGTTTTATGGGGAGAAGAGGGTACATAAGGCTCTTTTTTCCGACGATCTATATCTCAGAAGTTACATTGCCGATTATTATTATTTAGATTTTTTAATTAGCTTCTTTAATGTAGCTATCACCTATTACTAATATTTTTCGAATTATATTGCTAGAAGTACGACTTTCAACGTCTAGTAGCGTCCTTATATAGAATTTCTTCAAAATTACAAACATTTTAATAGATGAATTGACTTGAAAGCAAATTTTTTGATTTGTAAGTCTTTTTTTATAAAATATGTTTTTTCTCTTAATTAAAAGTAAGAAGCAAAATATTTTTATTCCACATACATATTTAGATTTTTTTTACTCCTCTATTATAATTTCCTGGACTTGGTCTTTTAAATATTTCGTTCAAATTTAATATTTAAATCACGTTATTTTTAAACAGAAATAACGGAACACAATATTTTTATGTCAGATAAAATGGCAATATATAAGTCAAAATATTCCAACATTATGTACATTAATAAATTCGGAAAAAAATTTAAAATAATTTTAGCCTTACAAATATTGCGTGGAGTGTATAATTTATATACTATAAGGAAGTTCGCCTGTAATAATTAAATGTAAGAAATACATATTAATGAAAACTTTATTTAAATATTTCGTGTCATTTTATTTTTGGCATAAAAAGTCGCAAAAATGACGTCGTCTGGCAACATTATTTGTACGCTCTTGCTTAAAAAAACAGTCACTAACACATGAAAAATTCACAAATACATTATACTTAAATATTTTCTCCCATTGAGGACCCCTGAACTACATATTCTGCTGCGAATAACCAAAACCAATTACACGAATAACTCGTGTTTTTATACCCTCCAAAAAAGAATTTGGAGGGTATATTCACTTTGTCATTCCGTTTGTAACGCATCGAAATATCCATCTCAGACCCCATAAAGTATATATATTCTTGATCAGTGATGAAATCTAAGACGAACTGAGCATGTCCGTCCGTCCGTCCGTCTGTGGAAATCACGATTCAGTCCAAACGAAAAGAGCTAGACTCTTGAAATTTGGCATAAATATATTTTAAAGCTTAGAGCAGGTTAAGTTCGAAGATGGGCTAAATCGGGCAAGAGGGAAAAAAGTGCCCCTAAGAAGAACTAAACCAACCCAGAAAAAACAACATAATTTTTAAAGTTTTTTGGTTATTTTGTTAAGCAAATGATATATTTTTATGTCAAATACGGTCCAACGCCTTAAACTTGGAGCCATTAAATAAAATAAAAATATTTTTTTACCCCGCCCACTTCAGTGGGCGTAATTATAGGCAAAAATAGCATCAAAATTTAACAAATTGTTTTACTTAAGCCTACTTTCCTTAAAAATAACATTTTTAAGATTTAATGACGAAGCTGAGACGAAACCTGGTACTACTCTGACCTACCCCCTCCTTCCTTTTAAATTTTGTATATAATCATCCCAAGCATTTATCTTTAGAGTTTTATGACTGCCGATTTCTGCCCTACCCCCCCCCCCTCCCCTCTTCCTTTGCCCCCTAAACGACCCTACCAAAAAACAAATTTTTTTTTCAATTTTGTATATAATCATCCCAAGCATTTATCTTAAAAGTTTTATGACTGCCTGTTGCTGCCCTACCCCCTCCTCCCCCTTTGCCCGCTAAATGACCCTATTATAAATAAACACATTATTTTTTTAATTTTGTGTATAATCATCCCAAGAATTTATTTTTAGAGTTTTATGTCTACCTGTTTCTGCCCTACCCCCTCTCCCCCTTTGCCCTCTAAATGACCCTATCAAAAAAAAGAAATTTTAATTTTGTATATAATTATCCCAAGCATTTATTTTTAGAGTTTTATGACAAAGGTGAAATGTTTCCCCCACAGCCCTTGCCAGAGCGACCCCGCCAAAATACAGTTTTTATACCCTCCAAAGAGAATTGTGATGAAGTCTAAGACGGTCTAGCAATGCCCATACGTTCGTCTGTGGAAAACATGATATTGTATATCTTTGAACCCCGCCCCCTTTAGTGGGCGTTGACGTACGATATTATATAAAGGAACTCTGTCCCATCAAGTTAAACATTTCAAATTCAATTACTAAATATTTGGAGGGTATTTAAGATTCGACCAGGTCGAATATAACGTTTTTACTTGTTTTTTTCTCCTTCTGTGTGCAACATCAAAAACTCATTCATTTAAGGTGAACGATATTCTTAAATGTATACATTTATTTCTCTTTGAGTGTTAAAAATACTTATATAGTTCTCTCACAAAAATTCTATACACGATATTTACTTAACACTATGTTCAAGTTATCGTGTCTATATAGTGTTAACAGTACTATGTCCATACATATGAGTGGAGTAATGCCGCCCTCTAATACCTATCAACATTTCATTCAATCACAACTAAGCTCTTAAATTTTTTATCACGGCATTTTTTATTTACTCCCATACCTAAATACGGGCGGCAAGCGTTTTTTAGCTGTCAAAAGTTCTCATGTCCATACATTTTGTATGGAGCATACCGAAATAACGCGGCGGCAACGCTTTGCTATTGGAAAATCCGATTTTGACAGAGCGTTTTCTAATGAAGTTGGTTGCAAAAGAAGAGAATTGTAACCAGAGAAAAAGAGCAAAGATTTACAAAAGTGAAATATATAATAAAAGAAAAAATTTGTGCACTTCGTATTAGAAAATGGTGGTAAGAAAATATTTACAATATGATTATATACATACATATGTATGCACGTTTGTAATTCGTACAAAATTTCAATAACAAAAACACAAATGTCGTCCGTCCAGCTGTTAAAATAATCAGGGTTGTTTAATTTGTTTGTTTGATAACCCTGTTTTTATTTTTTTTTTTACATAACGCTGCCGCTTTTGTTTAGGTATGGCATTTCAGCGTTAACGCTCAGCGGAAAAAAACGTTCCGCTTTCCGCCCGTATTTAGGTATGAGTGTTAGTGTGACGAAATTTTACAATAAATACTATTCCGATTACATGGAAATTATGGTTTTATAAAAATGTTTATGAACAGACAGACTTGACAAAAAAATCTGATACACAGATATGTATATGTTGACGACACATCAAATAAGTAGATCATCTCAACTCATCAGATGATATTTTGCGGGGTTGTGATTTCAACGTTAAAATTTTTCCATTGTGTTAAAATTACTTTACATATTCGGCCTCCAATATATATATTTTATTAACGTTTTGTCGATGTTTGTTTAGTATGCTGCTTTTTATTATTGCAAACACATTGGTGAAAAATAAAAAAACACGTTTCTCTTGATGCTTTAGTCAGCTTGTAAAATTTTTACACAAGCAAACTGACTGTTATTTTTAGTATTGTTGGTAAAATAAATATAAAATGGCGGTACTTTACAACATCCAAGTTAACAGTTGTTTGTGCAAACAAACACACCGAGAACTTTTAGTACACAAAAACTGAACATCAATGTAGCCAAGCAATGATGGAACTAAAAAATCTCATCTGGGGTAGTGCTAGCACCTTAAGGCTCATTTAGCCGAACGTTGAAATCGTAAATGTGAGCTATATGTAAATGTTAGGTAAATGTAAATGTTTCTACACTTATTGAATGCTTAAAATCGTGTCATATGTTTTTGACAAAAACAATCAACATATAATTATTTATAAAAACAAAATCATAAAAAATTCCCAAAATATTGTGCTTCTTGTAAGCTATATCGATTGTGTGTATTTAATAAAGAAAGTAATATAATATAATGGCTGTGGAAGATATGTTTATCACAAAAAATCTGATGCGCATCACTTTCAAAAATAAATACAGTATTTTTCGGTTAATTGCACATCAAAATTTGCACAACTTTTTGTTCAATTAACCGGGGAACCAATTAGCCGATACCCGCTTAATTGAACAATTCGTTCAATTACAAGAATCCCGTTTAATTGAACAGTTTGTTCAATTACAGAAATCACGCACAATTGAAACTATTAACGAATTAAAAGAAATCGCATATGTGCACTTAAAGATTTCAAAATATTTTTTTTTACCTTAAACGAAAAAAATGCAAGTAACAGAAAAAAATGTACCTATACAATGTGTATACGCAGGTATTTATTATTGTAGGTATGTACTATTAAATGCACACTTACGCTTTCTCACGGTTTTTTCTTAGCAATAAACATATGTTTTCAATTACATAGTAGAGATGCCACCCAGTGTTTTTCACAAATGATGTCAAATATGATGTGCAAACATGCCAGGTAAAAGTAAGAGGAAATTTATTTTTGATGACATGAATTTTGAACCAATTAAGCGGGAAAATCAATTAACCGGGTTCAATTATCCGAGGAAATTTACATGTGTTTTCGTATGCAATATTTTTGCCCGATCATGTGGTTCAATTAAGTGTGGAAACCAATTAACCGAAAAATACTGTACAATAAAACTCTATACAACTGTTTAAAACATTGATGGCACTTTAATATGTTTATGTTATTGGCGTTCGTGTTGAAAAAGTACACAAATTAATTAAATGGTACAAGGAGGCATCAGAAACACCAATATACAAAACTAATAGTATGAGTCACTCCTTGGCATAAGTTTGTGGCAACATTCTACATAGTACCTAGAAATGCAACACAACATTGTTTTGTTTTATCTCATAGATATAAGTTTTTGACATCTGTTTAAAATAAACATGCAATTCAATTCGTACTGAAATCTGTAAGAAGCAACACGCTCAAATATAAGATTCGACGAAAAGTACTTCAACAGCGTTTTATTATAGAAAATACCTATAATTGGTGACCCCGAACAATTTTCTGAAGCACAATGAGTGTTGAGAGATTGCCCCCACAAATCAAGCTCCAATCGTTGGAGAATATGAACAATGCAGACACAAGTGGCTGCAGTAAACTGGTAGAGATCAATGATGATAATATTTCAGTGGAAGCAGTGGGAATGCACCATTTGCCTAGATTTCTGCCCTCTGATCCTGAATTATGGTTTACACAGGTAGACGTGTTATTACACGTAAACAGGATCACAGCAGACTTATCGAAATATTATACAGTCATCACCGCCTTAGATGCGGACACATTAATGCAAATAGCTGATGTCGCCAGCTATTTGCATTCAGCTTCAGGCAAGTATGAAAAATTGAAAAAGGAGTTAATTACTCGTTTTGGCACTTCCAAGGAAAAACAGCTACTAAAAATTTTGACGGGCTTGGATCTTGGAAATAAGAAACCTAGTCATTTGTTGAGAGAGATGAAGGAATTGGCAGGAACCAGTATATCTTCGGAGGCATTGGCTGCACTATGGATGCAACATTTGCCAAGCAATGTGCGATGCATATTATCAGCATGCAAGGCTGAACCTACTGATAATTTAGCTGAAATTGCTGATCGCATCTTTGACAACTCGCCACAACCACCTTTTGTTATGTCAACAACAGCGTCACCAAAGGATATTGTATCTCATTGTGATGCAATTACGTCACACTCAAAGACATCAGCTCTGGAATCTCGTGTTTTAGCCCTTGAGAAAACTTTAAGTCAAATAATTCAGAAGTTGAGCCAACTTTCTGTCGAAATGGCAACAAATAACACATTTTTACAACGTCGCAGGTCTCAATCCCGTCGACAACAAAAAGTTTGTTAGTATCATATTCAGTTTGGTGCTGGCTCAAAAGAGTGTAAACAGCCGTGTGAATTTAATTCGGGTGTTTTTGCACCTCAGGAAAACTAAGGCAGCTGTCTTCGATATGTGCGACAGATGACAGCAACGCTGGTTTAGGTCGCACACTAGAAAAAGGGTTACATATAGATGACAATAAACATAATTTTAGATTTCTTGTGGACTCTGGTTCCGTCGTGTCAGTCATACCGAAATCCGTTTTGACTGGGAATAGAACAGAATCACAAGATATGAAACTATTTGCAATAAACAACACATCAATTTCTACTTATGGCACCAAGTACCTTGAATTAGATATAGGCCTCCGGCGACGGTTTGGATGGACATTTATAATAGCCGACGTTAAATCACCTATTTTAGGTGCGGATTTTGTAGCACACTACGGACTAGTAGTAGATTTGAAACAAAGGCAATTGATGGATTCGCTGACATCACTCTCATCAGGTTGTCAGGCAAGATACTTCGACCAACTGAGTGTATCAACAATTGACTCATCGTCTAACCTTTATAATCTCATTATAAAGTACGTCCAGATAACGAATCCAAATTCTTATCGCTTACCAACGTCAAATACCGTTCAACACAGAATTATAACAAATTGTCAGGCAATAGCTGATCCGCAAAGAAGATATTCTGGTGAGATACTGAAAGTCATTAAAGAGGAATTTACCAATCTATTACAGCTTGGGGTAGCACGCCCGTCTAGTAGTGCGTGGTCCAGCCCTATCCATCTTGTAAAGAAAAAAAAAACAGGTGGATGGAGAGCATGCGGTGATTACCGGAAGGTAAATGCGAATACGCAGCCAGACCGCTATCCAATACCCCGAGTGGACGACATATCAGAGAGATTGTGTAAGAAAAATATTTTTTCAAAAATTGTTATTAATAAGGCTTACTACAATATACCGATGCACCCAGATGATATCGAAAAAACTGCTGTTAACACGCCGGTGGGACTGTTTGAATTTGTGGTGATGCCTTTCGGGCTGAGGAATGCGACTCAAACTTTCCAAAGGTATATGGACTCAATTTTTCGACATTTGGACTACGTTTATTGTTATTTGGATGATATACTTATATTTTCCGAAACCAAAGAGCAGCACTACAAACACTTAAAAATCGTTTTGCAAAAATTAAAAGACTCTAGGTTGTCGATTAATGCCTCGAAGTGTGAGTTTGGAGTACCAAAATTGAACTTTTTGGGCTACCACATATATTCTACGGGTTTGAAACCACCGCAGGATAGAGTTGATACTATCCTAAACCGGAAACCATTGTAGAGCTACGCAGATTTTTAGGAATATTGAACTTTTACAGGAAATTCATTCCAAATGCATCTACCATTCAAGCACCTTTAAACGGATTGTTCAAGGTTTCAAAGAGGAACGACAGAAGAATGATTGAATGGACTAAAGATTTGGAACACTCATTCCAAGCATGCAAAAACAGTTTAGCCAATGGGACGATGCTAAATTTTTTGGACCCAGAGGCACCGTTGTCGTTAGGTACAGATGCATCGGATTCAACAGTTGGTGCACACTTGGATCAATTCGTCGAACATCCATGGGAACCAATTGCGTTTTTCTCCTCAAAGCTGAAACCATCACTGAGGAACTATAGTACCTATGATAGAGAGCTATTAGCAATCTACTTGTCTATTAAACACTTCAAACATCTTTTGGATGGCCGCAGTTTTGTTGTATTAACTGATCACAAACCGTTGACGTTTGCTTTGCAGCAGAGATTAGATAAAGCATCGCCCCGTCAGATACGTCACTTGAACTTCATATGTCAGTATACAAACGATATTCGACACGTCAGTGGTGCAAGGAACACGGTAGCTGATGCTCTATCCAGGATAAACGAGATTAGCATGCCTGAATTAGTAAATCTGGAAGAAATTTTACAACATCAGGAATCTGATACGCAGCTGAAACAAATATTAGAAAATAATAATACATCGTTACGTCTGCAAAAGGTCAAACTGGACCCCAATATTGAAATTTATTGTGATGTGTCAACTTCTGCGGTATGCCCTTACATTCCACAACATCTGAGGAAAAAGTTTTCAATATGATTCATTCCATGTCACATCCTGGCAAAAGGGTGACATTGAGGCAAATACGACAAAGATTCGTCTGGCCATCAATGAATCATGATGTAAGTATATGAATACGAGAATGTTTGGACTGCCAACGATCAAAGATTAACAGACATACACATTTAACACCTAAACACTTCAAAGAAGTTGACCAGCGTTTCGACCATGTACATATGGATTTAATAGTTATGCCAGATTATATGGGATATTGCTATTGTTTAACAATGATTGACAGGTTTTCACGATGGCCGGAAATTGTTCCTCTAAAAGATATGTTGGCAGAAACAGTCGCTAAGAATTTTTATAGTTCCTGGATTTCGAGATTTGGTTTACCGAAGACTATAACCACCGACCAGGGAACACAATTCGAGTCTGCATTATTCTTATCTCTTTCCCGTTTAATTGGAGCTCACCGTATACGAGCTACGTCATACCATCCGTCATCAAATGGAATGATTGAGCGATGGCATCGTTCATTAAAGGCAGCATTAATGTGCAACAAATCAACACCATGGCTAGAGATTTTGCCGACCGTATTACTTGGACTGACAACCTGTTATAAGCAGGACTTACAAACTTCTCCTGCAGAAATACTGTATGGTACTACAATTCGTATTCCAGGTGAATATTTTACGGATCATAGCGATGCAACGGATCCAATTTCATTTTTAGATAAATTTCGACAATATATGCGGCAAATTCGCCCTACACCAGTTAATCATCACATAAGCAATACAAAAATTTTTGCGCATAAAGACTTAACGTCTTGTTCTCATGTTTTCGTCAGATCAGACCATATCAGAAAGCCATTGGAGCCTCCGTATACAGGGCCTTATGAAGTTTTAGAACGAGTATCGGATAGAGTATATTCAGTAAAAATTAAGGACAAGCCACACAATATATCTCTTGAACGACTGAAACCTGCATTCATGACAAAAGATCCGGATGCAGTGCCTGTTGCTGTGAGAACGTACAGCAAAAATGAACCAATTGTACAACTAAGACCCGCTTTGGTCTCAAGAAGTCTTACTTCTGCACCAGTACCTTTAGGCATATTCAGCAGAAAGAAAAACGTATCTTTTGCCCAGGATTCATCTCACAGCCCTGAAACCATTTTGGGAGGGGAGTAGCTGTGGCAACATTCTACATAGTACCTAGAAATGCAACACAACATTGTTTTGTTTTATCTCATAGATATAAGTTTTTGACATCTGTTTAAAATAAACGTGCAATTCAATTCGTACTGAAATCTGTAAGAAGCAACACGCTCAAATATAAGATTCAACGAAAAGTACTTCAACAGCGTTTTATTATAGAAAATACCTATAAGTTTAATAAAATGGGCACCTTTTTTCCATATTACAATATATATTATATGTTTTGCAGTATTGCAAAATTTTTATATATACGTACAAATGAGTGTTTAATACATCTGGAACGAACAACCACATACAGACATGCGATATTTCATTGAGAATAAATCATTTATTTCGAAAGTTAAACATATAAAATGCGTATATCATGCCCTTATACATATTTATCAACTAAATATATCAAAAGAGAAATAAGTACCAAAAGAGGTCTTTTGTGCCCCATTCTCATTCAACATGCATATATCCCATCACTGTCTACAACTGCCACGTAACCTTAGAATAAAATTCTATTTTCTGCAGGTTCCAACGTTACGGCAACATTTAATTAAAGTCAAGTAAGCGTTTTCACATCTTGCCATATTACAGTTTGGATCAGCTGACACATTTACGATTTCAACGTTCGGCTAAATGAGCCTTTATTGTTCTGTAGTACCAGTATACTGGTGAGACAACCTTGGTACATTGATAAGCTACGTAGTCGCAGAAATACAACAAACCAACAACAACTAAAATAACACGGCGTTTTATTGTTGCATGAACTGTCAACCAGTGAATGAGTGTATCACGGATTGCAAATATGGTGCAATTGTACCTTTCATAGTATATTTTCGATATTGTAGGTGTGTTGATGTACCACGTCTTTCTGGGTACAATTTGAATATCTCAACCTATTTCATAAAAAAAAACATATTATTTTTGCAAAGCTAAGTTAGACTTAAAGATAATTGACTCTACGGGGGAATTCACTGGGGTTCGTTTGTTCGGTGTTCCTTTGTTATACCCTGGTGCAGAACTGTGGGCTGTCCTTCGACGCATCAAACCATCCTATACCTCTGAGGAAAAATGGTTAAAAGCTCTATGTTTGCCAGACTATCTTGCGGCACTCACAACCTTGAGAAGGTCGCGAGTCCTACTCTTGACACAAGACTTTTAACATCGCTTTTCCACCTAATCTGAGAAAGTTTATACGATTTGTAAATCAAAGCTTGCAGCGCGATAGTGGAATGCCTGATTATTGAAATGTTCAATTCAGTCCCCTTTCTGCTAACGCCATCCGCAATATGATTGCCAGGGTATCCCAAGTGTCCTAGCGACCATACACACCACTGATAGCAGAGATGGCCTCTTTGATGTAACTAATAATATAGATATCCTCCATTACCCTATAGTACCATCATGAAGGCTGAAATGAAAATTTTCGTTGAAGTTCTCCACATATAAACCTCTGTCTGCCCCTGTTCCCCTCTTGGATCCGTCAGTGAAAACTCTGACGGAATCTTGCATATATACAGTTGTTAACGTTGTCATGGATTTCCAAGAATTTCTTCTGGCTTGCCCGTAGTCGGTTTTTGCCCATGGGCACGCGATATTCAATCTGTCCCCAGAGGATAAAGTCAATTGTTTGCCCAATTCAGCATTAAGAAGATAGCCCCTGTCGTCACACTCGCTACGATCCGAAAGATTTTTTTCGAAAGTTCTGCGATGAGTATCTTTCTTCATCGCATACCACCATACCAATACCCCATAAAAGAGTAAAGTATTGGTTTATATAGAGCCTTAAAGGTCAGGAATACACCATAAGGGTAGCTGATAATAAAGAGCACCGAATTAATGATCAGTTTTTTCAGAAGAAAGTACAGAATGCCATCCCCTATAAGTAGGTAGGTAACTAAGTTTTTAATAAACCAAAAGATATCATTATCAGCCCTTGTGGCCAACATCCCATTAAAGACGTAGTTGAAAGTACCCCTCTACAATCCATAGCGAATTTCTTGTGCTCAACGGATTTCTCTATGTGACCCACCAGCAATGGTAGTGCTGTTTTGCACTATGGCCATTCTCAGATGAATATCGATTGCTCTTTTTAGTGCGTTGAACAAAAAACAAATGAGAGTTATCACTAAAGTTCTAAAGCTTAGAGTGGAATGTTTTTCCTCCTTTCGAGATAAAGACTACCCTACACATCAGTATGTTGGTATATAAACCCTCCTTAGATATACTCTAATACCGCTAGCAAAGATAAGATAACATCTGGTCAAGAAAACTTAAACGAATCGAATATGCTTACAACGGTGCTTGTCGATATCCAGTGGAATCGTGGATGTGCTTGTTTTAAGCTGTCATTAACAGTTCCCGTTTCAGGTACTGCCAGGAAAATTAGTGTCAAATAATACGCTGAGCATTTCTTGACTACTCACGGTCAAATAAATAATCATTTAAAAAACTTAAAATATTGTTTATGAATTATATCGTTATATAATTATAGTTTTGCATTAGCTTTTCACTGTATGGAACTATCCCAGTCAGTATTTCATGATATCTTTTCTTCCTCTTCCGCCCTATTTTTTTTTTTTTGTAAATAAGAGAAAAATGGTCTCATCGACTCTTCCAAAATTGTCTCTCATGACTAGCATACCTATTTCGAGACAAACTGCGATAATTTTCCGCAACAGAAAAATATTTCATCGATTTCAAAACAATCACAGCCATATTTCAAGCTTAACGATGAATAACTTATGATTGTGACCATATTCTACATTTTCATATATGTTAACGAGTCACTTATAGGCACCTGTGCTAATCGCTGAAGTAATTAACCAACATATTCAGTGTATTGCTAGAAAGATGGGGATAATATTGAGAAGACAGATAAAGAAAGATGAAAAGATAGAGAATTTGTTTTTTTGTAGTTGTTTTAACATATATGTACTTCGCCGGCTAAGTTTTGGTAAAGGGCTTTTTTTTTGGAGGGTGCTTTTACTCTGCTCTTAGTAAATAATAGTGAAAACATGTTCAGTGACCAGTTCTATACCTTCGTCACTAAAACAGGACGACAACAACTAACACAGTCATGCACTAATGCTGATCAGAAGAATTTCACACCATATTCATGACTGAGGATGGAGTTGAACTTGAATCTATCAGTATATAAGGTTTGTTATTCCGTGTGTAATTTCTTCGATATTAATATGGGACCCAATAAGGTATACTCGTATATACTCTGGATCCTTATGAATATCGATGACGATTGAGCGATGTTCGTCTGTCCGTCTGTCTGTACGGATTATCCAAGCCCCCAGAAGTGCTGGAGACGTCGTTCTTGGACTGATAGATTGGAAATGAACTTAAATAAAGTGGTATTGAAATTCAGAAAAATCCAAAATACGGTTCCTGAGCTGGGAAGGTTACACCTATTTCTCGACTCATAATTAACTACAAAAAACTATTTTTTTTTGTTTGTTTTGTAAACCTATTTCATTCTTTTGGCAGCCTCAATTGGCAATTAAAAACTAAAAAAATAAATATATTTTTTCCAGGGTTGGGAAATGCACATGCAGTATTTTGTAGTACTTGTAATAATGGTTAAAAATTTTAAGTTTTTCTTAAGTAAAACCGCTTTATACATCATGAAGATTTGCATTGGTAAAAATAAAAATTAAAAAAATTTAAATTTCGCTTCCAGGGGTGGGAAATTGATTTTTTTATACATAAAAGTAACCACAAAGGCAACTAACGTCTGTTTTTTACTAATTAAAAGTGTTCTTTAATTCAGGAAAAACAAAATTGGTATCAAAAATTTTAAACAACATCAAAATTTCGATTCCAGGGTTGGATAACCGCAATATATTTGTAGTACATGAAAGTGACCAAAATGGTTAAAAATTTTGGTCACTGGTTGAAAGTTTTTCTTACATAAAACTATTTAATGCCTCATTAGCAGTTGTATTGGTAAAAAAAGCAATAAAAAATTAAAATTTCGTTTCTAGGGTTGGGAAATTGAAATATTTTTTATGAATAAAAGTAATCACAAAAGCAAGTGTCGTTGATGTTTTTGGTAATTACAACTATTTTATAATTCTATATTTTGAATTCTTCTTTTCAGCATTAGTGCGTGGTTGTGTTAGTTGTTGCCAGCCTGTTTCAATGATGAAGGCATAGTCACTGATCACTGAACATAATTGGCAGCGACTGACACTATCATGTACTAAAAGCACCACCCACCTTCGTCGGCCCTGTAGCAAAAATTAGCCGGCGAAGTAAATGGTTGAAATAGCTACAAAAACAACTATCTATCTTCTCATCTTTCCTAATCTGTCCCCTCAATACTATCGCCTCGTTTTCAGTTCCGGCGCAATGCATTGCATATATAGGGGTCATCCCCTGAGTGCTGGTCCTACTCCTAAAAAAAAAAAAAATTCAGAGAGAACAAGATTGGTATCAAAATCTTAAAAAAATCAAAATTTCGATTCCAGGGTTGGACAAATGAAATATTTTATGGTACATGAAATTGACCAAAAACTTTAAAAATTTTTGATTTTTTGTTAAGTAAAACTAAGTTATACCTCACTAAGAATTGCATTGGTAAAAAATAAAAATTCGCTTCCATAGTTGGAAAATCGAAATATTTTTGGTACTTGAAAGTACCCACGTAAATTCCAAATTTTGTGTTTTTAGTGAATTAAACCTATTTTATACTTCAGGAAAAATTAAATTGTCATTATAAAATTAAAAATTCGGTTCCAAGGTTGGAAAATCGAAATTTTTCGGTACATAAAAGTTACCATATATTTCCTAATTTTGCTTATTATTAGTGAATTAATCCTATTTTATACTTTGTTAAGAACTAAGTTGGTATTAAACAACTAAAAACGTTATATTCGACCGGGTCGAATTTTAAATACTCTTCAAATATTTAGTAAGTAAATTTAAAATGTTTAACTTGGTGGGACAGAGTTCCTTTATGTAATTTCGTACGTCAACGACCACTAAAAGGGGCGGGGTTCAAAAATAGACAATATCATGTTTTCCACAGACGAACGTATGAGCATTGCTAGACCGTCTTATACCGCTGACAGACATAGGATTTCTATACCACATTAGTATTCTATACTACATGTGTGTCAACCTATACTACAATTAAACCACAAAATAAAGTGGTTTATATCTGGTTTCAATACTACGAAAATATACGTAGTATTAACCCAGTTTACACCCTTTAGCTTTGTTCAATTGCATTTGGAATGAGTCATCGTCCAATTTCGGCACTTCAACTTTCGAGAAGTTCGACCCCTCAACCTTATTAAGAAAAATGTCCATGAATATGTATAGTTATAATGGATTTATAAACCAGTTTACACCCTTTAGCTTTGTTCAATTGCATTTGGAATGAGTCATCGTCCAATTTCGCCACTTCAACTTTCGAGAAGTTCGACGCCTCAACCTTATTAAGAAAAATTTCCATGAATATGTATAGTTATAATGGATTTATAAACCATAAAGACTTACACGTGTTCAAAAACGCCTGTACTTCTTTTTTATTATTTTAGAATGAAAAAAGCATATTCTTCTTAAAAGGCGATTGTACATAATTAACGAATAGCGAAAACACAATTTCTTTTTTCGCATAAAATAAGCAATTTTTTTGTTATTATTAACAATTATGCTAAAAAGTTTTTCTTTTTCCATTTTTTTATTACACGAAAATAAAAACAAAAATATTAGTATATATACCACATGTCTGTCATGCCAAAGTAGTATCAAAAACCATTGTATTTATATCATGGTATTCAAATCCTATGTCTGTCAGGGATATTAGACTTCATTACTGATCAAGAATATGCATATATACTTTATGGGGTCCAATTCTATTCGGAGGGTATTAAAACTGTTTTTTTGGAGGGGTCGCTCTGGCAAGGGCTGTGGGGGAGAAATTTCACCTTTGTCATAAAACTCTAAAAATAAATTTTTGGGATAATTAATTACAACATTTAAAAAAAATTTTTTGATAGGGTCATTTCGGGGTATTTTTAAGGACTGTAGGCTTAAAATAAACAATTTGTTAAATTTTTACATAATTTTTGCATATAATAACGCCCAGTAAAAGGGGTGGGGTCCAAAATTTTTTTTATTTTCCAAAATTTTTTTTCTTTGATATAAAAATATATCATTTACTTAACAAAATTACAAAAAAACTTTAAAAATTATGTTGTTTTTTATAGGTTGTTTTAGTTCTTCTTAGGGGAACTTTTTTCCTTCTCGCTCGACTTAGCCCATTTCCAAACTTAACCTGTGGTATCCTTCAAGATATATTTATACCAAATTTTAAGAGTCTAGCACTTTACGTTTGGACTGAATCGTGATTTCCATTGACGGACGGACGGACATGCTCAGATCGTTTTAGATTTCATCGCTGATCAAGAATATACTCGTATATAGTTTATGGAGTCTCAGATGGATATTTCTCTGCGTTACAAACGGAATGACAAAGTGAATATACGAGTACCCTCCTTTTTTTGGAGGGTATAAAAAACCATCGTACAGACGGAATGACAAGCCTTCACTTTATTGTGAAGGGTATAAAAATCGATGTTAACATAAAGTCTCAGAAGGGAATTCGATATTTTTTAGCACGGAATCGATTTTCGATTGTACTGAAATTCGGTTTAGCTTTCCCTAGTTACAATTGTTATCATCAGGGCACCAACGATTTCGTGGTGTAAGCCCTGTGCTAGAAACTTATCTATCGGAATGCTAAAATATGTGGCATCAACGCTACATTTACACATGAAAGTACTTTCATGAAATTTCTGTATACGTATTATAAATAAAAATTTTAATGAAAAAGACAACTTTCTTGAAAATTTATTGTTCGTTTACACAGGAAAGTGAAAGTTCATTTTAAAAATGTCGTCGAAGCGAAAAGTTGCAAAAATTGCTATTCTTCTAGAATTATAACAATTGAGAGCCAAAATCAAAAAAAAGAATGTAAAAGAATTCGCCTGTTTGATTTATTATTCATATCCCATAAAATTGAGTACGAACGATATAAATAAATTAATTTTATTGTGCTTTGATAATTGAATTTTGCCTCCATTTGTATTGTTTTGTAGAGTTGCTAAATAATCACATACACAAATTTATAAGGCAATAGTTGGAAATAATTATTATTGTTAATTTTTTAATGAGATTATTGTTACAAAAAGACATCAATTGCCTTCTTTATGTAAGTTTTTAATTTAAATATTTTATTTGCTTTTTAAAAAGGGTCGGAGCTAATGCTCCACTTTATTTGGATTCAAGATTAAGACTAATATTTTATTTTACAATTTTATTACTTATAATAAGTTTACAACTTTAATGCAAGCATTGCATTTTTTTTTATTCTTTGGAAAGAATTGCTTAATTAGTTTCTACAGGTTATTGTTTTGTTATGCATATTTCCGGCACCTTTGGGAATAAATTGCTTACCTAATGTCTACAATTTGTTTGTGTTATTGAATTACACAATTGAATAAAAAGTAAAAAAAAAAAAAAAAGAGAAAATAAATGTAGCGCGTGTTAACATTCAAAAGCGCTACCCCACTAATACATTCAAAGACATTTTTATTAAACATAAAATTACTAAACAAGCAACGATAATATCAACACAATCCATGTGTTTTTTGAAGAGAAATAATCATTTCCAATTAGATTTTGGTAAGAACAGACCAAAAAACTGAGAGTGATTTTAGTGATATTAAAAAAAATATTTCTAGCGACTCAATCAAACCGGGAATTTTTTTGGTAAGTACTAGATATATTTATATTGATACTTAGTAATTAGATTGGTATAGAAGCATAAACTATCGTTTATATTTAGTTTTTGGTGAAAACCTTTTGCAGACGGTGTTAGTTGCCAAAGCGAAAAAAAATTTTGTAACGATTTTTTAACGGATAAACTAGAACTAGGCATTACATACAGTACTGTAATAAAATTAAAAGAGAAAGCTTTGGAAAATGGCGGAACAGAACAGAAAATCTAAAGATTATAACAACAATAAAAAAATCATGTTTTCTTCATTGAATGATGAAGAAATTGCTGATTTTATGGATGGATTTGATAAGGAGTTTGAAGATTTGGATGACAGCATTGAGGACCCAAACTACAAGTATGAGTGTAACCAACTAACCCCGGAGACAATGCGATTAAAGATTTCTTAGAGCAATTAGATTCCTCAACGTTTCTAAATTACTAAATCATGAAGTAAATGTAAATGTGGATGAAAGGGAACCTAGGGAATCGTCGCTTAAATTTAAAAAAAGGTACCGCTCTCCACTGCCAACTATTGAAGTTTCTGGACCAAAAGTTACTCCATCATCTGGCGGCTTTACTGGGGATAGTAAGTACTTTAGTTGAAATGTCTTTGTAAATGAATTCCTGTTAGAAGTTATTTTTAGATCTTTCAAATATCAGTAAAGATTCGGCTGAGTTTAAGAGTACATGTAAATGAGGTTGCCTTCGTGGAAATACGGATTTGCCTGCTCATGTAAATCATATCTCAATACTGACTTGCCCACAAATTATTCGCGAGTATAACGCGCATATGGGTGGAGTTGATCGTATGGACTCTTAGATGGGCCGCAATGGGCTCAAAATCAAGACACAAGATATGGCGACAAGGATTTTTTTACCATCTGCTCGATATGAGCATTACAAATGCATTAATTTTAAATCGAAGGGTCAATGCCGAAAGCAAAGAAAACTCAGATAGCAATACAAAACAAAAACAACTAACTATGTATGAGTTTCGCTTAAAAATTGCTTAGGAGCTGTGTATTTCTGCTGAAAAACGGCATATAGGCCGTCCTTCTTCCAGCGAAGAACAAACTTGTAGCAACTCAGTTGGAAAGAAAGCTGTTCATCCTCCTGTGAGCTTGAGGTACGATAAAACTAATCATTTTCCTTAGTGGGGTTCAAAGAAATCGTGTAAATTATGCAAAAAGTCGGATACACATACGTTTTGTTCCAAATGCAAAATTCATATATATTTTTCAAAATCAAAAAACTGCTTTACGAAATACCATATTGATGGTTAGTTATAATTTTTTAACTTTTAAGCCCTTTTTTCAGCATTTATTTAAATAAAATTACTTTCCAATATTACTGCATTTCTATTTTTTTTTTCTCACCTACTGCTTTTAAAAATAATTTTTTTCAGCAAACGGACATCAAATTTGTGTTTTGCATCCTAAAGGCACAGTAGAATCAAAATTATTTAAACAAAATAGTTCGTATTTCATTTTCAGTGGTTAAAGGGTTAATAGTGATTCACATAAATTGTCATCAGTTATTGGACTTTCGATTAAGTACACTACTAGAAGATTAAGATTAACTACTAGAAGCTATCTTAACATTAATGAATTCAAATGACTCTTTTATATTATTAAATGGAATATTATTTTTCTCGATAATTTCTTTTATTAGGTTCATCTCAACATTAGAAAATATATATATGAGTTTACAATGCCAACTTTGGCCCAATGTATTGCATAATTGATATTTATAATTACATCTTTTATTAATTGTAGCTTAAATTTAATGTTTTCGGCAAAATCATGCTGAATATTTTCCTTATCTTTAAATATTTGATATATTTTATTTGACGTTTCCGTTACATTATTTATTCTTTCGCTCATTGCTCTATTTACTATTATTAATTGGTTATTATTATTTTCAAGTAGGTTATTTATGTAATTTTCTAACACAACGAGATCTTCGTGATCTGGGCTCCCTGTGATCCATTTCCATGCGGTACCAATTGCGTTTATGGATCTTTTATTTACCTTTGACTTTAGTCTACTTAAGAAACTTTGTATTTCGGTTATTTCATGGTACAGGAAGGGGAGTAAGGGATTGCCAGAAACTATTTTGTATCTTATCGTCGAGTTAAGTTCGTCCAAAGTCCTTTGGTATTCGTCTATGTCTATGGTATATATGATTTTGTAGGTCCCGTTTGAATTTCGGTCCATCCTGTATTGAAGGTTGCCAGTTGTGAATTTGTGTAATCGAGGATACGGAATTCGCCACTGCCGAATGGTATTATTAGTCTGAAAGTAAACAAGTGGCTTAAGTTCTAATATTACTTTTGCGTACGGTTTGGCCTTTTCCTGTTATAACTACACTAGATTTGTCTTCCTTTACTATTTCCTTTTTGTACCTGGTAGTAAGTTTTGAGCCTAATCTTTTATTTATTCGCACATAAATAATGTCACCTGGCAAATTTTGCATTGTTTGACCAAACTATTTTAGCACTCATTTGTGGAGAGTAAAATTTTTGTAATAGTTGGATTTTATTTTCCTGGCCATTTCTATGGGCGCGCTTGTGTTCTTCCAGAATTTCTGTTTCCTGTCTGTCTTTGTCTGTAAGGTCTTCGACTTTGGTTTGGGGTATATTTGTTGAATGAATGATTGGTTCTGAGGTAAAAAGTCCGTTTATTACTGAGGGATTTAAATAACGTTTAAAAATTGAAATTAGATTTTGTTCGTCGTAATCTTGTTGACTAAAAATGTGTATATGATATGATATGATATTCCCACGTGGGGAAGGGTATTTTGAATTGGTAACTATTTTCGTCGCCATTTAGAAGAAAAATTTGGTTCTTGAATGCATTTATAGGTCCTTCTAACGCGGGGATAAGATTATGCGCTGAACTTTCGTCACTATGTTGCGTTCCTGTCAATGAATTAATTTGTGGTACCTGTGGTGGTCTCGAGAGCGCGTCGGCCACAACATTGGTTTTTCCTGTTTTATAGATTAGCTCGTAGTCATACTCTTCTAATCTAGCCTTCCACCTTTTCATCTTGCTGTTGTGGTTTTTGTTGCTCAGAGCGAAAGTGAAAATTCCACTTCTAGTTTTAGGAATTGACATTTGTCAAGTTGTACTTTTAGATTTGCTTTTTCTAACGTATCAAAGATTTGTTGGATGTCGTTAAAGTGGGTTTCCTGATCTTTACTAAATATTATGATGTCATTGATGTAGACGTAACAACTCTTTCCTATGTGGTTCCTTAAAATGTCGTCAAGAGCTTTGTGAAAAATTGAAGGAGCGTTCTTGAGACCAAAAGGTAGCCGGGTAAATTCGTATTTACCGTGATTCACCGAAAAAGCTGTCTTCTCCATATCCGATTCCTTTAGGCGAATCTGGTGGAAGCCACTCTTTAAATCGAGTACTGAGAAGTATTTATTCCTTCCTAGGTGTGCAAGTACTCCACTTATTTCGGGTATCGGGTATCTGTCCGATATGGTTACCAGGTTCAATTTCCTGTAATCGATTACCATCCGATATTTCTTTTCTCCGGATGCGTCTAGTTTTTTTGGTACTATCCATACCGGTGAATTATATGGACACCTTGAAGGTCTTATTATACCATTCTGTAGCAAGTCTTCGATTTGTTTCTCTACTTCCCCTTTCAATGACATTGGGTACGGATAAAATTTGGTGTATATGGGTGTATCTGTAGACGTCCTTATGCTTCCTTGTACTTTCATAGTATAGGTCAGTCTTTCTTCAGGTTCGGCAAAAAGTTTGGGAAAATCTTTCGCAATTGCATTAAGTGTGGTCTTCTGTCTGTCATTTAGGTGGTCAGTCCGTATGTCTATTGTCTTAATCGACTGTATGGTTTGCTGTTTTATTTTAATCCTTACTCTATCTTGTATCGTCATATAGTTGTATTTTGTGTGGATTACTGAAGAAAGTTGCTTGAGGCTTTCATTGCCTAGGATGCCGTGGAATGATTTTAGGGAAGGTAACAAAAAACAATTAATTTTGAGATCGGGTATTCCGAATAAGTTAACATTGGTGTGGTGCGTAATTTTTATTTTTCCGGCTATAGTGTTAGCAAAGAAAGGTTGGTCATTTGGGAGAAAATTGGGTACAATGGAGGGTTGCATATAATTACTGTTTGAACCCGTGTCGATCAATATTTTTAAAATTCCTCTTTCCTTCGTCTTACATTCAAAATATGGAAGCGAGGAGTTTGCTAGCCTAAAAAATGGATGTCTGAAAAATCTTCTGTAGAATTGTCGTCTGTACCGTACTGTTCGAGAGTTTCTTGTACGTCGTAATTGTCCTGTCCAATTTCATCGTGTTGGCTTACATATTCCAGATCTTGTTGATATGCAGCATTTTTGCATTGTTCAACTTCTATGTAAAAGTTTCGTTGTCTTTTTTCTATATTTTGCTGGGAAGGTGGTGGCCTTTTTCCTTGAAATGCCGGGTTTTGTGGTGGCCTATTCATGTATTTGACTCTTCTTGACTGCATGCTCTGGTCGACGACCATTGGTTCGGGTCTTGGCATAGGCTTTGGTACAAAAGGTTTAGGTGGTGGTTGGTGTCGATGTTGAGAATTGGAACTTTGTTGTTGTGGCAAAAGTTCTGGGGTCTTTGCTGAGGTGGCTTATAGGAAGGTAGGAGCATTTTTCGCTGCATTGGTTTCGGTGCGGTGTTGTGGGGAGAAATTCCTTCGCGGGTTTACGGGGGGTTTCCTATAGTTATGGCTACTGGCAATATTTGCTCGATGGGGTTGATTTTCCAGCTTGAGGCATAATTGGAGAGCCTCTGGAAGGTCTGCTGGTTCTCTTATCCCTAGGAGTCTCGGAAGGTCACCATTGAGACCCCTAACGAAGGTATCCAACGCTTTACTTCTATACGTGTCTACCAGAAGTTTTCGGGATTCCGATCCGGCTTCTAAACAAGAAATTTTGTTTATGATCAGAGAGATATTTGAATAAGCCTTCTGATAATATTCATGTATGGTTAGATTGTCCCGAGTCAGTGAGGCCATTTGGTACTCTAAAGTACCTAGGTCTCGTTTGTCGCCGTAATGCGTTGTGAGACACCGTGAAATCGCGGTCCAATTTAAGGGAGTGCTGTGGGATTCCAGCACAATGTCTGCTTGGCCTGTAATTTTGTTTCGTATAATGTTTATGATACCAAAGTATTTATGTGAGCCTCGTATTGGCTCATACACTTGTAGAATTCTATCTACACCTTTCTTCCAGGATCCGAATTCGGCTGGATCTCCTACAAAATCTCGCAAAGAACACACAACATCAGGAATTTTGTCGAGTTCATCAATACCGCGGTGTCCTATGTTAACGGGTTGGTCTACCTCAATAACGTTCCTAGCTGTTAGTCTGTCATCTAAAATTCTAGTGACCACATCTGTTATTTGCCTAAATAAGTCTCTATTTTCTTCATTTTGAGGATGTTGAGGGTTTGGATGCGGGTTTGGAAATAAAACCCGTGGTCTTATTAGAATATTTGGGTTACTCATTTTCACAATTGGATTATTAACTTTAATAAACTGCGATTAATTACGCTTTATAATTCGGGAGAATTTAAATAACGGAAATGTCATAATTATTTTCTCAATTGTTCAAATTATTTTTTCATCGAATTGTTTCCAATTATTTTCGGTTTAAAACTTAAATTTAAATTTTCTCTTGATATCGAAAATTTATTAAGTTATTTTTTTTCTGTTTTTCGAATTAATTTTAATACACTTTCTTTTTTTGTTGATTATATAATTTTCTTTAATTATTTTCGGTTTGAATCTCATCTAATTTAAAAATTACAACTTTAGTTTTCTCTTAGTATAAAAAAAAATTATTAAAATTATTTTTAGTGTGACTTATTTACACGTTTTCCGTACATATGCGAATTTCCGTGTTTCAAAGATTAATAAAAGTATTTTAGATGCATATCTTACTTTCTATTTATTTTTTCAGATATTATTTCTATTATTTTAATTCACTTAAAAAAGATTTAATTTCTCTTAATATACTTAGTTAATTACGATGACTTACAGTAAGAGTAGCATTGAACTACTCGTCCCTCGCTGGCTGCACCGATGAGTTCCTTTTTGGTCGGCTAAACCTACTGCGGCTCCTGCTACAACACTTCAATGCGAGGCGGTCTCCGAACGGACACTAGAGAGCCTGGGTCTTCTGGGATCCTGTATGATCAGTCGAAAAAATAGGATTGATGCCGTTGGGAAGTCAATTTTAGTTTCTTCCTATCACAGACACTGTTTATGATAACGCGAAACACTGCCACTACTTTGGGGACTTTTGTATTTTCACTTTTACTTTTTCACGACTGGTCCCTGCTCAGGCGCCAGTTTTTAATTTA
This sequence comes from Linnaemya tessellans, assembly GCA_951800035.1. Taxonomy (NCBI): domain Eukaryota; kingdom Metazoa; phylum Arthropoda; class Insecta; order Diptera; family Tachinidae; genus Linnaemya; species Linnaemya tessellans. The sequence continues at coordinate 48,841,172 of OX637533.1, read as the reverse complement.
AATATTTTATTTGCTTTTTAAAAAGGGTCGGAGCTAATGCTCCGCTTTATTTCGACTCAAGATTAAGACTAGAATTTTATTTTACAATTTTATTACTTATAATAAGTTTACAACTTTAATGCAAGCATTACATTTTTTTTTATTCTTTGGAAAGAATTGCTTAATTAGTTTCTACAGGTTATTGTTTTGTTATTTGTATATCCGGCACACTTTGGGAATAAATTGCTTACCTAATGTCTACAATTTGTTTGTGTTATTGAATTACACAATTGAATAAAAAGTAAAAAAAGAAAAAAAAAGAGAAAATAAATGTAGCGCGTGTTAACTTGTATATTTGAAGAATATTATTATAATTAATTTCATATACATGTGTATGTATATACAAAATAACTTGGATTTACAATTATTATTTTAACACAATCCTGTAACTTTATATAAGTCGGCAACAGTGTTTAACGCTCTGTCATTTCAGTTTCACAAAGTGTAAAAAAATTGCTTTCTAAAAAAAATCGGGGAAAGCTGAGTGGAAAGTAAAATAATTTTGAATGTGTTAGTGAAAAAATATTTGTTTGTATTGCGATTTTCATGCAATTACTTTCATGTGTAAATGCTAAGTAATGTAAACGGTAAAAGTAACAAATGTTTTTACAAATTAATATTATAAAAGCTATGAGGCAAAAACAAATCAGTTTTGCATTCGATTAACAAAAGAACACACAAAGAAACAAAAAAAGAAAACAGATACTGCTGTATTCACAAAAATTAATGTATACTTCAAGTGCGCTTTAAAGTAAAAATTTCATAGAAAATTTATTATTTACTTTTTGCGAATACTGCTGTCAATCTTTAGTTCGTGAGCTAAAATAAAATTTTCCATACCAAAATGATTATAAAACGGCATTTGACTACCAGTAGATACATTTGAACCGAAAATAATTTCGGTCGGAAAATAATTTCGGCATTCAATTTTAAACGATATTTAATCGGCAGCGGTATTAATAACGGTATCGGGTGCTAAACTTGGTTTGTACAAATAGTAGTATATGGCGGTGTTGTGCTTGAAAAGAGGATTGAAGAACAATCAAATAAGTTAGATATTTTGGGCTCCATATTGAATTTATCACGTCCAGCTTGCGTATTGGATTGTGTGTATGTTCTTCGTTCTTCTTTTCGCTTAACTAGAACAGCAACTAAAATATCGAAGGTAAACACTTGAACTGAACACATGGCGAATCTATGCTTGTACATATAAGTTTTGTGTAGTATGTGTGCAAATAAAAAACGTATGTTTGCCATACGGTTTGTATAGGTTATTGGGCGCTATATACGAGTGCGTATTGATATTCAAGCTACCTACGAGTAAGTAGGTCTTAAGTAGGAAAAAAACATTTTTTTTTTCAAAAACCATTCATTTCTCAATGAATGGATGCCTTTTCAAGATAATCGATGAGCGATGTTCCGTGTGCATCTCAAAATACAGTGGCCATAACGTTGCCAGCCGATTTCACTGTCTTCGCCTTCTTCGGAGCACTTCCACCAGCTTCCACCCATTGTTTTTAGTACATAACCTCTAATATTTTTAAATCATGTCAAAACGATTTTAAAGGGTGCTGTTGGCTGAAGTAGTTAGCACGGGACTATGCAGTGGAAAAAGCAGAGTTCGACTCCGGGCTCAGTCATGAATATTGTGTCGAAGTAACAGGGTGAAACAGCTACAACAAAAATTCTCTCTCTTCTCATCTATCTTGATGTGTCTTGTCAATACCATCCACTCGTTTCTAGTTCGCGCGCAACGCACTGCATATGTAGGGGTCCATCCCCTGAGTGCTAGTCCGCACAAAAAAAAATTAACTAGGATGCATTTAGATTGGTGTCTGTATATGTATGTATATGAAGATTTACAATTAAATTATTTGTACGTTCATTTAATAATATGTATTTGCGGCGTGAAAATGCTCCTGGGGTCATGTCCATGGTATTTTACAATTGTTTGTAAAATAGTACTACACGAAACATACTGATAAGAATTTAACAAACATTTAACAAACGAAGAATGCATGAACAAACGCATGGTAAATTCATTTGTAGTCATCATTGTCGTCATCATCATCAGCATCCTCCTCCACATAGCTATAGATATTATCATCACATAAAAATCGTACAGTAGCAACAACACCAAAAAAAGAACATACATCTATGAATTGTAAATTCTTTTGCAGTAAGCATCCTTTACACAAATGCATATTTATGCAAACACATAACTATGTTCCCAGATATGTTTGCCGTTCAGTGTGACCATCTGTATAGTATACATTTAGAGCAATTTATCTAAATTCGAAAATAATATCTGGCTATGTGTATGTAGATCGTTTTGAATTGGAATCCTTGCCTTTCTGCATAAAGCTAAAGTACATGTTTTAATTTAAAAAAATCGCTTAATGAAAATTAAATACTTTTATTTATTAGTTTGACCCTATTTTCAAGCACTTAGGAGAAAATAGAAATTGAACCACAAACCCTTTTCATTAAAAAGCAAACATCAGCCAATTTTTATGATAATAAGTTTAAAGCAGTTGGTAACTTGTCATAATATCTTTGATTCCGGGGCCCAACACCGATGAATTGCCATATAAAAATAACATGTATTTGTGGAATGTCAAACTTCTCTTAAAAAGTTTTATAAAATGATTGATATTTTGGAGGCTAAGAATTCTTAGCAAAATTTTGATTGGGATTCCGGGCACAATTGAAATGGTATGTTATAGCTATATTTGTTAATGCAAAAATTTAGTTGATGAGGTACATCATATAATATTTGCATAGTAATTTTGTAGGGTTAAGTACGTATGTATATATGTCTGCATTTTATTGACTCTTACTAATCATAGGTAGACTACAACCTAATTCTAAATAAAATATAACAAAACCTCTTAGCTTGTTCAAGAAATTTCAAAAATCATTTAACTGAGACAATATCTCAGAACATTGATTTTGATTTCATATTTATTTTACGAATATAATTATATATATATTTTGAATTATTTTTTTTTTAAAGCGGACTTCATATTTTGAGATCGTCATCACAATATTTCACATTTTGGTAATATTCCATACACTATAACTCTATATATGTATATAATGTCCTGTGCCGAAGCTCGGGGGGCAAATTACGGTATTCGATATCGTTCGAAATTGGTACATATTTAAATTGTATTGAAATTTCGATCGATATGGAATGCCTCTGAACTATATTTTGTAGGGCAATGCATAAAATAATATGTTGAATTCTTCTGGTTTCTTGACCTCTTTTTAATTATTATTATATTCTAATATTTTTAAGCTTAAGGTCTCTTTAATTTAATTTTATTTCTTAGTTTCAATATTTCGTCACTCCTTTGTGTGACTTCTTCAGGAAAATAATTAATTTCCTGAAGAAGTCACACACACTGTGGCGAAATATTGAAATTAAGAAATAAAATGAAAATAAAAAGACCTTAAGCTTAAAAATATCAGAATATAATAATAACATGTTGAATGTTTATTTTTGATATATCTCGAAATCTACTGGTCCGAACCGTTTGAAAGAAACCTTTGAAACGCGACTAGCTTGGTTCGAAAACTAAGTTATCAGATATATCATTTCAGAGTTTCCCTAAAAAAGACCGTTTTATCAATTTTTTTCGTTTACGAAATCTCACTAAGACATCAACCGATTTGAACCGGTTGGTAGGGATCGTCGAAATTTTTGATTGTAAAGTCCTGATTAGTTTTTGGAATCGGTCAGCAAAGCCGTCTAAAAGTTATTCTAAGAAACAAATTTTGAAAAAACCGGTTCCAATTCACAGAAAATCTCAGTTTGGAGGAACCCTTTAAAACGCGACTAGCTTGGTTGGATTCGGTTCTGCCGTTCAAAAGTTATAAGCGGATCACATACGTACACACACTCTCACACGCACACACACATACATATAGATACAGGCTTCTCAGGAATAGTCAAGAAAGCTTTCCAGGAACTCAAAACTAGTAGTAACTACCCACTTTTTTGAAAATTTTCAATTTTCTTAGCGGCAAGTTAAAAAATACATTCTTAATTATCCTGTAATTCACGCGATAACAACAATTATATTGACACGAAAAGCTCTCATTAAAGTTACAGAACGATGTTTTCCTGAATGGTAGCGACTTCAATGTTGTTATATCTGCTACAAATCTTGGGGTGGTTATGCCACTACTCTAACTTGGCGAGATCACTTTGGACAATTATGTGGAAGAGTTTATAATATGCTAGTGTTTACGCAGTATTCTACATCCCCTAAAGTAAGACTACTTTTTGCTACAACATATTTATTACCAACTCTGCTGTACTCATCAGGAGTCTTCTCTGCCTGCAACCCTGGGTGAAACTTAGTACTATATTTAATAAAAACAGTTCCATAATATGAACTAAACCAACCTCTAAAACACAACAAAAATTTTTAAAGTTTTTTTTCGTAGTTTTCTTAAGCAAATGATATATTTTTATGTCAAAGAAGGTCCAACGCGTTAAAATTGGAGCCATAAAATCAAAAAAGTTGTTTTTTGAACTCCTCCCATATTAGTTGGCGTTATTATATAAAACAAATGTACAAAAATAACATATTGTTTTACTTAAGCCTACATTCCTTAAAAATTAAATTTTTAAGATTTAATAGAGATTTAAAATTTTGTGTAGAAAAATTTGAAATTTACTTACTAAATATTCGGAGGGTATTTAGCCCTTCGTCTGATGCATGTTTTGACTTTCACATTCTTAACGCATGAGTTTAGCCAGACCCACTTAGTTTTTCAATATAATTAATTCGAAAAAAAAATAAGTAAAAGTGTTATATTCGACTGTGCCTAATATTGAATACTCTTCACAGATGTCATTCTTTTCGTTTAAATTTTTCGGCTAGGCAGCTAAATGTTTGGCTTTTATTATTTCTAATACCTCTGAACGTCTTTCAAAAATATTAAATATGTTTAATTTACAAACAAACAGAAAAAATCCGTTTCATGTACCCCATCATAAAAATTAAAATAACCAATAATATGGTTTGTTTTATGAATCAGAAAAAGTCGATTTTCCAACAGTGGAACCGAATTTTTAATTTTTTAGTACTAATTTAATTTTTTCTGAAATATAAAATAGGTTTAATTCACTAAAAACACAAAATTTGGAATTTATGTGGGTAGTTTTATGTACCAAAAATATTTCGATATTCCAACTCTGGAAGCGAACACAGTTTTACTTGACAAAAAATTAAAATGTTTAAACTTTTTGGTCACTTTCGTGTACCATAAAATATTTCATTTGTCCAAACACGGAGTCGGAATTTTGACTCATGAAATATAAAGTTATAGTTAGCAAAAAAACAACGTCAATTGCCTTTTTGATTGCTTTTATGTATAAAAAATTCAATTTCCCAACCCTGGAAGCAAAATTTAAATTTTTTTAATTTTCTTTACATTCCCTTTTACATTCCCATCCCTGGAAAATTTGTTTGTAAAAATAAAATATGAATAAATATACATTTATGTATATTATTTTTATTTATTGTATACATATTAACATCGAGCATCGTTTCTTTTAAAGGAATCAACTTCTTTGCAAATACAATAGGCAGCCAGTGCCTTAATGTGCAACATATTGCTGAAGAAAGCAAAAGTCCATCTTTTTGTAGATCGTTTTGTTGTAAAATACAAAATCATTTGATGCATGCAGTCGACTCAGCATTTATTTGCGTTGTAAAATAGAATTGCTTCAGGTTTCATCGCTTCGCCTTCACTGTACTTTGGGTAATAAACTGTGGAAACTAAATTGAAACATTCATTCTTATTTTTTGGTACATAGCTGCAAATTGAAATCAAATCTTTATGAAATCCAAATAATGATGAGAAAATAGGGCGGGAAGATTGCTTCTCCATTTCGCCAAAAATAATATATCGTGTTAGTGCAATGAACCGGTAATAAGACATCGCTGCTCTGAATATAGGTAAGTTGTCTGAATGCCACAAAATCTCAGCTTTTTGAGTATTGTTATGGGAAACACCAACTGCAAGCCAAATTCCGATGAATGCATTCAATTCACTCTCTATCATGTCTTCCCAAACTTTTGGTTTTTTATCAACATTAGCGGTATTACCTTTTTCGATTTAATTTTTTCCATACCGATTTGCATCAGTGAGGATTATAAATTCTTTTCGTTTAAATTTTTCGGCTAGGAAGCTAAATGTTTGGCTTTTCTTATTTCTAATACCTCCGAACGTTTTTAAAAAACATTAAATATGTTTAATTTACAAACAAAAAGAAAAAATCCGTTTCATGTACCTCAAAAAGTTGTAATTGACCAACTGTAGAATCGTCTTTTAGATTTTTTTGGTTTTTAATACCAATTTATTTCTTCCTAACATATAAAGTAGGTATATTTCATCATAAAAATCAAAAATAACAAATAATATGGTTACTTTTATGAATCAGAAAACTTCGATTTTCCAACCCTGGAACAGAATTTTTAATTCTTCAATACTAATTTAATTTTTTCTGAAATAAATAAAATTTTTGTGAATAAAAACACAAAATTTGGGATTTATGTGGGTACTTTTATGTACCAAAGATATATCGATTTTCCAACTCTGGAAGCAAATTTTTATTTTTTACCTATGCACTTCTTTGTGAGGTATAATATAGTTTTACTTGACAAAAAAAATTAAAATATTTAAACGTTTTGGTCACTTTCAGGTACCATCAAATTATTCATTTGTCCAACCCTGGAGTCGAAATTTCGATTTTTTAAGATGTTAATACCAATTTTGTTTTTCCTGAATTATAAAACATTTTTAATTAGCAAAAACAAAACAACGTCAATTGCCTTTTTGGTTACTTTTATGCAGAAAAAATATTTCAATTTCCCAACCCTGGAAACGAAATTTTAATTTTTTATACCAATGCAGCTCTTAAGGAGGCATGAAATAGTTTTATTTAAGAAAAACTTAATATTTGTAACCATTTTGGTCACTTTCATGTACTACAAAATATTGCAGTTATCCAACTCTGGCATCTAAATTTTGATTTTTTTTAATTTTTGATACCAATTTTGTTTTTCAAGAACTAAAAAGTAGTTTTAATTAGTAAAAAGCCGACGTTAGTTGCCTTTTTGGTTACTTTTATGCAAAAAAGATATTTCAATTTCCCAGCCCTGGAAGCGAAATTTTAATTTTTTTTTACCAATGCTAGTTTTTATTAAGTGTAGAATCGTTTTATTTAAGAAAAACTTGAAATTTTCAACCATTTTAGTCACTTTCACGTACTACAATATATTCCATGTACCAAAAAAACTTCCAACTTCCCAACCCTGGATGTGAAAGTTTATTTAATTTTTTAAACAATGCAACTCTTCATGAGGTATAAAGTATAGTTATTTAAGAAAAGTTTACAATTTTTAACCATTTTGGTCACCTTCACGAACTGTAAATTAATGTACTTGTCCAACCGTGGATTCGAAATAATATTTTTTATTTTTGAATTTTTGATTCCAATTTTGTTCTTCCTAAAATATAAAATAGTTTTAGTTAGCACAAAAAAACAACGTCAATTGCCTTGTTGGTTATTTTTATGTATAAAAAAAATTCCAATTTCCACCCCTGGAAGCGAAGGTTTAATTTAATTTTTTTTTTTTGACCAATGCAGATCTTCATTAATTATAAAGAGGTTTTATTTAAAAAAAACTTAAAATTTTTAACAATTTCAGTTATTACATGTACTACAAAATAATGAATGTGCAAAACAAAACTTTTACATTCCCATCCCTGGAAAATTTTTTTGTAAAAATAATATATGAATATATATATATACATTTATGTATATTATATTTATTTATTGTATACATATTAACATGTTTTTAGCTACCAAAGTATTTATAAAAACTAAAAAAATAGTTCGGTTTATTTCAGACAAAAATTAATTTATATAAAATGCATTACTATTTTATTTGTAATATAAAAGAGGATTAATAAACTAAGGGTATTTATTAGCTTTATGGGCTTTGTAAACAACTGAAATATGTATATTCTATTTTAGAATGTTGCTGATATACTGTGGTTGTACACTAAGAACAAAAAATCTTGTTTTTCGGTACATTTTCTCCTTGTGCGCAATGATTCAATATTTATTTGTCTTCCTTCCTGCATTTATTGGTCTTCCTACAATTGATTCCATAGCTGAGCGAGTGCTAAATGGGTTGAGTATATGAATGTTACTCATTCGATTTTCAATGTTCGAGAGAAACAATTTGTTTGACAATGTACATAGAAAATCTCGTCGAGCATCGTTTCTTTTAAAGCAATCAACTTCTTTGCAAATACAATAGGCAGCCAGTGCCTTAATGTGCAACATATTGCTAAAGAAAGCAAAAGTCCATCTTTTTGTAGATCGTTTTGTTGTAAAATACGAAACCATTTGATGCATGCAGTCGACTCCGCATTTATTTGCGTTGTAAAATAGAATTGCTTCAGGTTTTATCGCTTCGCCTTCACAGTATTTTGGGTAATAAACTGTGGAAACTAAATTGAAAGATTCATTCGTTTTTTGGTACATAGCTGCAAATTAAAACTTCATGGAATCCAAATAATGATGAGAAAATATTGCGGGAAGATTGCTTCTACATTTCGCCAAAAGGAATATATCGTGTTAGTGCAATGAACCAGTAATAAGACATCGCTGCTATGAATATAGGTAAGTTGTCTGAATGCCACAAAATCTCAGCTTTTTAAGTATTGTTTTGGGAAACACCAACTGCAAGCCAAATTCCGATGAATGCATTCAATTCACTCTCTATCTTTGAAACATTCATTCTTTTTTTTTGGTACATAGCTGCAAATTGAAATCAAATCTTCATGGAATCCAAATAATGATGAGAAAATAGGGCGGGAAGATTTCTTCTTCATTTCGCCAAAAAGAATATGTCGTGTTAGTGCAATGAACCGGTGATAAGACATCGCTGCTCTAAATATAGGGAAGTTGTCTGTATGCCACAAATCTCTGCTTTTTGAGTATTGTTGTGGGAAACACCAACTGCAAGCCAAATTCCGATGAATGCATTCAATTCACTCTTTATCAAGTCTTCCCAAACTTTTAGTTTTTTATCAACATTAGCGGTATTCTCTTTTTCGATTTAATTTTTTCCATACCGATTTTCTTCAGTGATGATTATAAATACAATATTTGGAGTAAGAAATCTCTTGAACACCTCAATTGGGATAGAGCTCCTTGGGATCAGCTCGAAAACGCATATCATTATGTTGACGGAGGCGTACACCAACATTTGGTTCCTTTTTACTCCATTTTATAGCAAGAAAAATTAAAAAAAAAACATCTTCAATACAAAATATATGTATATAGGTCTGGCCAGAACTCATGTGTTACAAATGTGATGTGTGTTTCGAATAAGTTTCCTTCTATACCCTTCACAGGATTTCTTTTTTTAAAGCTTATAGCGAACTAAATTATAGGAGGATATCTGAAATTTCAAGTCTCTAACTATGTGTTTAATATGTTTAAATAACATTTCAAACTGTAAAAGGTCTGGCCAGACTCATGCGTCAGACGAAGGATTAAGATTAGACCCGGTCGAATATAACGTTTTTACTTGTTTAACCTTAAGTTTTCGTAAAAACATGGGCTTCTTGTAACACTTCCAGTAACATATAATGGTGAAAATATAAGCTAAACTGGGGTACGCTTAACGGCATCGCACTGACGTAAAATTTTTCGCAAGTTACATACAGTTTATGAGTCCACTTAAAATTACAGTTTTAAGTAATAGTAAAGTAAAACTTAATAGTTTTGTACCATGAGGGTCAAAATACGAATTGTTTGACTGGACACTTAAAAAGTATATTGTTTTTCAACCATAATAAGTAAAATAGTTAAAACAGTATACTTGCTGTAAATCGTATAATAACAATATGTTCGAATGATACACATCCAATATGCTGGATCACAAATATTAAGAAATAAAAACAACCCAATATATGATTCTTTTAAGCAATGCTAATTTTTTATTATATGTTGCCGTTTATCAAACTACCAAGTTTCATTCCTTGGAGCGAACGGCTCATAATATCCTTCAGCAAACTGCAGTAACCCGTCCGGGTAAAGACCAAAATTGGCGTGAGATTGCAAAAAACTGTTCCTACTTTAAATAAATACTGTTGATGCAAAAATCCAACAAATCATATTCATTTTTTTGAGTAGAATTGAAAATAAGTTAACATTTTCAGTATTACAAGGTGGGTATTAGTTTAGGTTAGGTTGAAGAGAGAGGCATAAGCTATCCCAATCTGTTCAGGATTACACTTAGACCTCATAGGCCTGTTGTGCGCTCTATAATAAGGAGTTCCCATTCCAATGTAGGGAGCCTCCGCCGTAGGGTATTAGTCATATATGATATGAATCATTAGAGTAATCCATTACTATTAATTAAATGTAATAAAATATGCAAACTTCGATAATGTGTATTTCTCAAAAATAAGAGCACTAACATGATTAATATATGTATACATAATTCCCTTTATTCTGCAACACTTTCTCAACGTCAGGACAAGGCAATATTAAGCGTAGGACAATAATTAAATTCTTCTGACAAGATATAATACTCTCTAAGGCCTTAGATATATCAATAGGCTTTCAATTGTTACTTACTGAAGAAAAGAATTATTGAAGGGTTCCATTTCTAATATGATATTAACGTGATGTATACACATTAGTATTCTATACTACATGTGTGTCAGCCTATACTACAATTAAACCACAAAATAATGTGGTTTATATCTGGTTTCAAACTACGAAAATATACATACGTAGTATACTAATATATTAACCCATTTTACACCCTTTAGCTTTGTTCAATTGCATTGGGAATGAGTCATCTTCCAATTTCGCCACTTCTACTTTCGAGAAGTTCGACGCCTCAACCGAATTAAGAAAAATGTCCATGAATATGTATAGTTATAATGGATTTATAAACCATAAAGACTTACACGTGTCCAAAAACGCCTGTACTTCTTTTTTATTATTTTAGAATGAAAAAAGCATATTCTTCTTTTAAGGCGATTGTACATAATTAACGAATAGCGAAAACACAGTTTCTTTTTTCGCTTAAAATATGCAATTTTGTTGTTATTATTAACAATTATGCTAAAAAGTTTTTCTTTTTCCATATTTTTTATTACACGAAAATAAAAACACAAATATTAGTATATATACCACATGTCTGCCATGCCAAAGTAGTATCAAAAACCATAGTATTTATATCATGGTATACAAATCCTATGTCTGTCAGGGATAGTACAGAATGAAGGAGATTATTTCGTTGAAATGTAAAAGTTTTTCAAATTTGGTCATACTGACGCAATACATTTGAAATCGTCCAACAAGCGATCCAACCAAACCAGCCAGTCAACCATACCGGTGTCTGTTCGTGTTTGTTGGGTTGTAATTTAAAACGACACACAAAAGTGGTACTTTCGCGGCTAAAGAATTAAATCATTCATACATTCTAGCAAAAGTGAGCAAGCAAAGAAAAAACAAAAAAAAACCGTGGAAAAACATGCAAATTTTTGCTCTTTATCTGCTCTTTAATTTTACACTTTTGTTGCTGTTTGTGTGTGCTGCTGCTGGAAGGGATTATAAAAAAATAATGAAATAGTAAACACTAACAAACGAATGAACAAACATGCTGAATTGTACCACCAGTATGTTTGTGGTTCCTTCAACAATTGAGGTTTAAAATTCATCCATGTTTTTGTTCTAGTATTTTCCTCCTTTTTTGAGATATCACGAGCATTTCAACCTTTACAAATTGCAAATTGTGTTATTAAAAATATAATAATGAAAAAAGAGGAAAAACGAAGAGGCAAAAATAATAAAGCGGAAATGTCAATTGACGGGCAATTTAAATACTTAATGAAATACTTTGGTATTCAATTCTCCATGCAAAAAGAAGTAATGAACGTGAAATACATATGTATATATGTGTATACTAACAAATACAGTGCAGATGGTGGCTGAATTAAGGCCGCAGATACAGTAATAATTTTGAGAAGAAAATTTGCCTACTCGGACATTGTTCAAATACTACGTAGAAGAAAATCATTCATCACTTTCCACAATTTTAATAAATCCTCAAGTTATTGATATGCATAATATACATATACATCTCTATAATAATATACATTGTATATGATTATTGAGATGTACAAACCCTCAAAAATTTTGTAGATAACATATAAAATTCTAATGTTAGGTAAATGTTTCAGCAGATCTAAACTGTAATATGGTAAGTTGTGAAAACGCTTACCTGACTTTAATGAAATGTTGCCGTAACGTTGCAAAGTGCAGAAAATTAAATTTTATTCTAAGGTTACATGACAGTTGTAAACAGTGATGGGATGTATGTATGTTGAATGAGAATGGAGCAGAATAGAAATTGTTTGGTAGTAATTTCTCTTTTGATACGTTTAGTTGATATATATGTATAAATACATGATATACGCTTTTTATATGTTTAACTTTCTAAATAAATGTTTTATTCTCAATGAAATATCGCATGTCTGTATGTTGTTGTTCGTTGCAGAAGTATTATACACTCGAGTGTACGTAAATATATAAATTTGTGTAATATAACAATAATATATATTGTAATGTGAAAAAAATTTGTCCAGTTTATTATATATATGGCAAGGGATGACTCTTTATCCTATTAGTTGTGTACGTTGGTGCTTCTGATGCCTCTTTGTACCATTTAATTAATTTGCGTACTTTTTTAACACGAACTCCAATAACATGAACATATTAAAGTGCCATCAATGTTTCAAACAGTTGTATAGAGTTTTATTGTATATATTTTTGAAACTGATACACATCGGAATTTGTGTGATAAACATATCTTCCACAGCCATTATATTATATTATTTTCTTTATTAAATACACTCAATCGATATAGTTTAGAAGAAACACAATTGGCATTCCAGCACTGGTCTTGAAGTCAGTGCATCGTACCATGCCGGTAAATTTCCGATGTGTTGAAAGTTAGCCAATGTAACGCCGATCCCTAAGAAGGGAGAGGCGCAATACCCCGAAAATTACCGCCCAATTGCAGTCTGTTCTGCAATTTCCAAAGTCATGGAAAGTATGACCAACTTTCACCTGGTAAGGTATCTGGAGACCAACACCTTACTTGACGACCGGCAGTATGGTTTCCGCAGAGCTCGCTCTACAGGAGACCTGCTCGCTCTGTTAACAGAAAAATGGTGCAATTCCATTCACCATTTCGGCGAGAGTAAGTTGGTGGCTCTAGATATCTCAAAAGCAATTTTAGAATGTGGCATGATGCACTTCTGTCAACACTGACTGCTTTAGGTGTCGGTGATGATTTCTCTCGCTTCATAGCGAGCTTCCTCAGAGACCGCACTATACGTGTTGTTATAGACGGGGTCTCATCAAACGAGTTTAAGGTAAATTCAGGGGTGCCGCAAGGCACTGTTCTATCTCCTACTCTCTTCCTCATCTTTATAAATGACCTTCTATGTCAGACTTCAAACCCTATCTACTCTTTCGCGGATGATAGCAGCATTGTCCATTCTTTCTCTTTAACCATCCGGCCAAGCCTAGAGAAGATTGACGCCAGGAGACAAAGGATGAAAATCTCCGAATGGGGCCTCGCGAACAGGGTTAACTTTAACCCTCATAAGACGCAGTGCTGGTGCTTACGCATAGGCGGCTGGTCGAAGGTTCTGCGCCTTCCGTGTTTATGGATGGTATAGGTATTGGGGAATCAGAAGCTCTTGATGTTCTTGGTATGAAAATACAGTGTGACGTTCGATGGACAGATCACATTTTTCATATTTCAAAAGAAGCATTCACGTGTCTCGGTGTTTTAAGACGGTGTAAGACATACTTCACCCCAACTGATCTCCTCAATATATATACCACCTACCGACCTAAGATGGAATACAACTCTCATGTATGGGCCGGTGCTTCAAAGTCTGTTTTGAAGTTGCTCGACCGCGTACAAGGGAGAGCGAAGAAGCTCATCGGTGACAGTAGGGTAGCCAACTCTACTGACTCACTGGACCATCGACACAACGTGGGGTGTATTTCCCTGTTCTACCGATACTACAACGGAATGTGTTCTGGTGAAATAAGGGAGCTTGTGCCTGATAACCGTTTATTTCTGCGAGCTACCCGCTCTTCACATAGGGCACATCGTTTTGTGGTTGAGTTGTCAGTGAATCGCACCACTCATTACAGAGAGAATTCGTTCTTTGGCCGAATGGTTCGTATGTGGAACAAACTTCCAGCAGAGGTCTTTCCTGTCAGTTTTGACTTGGGGATGTTCAAATCGAACGCCCACAAATACTACTCCCTCTATCCTCCTTCCCCTAACCAACTTTCCTAGTTCTGGCACAATGCATCGCATATGTAGGGGTCGCCCCCTGAGTGCTGGTCCAAGAAAAAAAAAACATATTTTTATTTAGATGTTATCAAAGCAAAATATAATTGTAATAAAGTTGTCGTCGGCCTTGTAGCAAAAATTAGCCGGCGAAGTAAAAGGTTGACATAGCTACAAAAAAACTGTCTATCTTCTTATCTTTCCTCATCTGTCCCCTTAATACTATCCCCTCGTTTTCAGTTTCGGCGCAATGTATTGCATATGTAGGGGCCATCCCCTGAGTGCTAGTCCTACTCCTAAAAAAAAATGCCAAAAAAGTCTAAAAATTCCATTTCTATTTAAAATTATTAAATTTGTCTTCTGGTGCACAAGAATATCTAAATGATTTTGTATGTATAAACTAAAACAGCTGCTGCCTGGATATGAGCTGAATAACTTTTTTTTGCGGCGGCATACGGAAAAACTTTCAATGGCTGCAAGCTACGTAAGTTAAACGAGAATAAATTTTCACATGTATATATTTGGTTTTTGCGATTTAGTTCTCTTTTAATATTTTTTATGTTATAAAAATGTGATTTAATGTACACACATGAAGGTATGAATAATTTTTTACCTTTTTTTTAGTCGTGAATCATATATAAGTAACGGCGGCAAACATATACTATCGCCGTCTCACCCAAAGATTTTTAACCGTTCGACTCAGATCTCTAGAGCTACATATTTTATGACAAAACAAAAACATACCTGAAAGAGTGCTATTATTTTATGACTTCTTTTGCATGCAGCACAATAACTTTTTTAAACTGGTCTAAAATATTATGACTTTATGACTATATGCCTAAATAGCACTAAGTGTGAATACCCCAAACATTTTGTGAATTTTTTATGATTTTGTTTTTATAAATAATTATATGTTGTTTGTTTTTGTCAAAAACATATGACACGATTTTAAGCATTCTATAAGTGTAGCAACATTTACCTAACATTTACATTTAGCAAAAATTTACGATTTCAACGTTCGGCTAAATGAGCCTTAAGGCATAAACTTTAGATAATAATTTACCATAGCAGCCCATATACTTCTGGAGGTAATCTGGTAGACTTTAATTGAAATTATCAACGTCCATGTGTAGTACATATGTATACCGCATGGCCGAATAAACTGGTCATGTAAACTCTTCAGATGATTATTTGGAGGGTGTTGTTTTGACCGTTAAATATTTTCCATACTGTTGAAAGTTGCTTAAATTTTCGACCGCCATTATGTATCCTATATATACACACGAAGAACAAAATATTTTACTGATTAGTACGTACTGCTTATCGTTTCATTAGAGTAAGGCCACAAAACAGAATAACCTCACCTAGTAATAGTTTTCCAAAAACTAATAAATTTACTGTGCTGTAAACAATTGATACATTTTTGTTTATATCATATACCTACATGTAAGTAAGTTTTTACACAAATCTTATACATACGTTGTAAAAATAACAAATTTGTATTTTGTTTTGGTGGCGTTATTCTATTGAAACGATAAGCAAAAAGTATTAATCGTTAAAGTACTTTGTTTTTTTATATTTACAGCAAATGTTTAAAATTGTGGTATACTTTTATAAATATTACAGAAGAAGACTCAATATAGCAAAATTTATCAGAAGTAAGCCAATATATCTGTACCAGAAACGCCTGCTCTTATTTGAATGAAAAGCAATATATATATATATATATGTATATATATATATATATATATATATATATATATATTAATATATATATATATATATATATATATATATATATATATATTAATATATATATATATATATATATATATATATATATATACATATATATATATATATATATATATATATATATATTAATATATATATATATATATATATATATATATATATATATATATACATATATATATATATATATACATATATATTAATATATATATATATATATATATATATATATGTATATATATATATATATATATATATATATATAATATATGCCTTGAATATCGTTTAGGAACAATTTTTCCATATTTCATATTTTTGGCGGACATTTGCATACTTAGCAGACGCAAGTAGTGAATTACGAACAGTTTTTATTATAAAATTGTTATACCCTTCACAACAAAGTGAAAGGGTATACATATATAGGTTTGTCATTCCGTGTGTAATTTCTTCGATATGCACATGGGACCCCATAAAGTATATATATATTCTGGATCCTTATGAATAGCAATGACGATTGAGCGATGTCCGTCCGTCTGTACGTGGTTTTCCCAAGCCCCCAGAAGAGCTAGAGACTTCGTTCTTGGACCGCTGGATTGAAAATGAACTTAAATATAGTACTATTGCAATTCAGAAAGATCCGAAGTATGGTTCTAGAGCTGAGAAGCTGCAGGGGTGGGAAATTGAATTTTTTTTTGTACATGGAAGTAATCAAACAGGCAACTGATGTTTTTTTTGTTTTTTGCTAACTAAAACCGTCTTATAATTTAGGAAGAACAAAATTGGTATCAAAAATTTAAAAATAAAATTTCAAATTCAGGGATGGACAAGCGCAATATTTTATGGTACATGAACGTTACTAAATTGGTAAAAAATTTGCAATTTTTCTTAAATAAAACTACTTTATACCTCAAGAAGCGTTGCACTGATAAAACAAACAAAAAAATTCAAATTTCCTTTCCAGGCTTGGAAAAATTAATTTTTTTTTGGTACATGCAATATTTTGTAGTACATGTAATAACCAAAATGGTTGCAAAATTCGAGTTTTTCTTAAACAAAACTACTTTATAACACATGAAGATTTGCATTGATAAAGAAAATTTTAAAAAATTTAAATTTCGCTTCCAAGGGTGGGAAATTTAAATTCTTTTTATACATAAAAGTAACCAAAAAGGCAACTGACGTTGTTTTTTTAGTAATTAAAATCATTTTTTAGTTCAGGAAAAACAAAATTGGTATCAAAAATTAAAAAAAATCAAAATCTAGATTCCAGAGTTGGATAACTGCAATATATTGTGGTACATAAAAATGACCTAAATGGTTACAAATATTAAGTTTTTCTTAAATAAAACTATTTCATTTAGAAGCAGATAACTTATTATCTCATAAAGAGTTGCATTGGTAAAAAAAATTTAAATTCCGATGCCAGGGTTGGGAAATTGAAATATTTATTCTGGATAAAAGTAACCAAAAAGGCAATTGACGTTGTTTCTTTTTGCTAATTAAAGCCGTTTTATAATTCAGGAAGAACTAAATTGGTATTAAAATCTTAAAAAATCAAAATTTCGACTCTAGGGTTGAACAAATGAAATATTTTATGGTACAAGAAAGTGACCAAAGAGTTTAAAAATTTAAATTTTTTGTCAAGTGAAACTATGTTACACCTCACTAAAAATTGCATTGATAAAACAATAAAAATTCGCTTCCAGAGTTGGAAAATCGAAATATTTTTCGTACATAATAGTACATACATAAATTCCAAACTTTGTGCTTTTAGTGAGATAAACCTATTAGATATTTCAGAAAAAATTAAACTATCAAATTCGGTTCCAGGGTTGGAAAATCGAAATATTTTTGGTACATAAAAGCACATACATAAATTCCAAATTTTGTATTTTTTGGAAAATTAAACCTATTTTATATACCAGAAAAAATTAAATTAGTATTAAAAAATTAATAATTCGGTTCCAGGGTTGGAAAATCGACATTTTCTGATTCATAAAAGCAGCTATTTTATTTGCTATTTTTGATTTTTATGATGAATTATACCTACTTTGTATATATTAGAAAGAAGTGAACTGGTATTAAAAACAAACAAAATCTAAAAGAAGATTCTACGGTTGGACAATTAGAACTATTTGGGGTACATGAAACGGATTTTTTGTTTTGTTTGTAATCTAAACATATTTCATATTTTTGGAAGACATTCATAGGTATTAGATATAAGAAAAGCTAAACATTTAGCTTTCTAGCAGAAAAATTTAAACGTTTTCTTAAAAATAAAAGTAGCAGATAACATCATTTTGATATTTTAATTAAACCTACTTTCTGTTTTGGCAAGAAAGAAAGAAAGAAGAATTACATCTTTAAGATTCGGCACAGCTGAATATAGCACTTTTACTTGTTTTCTTCTCATTTGATTTCCCCATGTAATTTTATTAATAAAAATATTGCGATTTATCTACATATATATGCTCTTTAAATATATTAATTTTCTAATTAACTATAAAGTATTTTTCAATAGCGCTACCAGATTTTCTTAAAAGTAGTTTTCTATAGCGGCGTAAATAAGTTATCTGCTTCTAAATGACGGCGTCAATAGATTTTTATAGTAACGACTTCGGATGCATGTACGTATATAAACATAGGAAAGAAAATTTAAAGCAGACAATTTAAAGCGGAAAATTTACAAATATTGAAGCCATAAGTAATTTTAACTGTTTGTACACCGAAAAAAATAATTTTATTTTTGAAATCATTTGAAGACCCTAGGAAACCAATTTGAAATTAGTAAAAAGAATAATGGTTCCACGAAAGTATGAGGATTGTTGTGTTCTTTCAGTATTGTTGGCACAGTATATTTCAGTTTGAGTTTAACAAATTTTTTGAACTTCTTTTAGAATACATAAAATATCCGTATTTCATAATATCGTGCAGACACATCTTTAATTTAAGTTTTGCCACTGAAGTAAAAATAAATGTATAATTTTTAGAACTTAGTGTTTGATTGAAATTAATAAAATTTTGTGTATTCACATCAACTGACACATAGATTTAAAAAAGATCTGAAAAGGAAATTAAATGAAAATCAATTTGATATATTCAAATAACTTTTTAGGTTTAAAACCATTAAATGAAATATAGTATTAGAATTTTTTGGGATACATATGTATGGACTTACATAGATATGTATACAATAAAACCGCTCGTACTCAATGAAAATTGCATGACTTTCTGACTTGTTCTACTGAGTTACCAAACAATTAAAGTTTTTAATATAAATTGAAGAATATTTTAAATCTAAAATATTTGCCTAATATAAAGCTAATTTCGATTAGTTTGCCATAGACTCCGTTCGAAAACAAAGAAGGAAGAAATTTTTTGGAATGTTCCGTTTATGGTATTATTTCACTTTGAAAAATAGACTCGCCTATCGTTTTCTGACGAACTAAAATACGGAATCAATTCCGTTTCCGGACGGAATTGAACTCTATATTATGGCTGATAATATGTACAAAAAATAACTATTAGTACAACTTTTACATTAGTAATACACGCTATATTTAGAAATGCTTCAACTCTAAACCATGTATTTAATGCGAGCTAGAGCTAAGGTATTTCCGAATGCAACCACAGATTTGAATCATTCATATAAAAATTTTCAATACTCTCAAATACCTTACTACAGTAAAAAAAAAGGACAAAACAATTAGAGTAGGAAATATAACAATTCTTTTTGGTCTTGAAATTAAAATAACGCTCTAGAATTCAAAATTTTTTCAAAAAGTATATAAAATGAAGTGATGGGTATAAAAAATGAACAAACGTTTGATTTTCAATCGTCGGCAAAGCAGCAAAAATTCATGTGGCGAAGTAAAAGTAAAAATAGCTACAACAAAATCTATCTTCTTATCTGTCTTCATCTATCCTTTCAACATTATCCCTTCCTATCTAGTTCCTTCACAATGCACCCCGAATGTAGGGGTCATCCCTCGAGTGCTGGCTGTAATTAAAAAAAATACAAAACAAGTTACTCTTTGCACTTCATGTTTATATAATAAAAAAACTAACGAGAATTATAATTATTACAAATGTTCAATATATCGTTTAAAATTTAACTATATTAAAAATTTAATTAACTGATGACTATTAATGAGATATAAACCGAAAATCATTTGGTCTTATAACTAAAAAAAACTTAAGTTCACATTTAGTAAACTTACTTATTTACTTTTCGATATCAATTGCACATATAACACTATTTATAAAAATCGATTTAAAATTTGTAATTTATATAATCGATAAGGTGAAAATAATAGATTAAAATAAAAACGGACTATTTATTCACTTCCTTAACGTGAACTTTTGCATTGAAGGTCTTCTTGAGTTAGCACAAAATTTTCGATAAAATATATTAATAATTATGCTTACAAATATTTGTTAATAAGGAGTTTGTGGTCACAGTTTATAAAACAACAATATACTATATGTAGTAAGAATTTTAACGAACATTTTATATTGCTATATTAAATTGAATTAAGATTCTATCATACCTAAGTCAAACTTTTTTGGTTTGAATTTTATACTTAAGTACAAGTGAACGCTTTTCCAATTTGTTATTGGTAGCTCAAGCCATGGCTTAAATTTGTATGTAGTAAGAATTTTAACGAACATTTTATATTGCTATATTAAATTGAATTAAGATTCTATAGGCTAATTGTTCGAAATTGGTCAGTTTAATAATTAAAGCCAGAGGCGGCTTATTAAACCTTAATGCTAGATCTTTCAGAAACAATACGGCTGGTATTTGTACATTATGTAATTTAGACGCTTCGGAAAATACAACACACATTCTTGGTGTTTGTCCTGTATACAAAGAATTTAGAGTGCAATATTTTGGTAAAACTATACTAAATGAAAATGAGATTATATGTTTACTTAATGGCTTAAATTTTTATTCTCTTTATAAATACATTGATGTTTGTTTAAATTATTGAAAACTGATTTTGAATGAATTCATTTTTTAAGATTTTTCCTTTTGTGAAAATATAAACATACATATAATTTTTATTAGAAAATTTTTATTTTAATTTAATTTTCTTTTTTTCTTTTATGAAAATATCATATGTATATATACATATATATGTAGATATGTATATATACATATATAAGATATTGGAATTGTGCCAATCTGGCTCACAACTTTAAGTTATGCCATATATAGATTAGATGTTAACCATTGTATGTATATGAATTAAAATTTTTATATTCTGAATCTATTAATAAATAATAATAATAATAATTGTTCGAAATTGTAATTTAAATCTCAGAAAGACATGATAAATATTCCAAGGCACAAAGGCAAGTCAACATCAGTTTTTGTTATTCAAATTACACAGCAGAGCAGAACAGCTGTTTTCGAAAGACGCAACCCTTTCATCATCAGTACTCATGTGTATTGTGTTTGTCACCACTTATTATTAAATTACAATTTCAAACAATTAGCCTATAGAATCTTAATTCAACAATACACTATTTTATTTCATGAAGATTTCGATAACATGTGAGCCCAAGGTTTTAATTAACAAATATTTATAAAAATTAAACGTCTAAAAATTAGCAATCTAATATGCTCGTGTATGCTTTTCATGCTAATTATTGCAATGCGATCTGCAGAATATGTTGTCTAATAAAAGTCTAAAAATTAAATGATATTTTGACTTATCCTATGTTTCACAGAATGTCAACAATTTTTTCGACGCGAGAAGTTCTCACATTAGTTAAAGAAACGAGGCACATTTTCTTCGGACTCTGGAAATGTTTTATAAAGCTTATATTAATTTTAACTAATATTAATACGAAAATAGTTTTATTGTACAAAAAATATTTTTTATTCTAAAGTAAATAAATTGATCCATTGAAACTATAGTGATATAAGTAGTTATGAATGTTTATACCTTTAATATAAAACAACAGTTTATTGTTTTAATTCACATATAAAACTTTTTAATTTGAAATGTAAAGTGCATACGGTTTCTTAAGTAATGCTCTAAATATTAATATTGTTATATAAAATGCAACACCACGCAACTAACAAAAATTTTAAAACCTGCAAAATGTGTGATTGGGTGCGAACATACAAAATTAAATTACATAAATTCGAAACTTATTAAGCGAAAAATTAAACGTGGTTAGAAGTTGTTTCCAAATTCAAACTATAAGTTTTTTTTAAATTCAAAACAGCAAAAAAATAAAAATGTTACGTTACGGGGTTTTACATTTAAACTAACCATATACATATGTGTATACAAATATCTAAACCGATACATATACGGGTTTTTTTCTTTACTCTCTCAGTAATTTTTTAATCATTTCTTGGGCCGATATCCATTAGTTGCTAGTGCCTTCACTTCTTTTTGTTTATTGTAATTTTAATTATAATAGATTTGGTATAATAATAATAATTTCTTAGTAAACAAACCCGAGTTTGTAAAATATATTTTTATACAAGTTCTTATAAATCATGAAGTATGTACATTAATCCATAGTTTAATGCAAATCACTTATTAAAATACATCTTTATGACACAAATATAATAATTAAAAATTTATTATATTTTTTTTTTTGATAATAATTAGAAACTTATTTTTGTTTTATAAAACTCATTTTTATCCAGAAAAATTAATAACTCTAAAAGAAATTTGCTGATTCATAAACGCATATAAGTAGTATATTGAGCAACATTGAATATCTTGCAATATATTAGTTAGCATATATGTAGGTATATACATATCTAACAAAACGGAATTACTCAATTTTTCTTACTTCATATTATTATATAAAAAGATACAAATTTAAAATAGAATGGGTGGAATATCAGCCATTAATAAAAGCAAATATTATTTACTTTCATTGTCCACAAAAGTTTTCATATACATATATATATACTATAAACATTTTGAACTACATTTTTAAGTAATTTTATGCCTTCGCTGGTTGTCGATCCAGGATTTAATTTACTGCGGTGTTCTTTTACTAAGAACTTCCGATTGGTGCACGGCGTTGGAACATTCTTCTAACGATGGCAGCCGTTTTAAGCTTGTTCAATCTCCAAATATTGACGAAATAGCTTCTTTCTCTGCAATACTCCATCTACAACGTTTCGTCTTGCCATAAGGAGAGGCTAGAAAAATGAAAGATACGCATAGTTAAATCACAATTTTTATTACATACCGAATTCGGAAAAATTTATTTTATTAGTGCTGACATACACTCGTATTAAAAACAATGTATCAAAAAAAGTTTAATGAAACAAATTTCCATAAAGAATTTGTAAACTTAATATTTTATACTTACGAACATATGTATCATATTATAATAAACACTTGTGGTTTTCGTAATTTCAAAGTTAATTTTAATATTATGTAATACTTAGTGTTTGCGCTCGTGTGCTGGTGACGTTTATATACATATGTATAGTTTGATGTTTCAAATAATGTTATTGCGTAAGTTTGTACTTACTGCTACTGCGTTTTTTGCGAGAGCTTGAAATGTCATTTTTTGAGTCTCGAATCAAATTATTTTCTTCATTAGAACATTCAGGACTATTTTCCATAATATTGTCATCTTCACTACTTTCGGGTATTTTCGCACCATACTCTTTTGAGTACTGTTTAAGTAGTGGGCATGCTCGAAAGTATTGTTTAGCCAACTTTGACGTTGTAGGTTTAGCAAATATAAAATTATTTTCTGCAGCTATACCGGCACAGTTTCTATATTTTAGTGCAAGTTTGATGGATTTAATACTCATAAGGCAAAGCAAAACGCTTACAGTTCTTCCAAGCTTACCTCTCAGAGAAATTCTGACGAATTGCTTTGCAAATCTCAAGGAATCTTTAGAAATGTTTTTCAATACTTCCTCATCAATATTATCGGTAATAACTTCTTTATTTTGAAAATTTTGACTGGTAAGTCTTTCGATTTCATCGGCTCTTCGTCGGTTAAAAATTTGTATACATATTAGGGTCGATTGACTAATTCCATCCAATTATTGATGCAAAACTATTTTATAAGATTATCCATAGCAATCATATAAAACAAGCAACATATATAGTCGTCGACCATATTTTTACAATGGCTTTGTTGTTGTCGACTCACAATAAGTATTCCCGTATTATATTTTGCGGACGTATTGTGCTCATAATCGCCTCTTTTTCTTAAATGAGCCATTATTTTCATACGTTCTTGACAAGTTTTAGGTAAAGCCAGAGCTCTTTTAACCTGCTCTTCATTTTTGTTTTAATTACATGTGTCGACTTAATTTACACTACAATTTCTTGTAAAATATACAAATATGTTTTTTATATATTTTTTGGAGTAAGGAACCCAAATTGTATTAACATTTAGAGGGTCATTTATTTCTCTATCATCTTTTTCTGTAATGCTCGTATTTGTGATTTCCAGGTTATCTTTAGTTACATCAACTGACTCCGGAATATATTCTGAAAAGCTACTTTCAGTGATGTTTGTCGTAGAGAGCATGAATGTACTATTTTCAGATGTTTTGTTGTTGTTATAGCTAAAACTGTCGTCATTCACGTTATTTATGGAACTTTTTTTCTATAACATGTCATCAGGCAAAACACTAGTCTGGGAGTTATTCAAGCTAGAATCTTGTAAAATTTCATTCGATGTTAATAGTTCACTTTGTAGTAGTTTACTTTTTAACAAATTTTCTGCTTTTTTCACCAGTTGTTATACAATTTCGCAAAGCCTTGGCATTAGAACCTGGATGAGGATGGCCAGAAATATCCTCATTTGTGCCATTTATAGAACTTGTTTTCTGTAACATGTCATCATGTAAAACACTAGTCTGGGAGTTATTCAAGCTAGCATCTTGTAAAATTTCAGTCGATGATAGTAGTTCACTTTCTAGTGTTTTACTTTTTGGTAAAGCACAAGTTTTTTTTACCAGTTGTTGAACAATTTTCCAAAGTTTTGGCTTTAGAACCTGGATCGTTATTTTCGCATAAAGAATTAATATTTTTAGCTGTACTACTCGCATCAAAAGAAGAGTCTCTATCAAAATTGGATTCTGAATACTTGTTTTCTTCAAGAGGTGTTAAGAAATTATTTAACACCAAAATGTCAGTCACTATCGCAGAATTTTTATGTGAAGACTTGTCGCGGATTTCGGTGGCTCCTTTATCAATTGATTGATAGCAATGAATTTCTTTTGATGAATTTGACACTTGGTCATTTGGCAATTCATTTGGAAGAGAAACTAAATCTACGGATTTGTTACGCAATATATTTTCCGTATCTTTAATATCATGCTTTATCTTTAAGATTGTGCTTTTGAGGCGATGAACTTCGCTGAAAATTTCGACGGCTCTATCAACAGTAGGATATATTTTGCCGTTTGCTTTGTTCTGTGGAATGTATGAAGAACTTACTTCATTGTAGCTTGACGATTTGACACATATGGAGTCACTACTATTTGATTTTCACGTGGCTTTTCATTTCTTTTTGAATTCAACACGACTTGCCTCAACTGCCGCATTTATTGTGCTGTGTGTTGTTGTATTCGTGGAAGACGTAGAAGATATTGAGGACAGAAACTCTTGGCTTGACAATTTTGTGGATACGAAATTGCAATTTTTTTACTTTAATGTTGTTTTTCTTATGTCGTGTTTTATTTTGGGCTTGGAGGACGAAGGGATTAATAATGAAAGTATCTCGATGTGGCTTGAAGATTTAAAGCATATAGAATTCTAATTTTTTTAATTTAAAATGGCTTCTTTTTTCTTTTTTTAATTCTGCGAGATTTGACTTATCATCTAAAAATGTATATACGAGTATATATACATATGTATAAATTTTAAAAAAATTTCTAAGAATGATACTCATGGTAAATAAGTATGTATGTATTTAATTAACATTATTTGCTTGCTGGTCGAAACTACCATATTAGCAGGCTCAAGTGCAAGGGGAGCGAAAAAAGATAGTACACAACCCCATACATACTACAATTCTAATCAAATTATACGTATTATTAAAACATATTAATAATTTTTTTTCTCCTTTACTTAGTTCAAGAATTGTTATAATCATTGCGTAACTGCTTTGTTTAGTATCAAAAGCTCAAAATACTTGTATTAATATTTAGTAATTAATTAACTTACGAATACAATTTTGTATATTGGTTAAGCGAATAATCTAAAATTAAGCGATTAAACCAAAATCTCGGGTAATTAATCAAGTGAATTTAGCCGAATAAAACAAATCTTTGCTCGAAATGTCATGATCCTAAAACATTATATATTTATGAATCTGGTGCTGAATTATATTCTAAACTGCAAAATTAACGAACACTACGGTTGCAAACGTTTGCAGTAGAGGGCTGTTATATACATATGTGTATGCACTTATATATATGTATATATGAGTGGAAAGGACTGAGAAAGCGCTGTCGTAATTTGATTAGCAAACTCAAAATATGGTTGACTTTTTGCTAAGTTATTTTCAACCGACTTCAAAACTAATTCATAAATGATACATATGTACGTGGGCCAGTAGTTTTTGTAGACTGCATTTTATATTACTTGTAAGAATAATGAAAAATAAAACAATTCAAAACATATGTAAGTGCTTTAAATTTTTCGACAATTTGTCATAGTTTTCCAGATGCTTTGAAGCTATTAGTTTTGTTGTGCTTAACAATTTTCAAAATTTAAAAACATTTGAGTTTCTAATATACATATGTATGTAGGTACATATATATTAACAATAAATGTAATATAATAATATACTCGTATATAAATGTATATATTATTATTCGAACTTTTCGAATTTCGTGGGATTGAACTTGTGCCTGAATAACAATTTATAGCTTGATAATAATAAATATAACATATGTAATTATATATGTATGTGCTATGTATTATAAGCAAGCAGAAAGCAAAAAAATAAATAAATAAATAATGAGATACCTATTGGGTAAAAATGTATCACCAAATTGTAAATTTTAAACTTACATTATTCAATCCACGTAACATCATTTTATATTACAGATAATATAAACAGTCGTAATGGTACCATGAAGCAAAATGTACACAATTAATAGTTAACCCCGAAGGACTGAATATCTATCTAGTAAGCATATACTAAAGAAATGCTTTCTTGTTTAATCAAATCAATATAGATTCAGTTTACATGCTAAAAAGCTCTGTCATCTAGTTATTAGATACATATCTAATAACTAACCATTAGCGCACTTACATTTCATCAGCTATAAGCTAACCCAAAATGGGCTAACTTGTGGTTATTTTGAAACTAATGCAGTTTGAGTTAGTACTCACTCATTATGTGATGATAGATAAATAAATAAAAACAACAATAATTCCTTTCGCAGACATTATATTTAACAAAATCTACCTAAAACGTTAGGGAACCAAAACCCAAATATGTGTAACAAATGGGTGCTGACGCCTAGTGACAAATTTTCCTTACTTTTTTTTGCAGAAAAGTCAGCTTATATCAAAAACTCTATACAAATTGTAGTCAGACTTTGGTCAAACTCGTTCATTAGTTTTTTCTACGCAAAAACTTATAATTAACTCAATGAAATTTAAATTAATTTGATCCTAGTTTTGTGTAATAAGAGCGATTGAAGGAGTTCCACTCAACTCCAATTATTTGCAATGTGGTTACACGGTATTTATGGCATGAAATTTTAGACATGTTGATGTTTTGTAGCAAAAACCAACGTTGAAATCATTTAACATTTACTCTTTGCATTAAAATAATGTAACTTTTTTAATATATATAAAAAATGTTATATTTTTTGCTTATAATATATTCGAAGAATATTTGCCTGATTGGCGAATACGAATACCTAAAAATAGCATATTACTAGTGCATAAAAATGCTCAATGAAAAATAATGCAAAACACCGTATTTAAAAATGGTGTTTTACACAGAAGATTCTAAAGCATAATAAGAAGTAACTACACCAAATTCGTTACAGTAAATTTGCAACCCTACAATTGGAAAAACTTATTTGTTGGCTAATTTCTAAGCCTATGCGTAGAAAATGTTAAAGTTGTATTTCTCTTGTGTAAAATTTATGTGAAGTGAGTTAGCAGATTTACCTTCTATTTTAGGAATCAAGTTTTTAATCTGGCTTTTTTTCGTTGTTAGTTTTATCTATTAAATTTGATTTGAGTTGTTATAAAAATGTTATTTTTCAAAACATTTTTCAAAAACCGTGACATAACTAACGTGCTTGCACACATACTCGCACATAGCTTTAAAAAAATAATGAGGAATAAAGTAAACTATAATCATTTCGGTTATTACAAGTTCACAGACTACTTTTAAGCGCTTCTTAAGTATACTTTATAGAAAATTTTTTATTTCTACTCTTAAAACTAAGCCACAAATTTTATTAAAAAAGCGTTTTAAAGCACATACTATTTAATTACAGTTTAGTTTTAAGGATATATATCTAAAATGAGAAAATCAGAAAATATGTTCAGAAAACTAATTCGAAACTAATGAAAAATTGATTCGCTAATAAATATATATACATATAATAGAAATCATTAAACTGACCACTTTTATAGACAACACAAGCAGCATATGTCCCACCATTGCATTTCGCTGTGCAGGTCATCCCTTTCAATTTCTGTACATTAGCTGTTTTTATTACCGCAAATTTATTGTTATGGAATTAAACCAGAAAAAACATCTGCAAATCATTTTTGTTATTCAAATTTGTTTTGTTACAAATTGCAAAGACGTTAGTTATGTACAAATTACTGTTTCATGTGAATAACGAAATATTTTAATTAGTAACATACATACATATTGGGAACTTTTTCGTCCAACGTACTTATGCACATATGTATGTAGATATGGACCCTTATATCGTTGGTTTAAAGTAGAAAGGCCCCAATTCACGTAATTGTAACTTTACAGGAGATAGCAAAAATTCAACAGAAATTGTATTGATCATAATAGAAACTGTTATCAACTGGTTATAATATCCTCATTTGTCTCTAGGTGTATTTGTGTAAAGCATATTCGAATCACCAAAAATTCAATTTCGTAAAAGATACTAGTTAGGGCCTTTCTACATGACACCATCGATATGTAGATAAATACATACTTATGCATGGAGGTGACTTATCTGCATATATGTACGTATATATCGATCGATATCAATAACTTTTAAAAGCAATTTGATTTTGTAAATCAGCTCTATAGCATTATCGTCTTGTCGTATTAATGATTCCTACGTTTTTTAT
Source organism: Linnaemya tessellans (assembly GCA_951800035.1). Taxonomy (NCBI): domain Eukaryota; kingdom Metazoa; phylum Arthropoda; class Insecta; order Diptera; family Tachinidae; genus Linnaemya; species Linnaemya tessellans. Next base: position 48,811,639 of record OX637533.1, on the reverse strand, counting down.
ATGATTAAGGAAAGTATCCATACAATTTTTTTAATTTAAATTTGAGCCGATGGCTCTGAAAAAGCGAAAGAGATACATGGAATATTGGGAATATTAATCGTCAGGGTTGGGGAATTTCGTACTAACCAAAAAGGTAGTAACTTAAAAATATGAATGTGATAACTTCTCATATTCAATTTTCGTTAAAATATTGGTTAAATAGTTGATATTCCTACTAACTAGCACCACTTGCAAAAGTGGAAAAATTGAACAAAGAACGCTGATGAGATGGCGTAGCGGCCTCGAAATCAGTACTGATCCGTTCTGCTCGTTTGGTGATTATTGAAAAATATTCTTAATAATCGAATCTTAATATAAATTAATAAAATAGAATTTGAACAAATTCATTTATTAATAAAATAATAAAAAATGGTTTGCAGTCTTGCAGATTCGAACTTAAGCCTGTTGATAAAATTAACAATTTTTTTAATTTTTCACAAGCTATTGTATTCGAAAACGGAAAACCGCCAACTACGACAAGCGTGATATACATATATTGTACATAATATGTATACTATACATATGTATATGTAGGACATATACATATGTATATGTAGTACATGTACGTATGTTTTCACTTATATACATACATGTATGTAGAGTACGTGCATACATATGTACTAGAGGGTGGCATTTCTCCATAGCAAACAGCCTTTGAGTGATTTCTGTAAAAAATGAATGTCTGATGCTAGGAACACAACTGCGACGAACGACGAATTTTTGACCGCGAATATTCGTCGCAGAAAATAAAACACGTTGGTGTATATGAAAATGCACACAATCGTGGCGTTGGTCGAAGTTCGTCATACTCAGCGAAAGTTGAAATAGATTTATTTCTAATTGTTTCGTCAGCGAACGACGAACAACTCAATATGAGGTGTCCAGGTTTCATACACTCAAATTGGTTTTTTGTGGAAAAACATAGTTTGCTACTGTATTGTTGCATATGGCACGAATATTTTCTGTGCATACTAAAAATGCATTCACTGATTCACAAAAATATATCATTCGGACGACTTGTTATTACTTTTGAACACTTTTTATTATATAGTATTTCTTCCTATTTCTTACTTTTTCATATGGTCACCCCATCAGCTGTTAAATGAAAAGAGTAATTTATTTACAGACAAAAAAAAGTTCATTTCATTTCCATTTTGAAACTCTATAAAGGGAAGATCAGAGAACATATTACCTTCGTCGTTAAAGCTCAAAAAAAATTTTAAGGAACGTTGGCATAAAGAATACAATTTGTTAAATATTTACACAATTTTTTCATATAATATGTAACTTCAACGCCCACTAAAGGGGGTGGGTCCAATAGGATATATCGTGTTTTCTACAGACGGACGTATGGGTATTGCTAGATCGTATTAACCCATTACTGCCTGCCCATAGATCGGCTCATACGATTTTTATGAAATTTGGTAATGTGTGCCCAGAAGACCATAAAAGTTTATAGAAAAAAAAATTTTTTACGTCGACTCCGACCCGAGATATGACATGGGTATTTAAATACCCGACAGGCATTGGTGTGAAGTATTTACTTTACTTTATTATCTATATAATTAATAGGCAAACACGTTTTTTTAAAATCTCTTTTACGCCCGTAATACTGAACCGATTTTTTTATTTTTTAAATCGGTTTAGTACTTTAGGAGTAATACGACTATCAAGTTGTTACTAACACCAATAAACAAATACATACATATGTAATCTTCTTCTCAGCTACAAGTAAAATACACAAGTAAATATTCGATTATTTTTGCACAAATTAAAAATAGAGTAAGTCAAGTATAGAGAAATTACTGGCTTACATATTTATGTATATATGTGTGCATTGCCGTTATTTTAAATATTTACACTGGTATCTACTAAAAACACCACGCACTATTCAGTTGACATTTGCTTTCTTGTTGGCATTCGCAAAATATTAAAAAAAAGTGATAAACAGTTATACCTAATATAGAATTTGTGCCTATAAACAATTGTAAGTACACACACATTTTTTCATTACATTTAACAAATATTGTTATTATATAATTATAAATAAATACACTAATTTCCAGATTATCGCAATCTAATACTGATTAATTGGATTTAAAATGATTCGTCGACAGAAAATTCGAACTGCTATCGAGTTGCAAGTTCTTTTTGATAGTTGTTTTGATGAGGACAGTAATGAAGAGGAGAACTTTATCCAACACGCAGACGCCGTTGACATCATCATAACGCCACCCGATGACGTCGATAATCTTAGTGACAAAGAAGAATTGGACGAAAATGTCCAATTGTTGCGCGATGAGCCGGAGCTGCCTAATGAGATTGCCGGACAATTCCAAGTCGAATGTGTTTACAATGACAACAACAAATGCATCCCATCAGACGATGATAACAATACGGTAAGTTATGAGCACGAAGAAGAACAAGAAGAAGATCATACACCGGTAGCTTCAACATCTAGTGGTCGTAAATCAACATTGCAGGCAAGAAAGGCACCGAAGCGACCCAGAATCGATGACGGAATCAAACCAAAATGGTCTCGGTCACATAATTATCAATTCGATAAGGCTCCATTTGATGATACAGCCAATTTATACAAAGCGTTGTATGAACAAATTGGTGCCATGAATCCAGTGCAGCTTTGGGAGATATTTATCGATGAGGAGGTGCTGAATCTGTTGGCCACTTCAACCAACCATTACGCTGCGACCAACAATTGTCCATCGTTCATTACTTCAACTAGCGAAATGAAAACATTTTTGGGTTTGTTGTATATCACTGGCTACCACACTTTGCCGCAAATACATAGTTATTGGTCAAATCGCGAATCACTGGGATGTGCTCTAATAAAAGAATGTATTTCAAGGGACAGATTTAAACGAATAAAGCAATTCTTTCACGTGTGCAACAACTCAGCACTGAATCCAAAAAACAAATTTGGAAAAGTCGCACCGTTGAATGATTTATTGAACAAAAAATTTCTTCAATTCGGTGTATTCTCTCACCACCTTTCGATTGATGAACAAATGATTGCATACTACGGACGGCATTCGTGTAAAATGTTCATCAAGGGAAAACCAATTCGTTTTGGATACAAGTATTGGTGTTTGGCTTCGGTAGAAGGCTATCTGTATCAGCTAATCCCATATGCTGGTGCATCAGAACAGGTGGACCCAGGTTTCGGGCTGGGAGAAAGGGTAGTCCTATCGTTGTTGTCATATGTGGAGGACCGCGGCAAACACACGGTTACATTTGACAATTTTTTTACAAGTCACAAACTAATGACTCGTTTGTCGAACGATGGATATTTCGCTTTAGGAACTGTTCGTGATAATCGGACCAATCATGCCGATTTAATGGACGTCAAGGAAATGAAAAAGAAGCCTCGCGGGACGTCTGACTTTCGTTTCGATAAGAATAATTCTATACTCGCAGTGCGTTGGAATGATAATTCGGTAAGTACATTTGGATAATACATTTGGTCAACCAATACAATCAGCGTATGGGAGGGGTTGACCTTTTTGACAACGCAATGAATAACTACAGAATTCGTGTTCGGGGAAAAAAGTGGTACTGGCCATTGATAACAAATGCATTCGACGCTGCTATGGTAAACGCGTGGAAACTACATTGCATTTGCCGCAAGTATGAAAGTAAGCCACCAATGTCACAATTCGACTTTCGAGTGGAAGTGTGCGAATCAATCATGATTAAGTCCAACTATCATCATCCGGGTAGAACGTCGGCTTCTGAGGCACGACTTACAATGCGTTACGACCGAATAGATCATTTTATCGGAAAACTCAGTACTCGTCATCGTTGTCCGCAATGCGGTGGGAAAACTGAGTTTGGTTGTTTGAAGTGCAAGGTGAATTTGCATCCCGCTCCTTACTTCCTGGATTATCACAACGGTGTTGCACCAGATCAGAAGAAGATTGCTAAGGCTAAGTGATTTGTATAACATAAGTAGCATGTTTTCCTAATAAAAGTACAAAGTATGTATTCGATTTAAATATGTTTTTAAATAATTTCAAGTAATTTTTTATATGGTAAAATATATGCATTTTTTTTACACACCATGGACTGTCGGGTATTTAAATACCCATTTTAATTTCACCGGATCTGAAGACCAGATGTGTTGACCTAACGCTGCCAGAATTTTTTCATTGCATAGTGGACAACTTAAGTTATCCGGTAAAACCGTATGTTTTGAATTTTTCCAATTTTTCTATGTTTGGCAGCACTTTTCCGGAGAATTTTCCGACTAAGAAAAATCTTTGATATTTGTCAGTGAAAAACAATATGTAAACAATATATACAAAAAATCTGGTAATTACTTTAATTTAGCCCAATATCTACTCTTTTCTATAAAATAAAAATTACCTCGATATCACTCACCTAGCCTGCGCTAAAATTTTTTTTGTATCGACACTTTCTTGGGTATTTAAATACCCATTAGGCAGGAATGGGTTAAACTTCATCACTAGTCAAAAATAAATATTCTTTATGGGGTGAAATTCTTTTTGGAGGACATTGTAACTGTATTTTGTCGGGGTCGCTCAATCAAGGGCCGTGGGGGAGGCACTTCACTTTTACGATAAAACACTAAATATTAATTTTTGGAATAATTAAGTGTAAACAAATTTTTATTTTTTTGATAGGGTTATTTGGTGGGCAAAGCTTAAACATGTTAGTTTTAAGGAATGTGGGCTTAAGTAATATAAATTGTTAAATTTTTACACTATTTTTGCATATAAGGACGCCCACTAAAGGGGGCGGGGTGAACAAACTATTTTTTTTTTTTTCATTTTATGGTTCCAAGTTTAATGCGCTGGGCCTTCTTTGACATAAACATGTATCATTTGCTAAACAAAATTCCAAAAAAAACCTTTAAAAATTATATTGTTTTTAGAGGTTGGATTAGTTATTCTTAGGGGAATCAGTTTAATATTGATACAGCTCCTGATTCAAATTAAAAAAAAATTATAAACTGGTATCGCATTCAACTAAGCTACATAACAAGTCGTGAGGAACAAAAATACACATAACTACGGTAGCGGCTTCCGAAAATAGCTGTTCTGCTCCACAATGTATATTTTAAACGTTCTTATCTGTGCGACATATTAATATCAACTATACATCATGAGATTTAGATGCAAACGTTAATAAACTTCACTCGTCTCTTCCTAAAGATTGCTTTTAAAAATTTTTTTTTGAAAGATTCGTTCTGAAACCCATTTTAGAGTGACTATGTACTCGTATATATGAACTAAATATTTGTTATTTTATATATCTCTTGCACTCAGTAATATCGGAAGAAATAGTTTTCACAAAATTTTAATACAAATTACTAAATGCACTAATAGTGTTTTCACACTGATAGTTTTAATAAATTTTGGTTTTAACATTAATAAAAATAATATTGCTAACAGCAACCTAAAACAACTATTTTTTAATCGGTTTTAAGTTGGTTTTATGAAATGTAACCTTTGTTTTGTCTGTGCTAAGTTGGGTGCCGCCAAGTTATATATTGGAAACATCTGATAATGTTTGAAGAAAGAACGAAAAATATACCACCTCTGCATATTTTCTTTCAGAATTCGCATTATTTTTATATGAAATACTATGATTTCCACGCATTTGTTCTCTATGCATAAATATTTTCAAAAATTTAAATGAAAAATGTCTATCTTCTCATCTTTCTTCATGTGTCCCCTTAATACTATCCCCCAGTTTTCAGTTCCGGCGCAATGCATTGCATATGTAGGGGTCATCCCCTGAGTGCTGGTCCTACTCCTAAAAAAAAAAATATTTATTTGTACACTATATATAACATATTTTCTATATAGGCGCACAATGTAAAATATTTTAATTTTTATACAAACAAAAACTGTTAAATTAATACGGCGGCCCAAAATAATCTCAAAAATTCTTAGTACGATTCTCTTACTCTTAAAAGTACGTACATCTATGTATATATATTGTATATATATATATATATATATATATATACATATATATATATATATATATATATATATATATACTATATATATATATATATATATATATATATATACTAAATATATATATATATATATATATATATATATATACATATATATATATATATATATATATATATATATATATATATATATATATATATATATATATACGTTGTTTGCTTTTATTGACCTTTTCTTATATATGTATTTTAGAATGATTGAGCTCGAGGTCGTTTTTGTAAAAATCGTTATAATTTTTCTATTTTATTCGATATTTCGTCAACAATTTGTTGACATCATCAGGAATAACAATCGAAAATTAAAATTTTCTGTATAAATTGGTTTCGAAATATGACAAAAATTTTTTCGAATATATCTATGTTTTCAAAAATATTAACATAAAAACAAAAGCATATATACAGGCTTGTATATATCTATACATGTATACATCAATACATACATGAACGTATACATATATGCATACATGAACATACACAACTACATACAAACATATATGCACACACATAGAGAGAGATACAAACACATATGCATGTACATACACATATGCACATACACACATATATATATATGAATACATATATATAAATAACTAACATAATTACAAATTAATATATTAACATATATACAAATTTACATACATATGTATACAACTAAACATTTACAATATTTAAACTATTCAATCAACATTACAACAAGGATAAGAACTGATTACAGAATAGTGTATATAAATAACATATAAAAATAATGATATGATATAAATATATATACACATGCGCATGCATACACATACACATATATACATATACACATATACATGTATACACGCATACACACACATACATACATACACATAAATACATACATACATACATAGGAATAAATTCTTTAACCAATTAACATAAATAAACAAAATTTTTTTTTTTTTTTACAAAACGACCTCGAGCTCAATCATTCTAAAATACATATATATATATACTATATATATATATATACATATATATATATATATATATATATATATATATATATATATATATATATATACTAAATATATATAAAAAGCCAAGCGTTTGAAAGATAATGGTGCGTTATATATTTATACATAAGTAGCAATATTTTCTAAGTTGAAAAAATAACGTTGATTACGTAAAATTATTAATTAAAAATAAAACTTTTTATAAGTAAACAGTCAAATGAAAAAAATTAAAAAAGATAGGACAATAATTTGTTATGTTTTCCATTCAAGAAAAAATATATATATAAAAGAATGGTTGTTTGCTGGAGCATAACACTGAATGTGCGACAAAAAACAAATGCGCGGTTGGATGTATCAAACTTAATAAGCTTTGATATTTGTCGGCATTTCATATGGGAAACATATTCAAAATATTTTTGATAAGATTTTACACAGACTAATTAATATGACTAAGTTTGTTACTACATTAGGAGAATTAGTATAGTCCGTTATTAGTGACAAATTTTATAAAAGGCATTGTATGTTATCGAAAGAATTGTTTATGACAAAATATTTTTCGCATATCATCATGACTGAAATTGTTTGCTCGGCAAATATTCTGGAAAAAAATATAAAATTTCGTAGGCATCCGCCTGATATTCATTCGTCGCTGTCTCATCGACGACTAAATTAAAGAGGGTAAGACTACATGTGAATGATCTCAGCACAATTGTGCTATGAAACGGCCGTATCTGTTTTAAAGCAACCGAACATATGCCTGTTTGTTGGTTCTGATGCTAAACACATCGGCTGACGCACAACAATAATCTTTTTGAAGCTAGGAATAAAGGAATTAATCAAACTTGCTCAAACTTTTATATGCGTTGTTAATTTTAAGGCAATCGAACCACATGCAGGTTGAACACTTGCTTATTTTCATCATAGGTCGAATCAAACTTGTCAACTTGTGTACTTGTCTATTCCGCTCAACGTTCAAAAATTTGATCAACATTAAAGTACAAAAAGCAAGAAATCATTGTGTATGAATTTGTTCATTCTATCAACAAAGGCACGCTTGTTATACCCTTCACAAAAAAGTGAGAGGGTATATATAGGTTTGTCATTCCGTGTGTAATTTCTTCGATATGCACATGGTATATATATTCTGGATCCTTGTGAATAGCGATGACGATTGAGCGATATCCGTCCGTCTGTACGTAACGGGGGTTTCCCAAGCCCCCTGAAGAGCTACAGAATTCGTTCTTGGACCATTGGATTAGAAGTAAACTTAAATAGAGTGCTATTCAGAAGATCCGAAGTATGGTTCCAGAGCTGGGAAGCTTACACCTATTTCTCGACGCAAAATTTATACCAAAAATTATTTATTTCTTTTAATGTGTGTAAATTAAACCTATTACGTGCTTTGGGAATCTTAAATGGTCTATTATAAACTAAAAAAATAAAAAAAAATTTCAAGGGATGGGAAGTTAAAATTTTTTTTCGGCCTATTCCGTATTTTGTAGTAGATGTAGTAACTAAAATTGTTAAAAATTTCAAGTTTTTCGTTAACAAAATCACTTTATACGTCATGAAGATTTGCATGGGCAAAAAAAAATAAAATATTTTAAATTCAAATTTTGCATCCAGGGGTGGGATATTGAATTTCTTTTATACATGAAAGTATTCAAACAGGCAACTGATGTTTTATTTTGTTTTTTGCTAACTAAAACTGTCTTATAATTTAGGAAGAACAAAATTGGTATCAAAAATTCAAAAATTAAATTTTGAATCCAGGGATGGGCAAGTGCAATATATCATGGTACACGAAAGTTACCGAAATAGTAAAAAATTTGCAATTTTTCTTAAATAAAACTACTTTATACCTCAAGAAGCGTTGCACTGATAAAAAAAATTAAAATTTCGTTTCCAGCGTTGGAAAAATAAAATTTTTTTGGTACATGCAATAGTTTTTAGTACATGTAATAACCAAAATGGTTGCAAAATGTTTGCAAAATTCGAGTTTTTCTTAAACAAAACTATTTTATACCCCGTGAAGATTTGCATTGATAAAGAAAGTTTTAAAAGTTTAAATTTCGCTTCTAGGGTTGGGAAATAGGGCTTCTAGGTATCAAAAATTAAAAAAAAAAAATCTAAATTTATATTCCAGAGTTGGATAACTGCAATATGTTGTGGTACATAAAAATTACGTAAATGGTTACAAATATTAAGTTTTTCTTAAATAAAACTATTTCATGCCTCATTAAGAGTTGCATTGGTAAAAAAATTAAACTTCGTTTCCAGGGTTGAGAAATTGAAATATTTATTCTGCATAAAAGTAGCCAAAAAGGCAATTGACGTAGTTTATTTTTGCTAATTAAAGCTGTTTTATAATTCAGGAAGAAAAAATTGGTATTAAAATCTTAAAAAATCAAAATTTCGACTCCAGAGTTGGACAAATTAAATATTTTATGGTACATGAAAGTGACCAAAGATTTTAAAAATTTTAATTTTTTTGTCAAGTAAAACTATGTTTTACCTCACTAAGAATTGCATTGGTAAATAAAAATTCGCTTCCAGAGTTGGAAAATCACAATATTTTTCATACATTATAGTACATATGTATATATATTCCAAATTTTGGGCCTTTAGTGAATTAAACCTACTAGATATTTTATAAAAAATTAAACTAGTATCAACAAATTATAAATTCGGTTCCAGGGTTGGAAAATCGAAATTTTTTGGTACATAAAAGTAACCATATGAGTTCCCAATTTTGGTTTTCTTCAGTGAGTTAAACCTATTTTATTCTTCGCTAAGAATTAAATTGGTATTAAACATTTTAAAAACTAAAAATTCGGTTCCAGGGTTGGAAACATTTTCTGATTCATAAAAACAGCCATTTTGTTTGTTATTTTTGTTTTTTATGATGAATTATACCTGCTTTATATATCAGAAAGGAGTAAACTGGTATTAAAAACCAACAAAATCTAAAAGACGATTCTACGGTTGGACAATTAGAACTTTTTGGGGTACATGAAACGGAATCTTTTTTTGTTTGTAAATTAAATATATAAAATATTTTTGAAAGGCGTTCATGGGTATTAGATATAAGAAAAGCCAAACATTTAGCTTCCTACCCGAAAAATTTAAAAGTTGTCTTACATATAAAAGTAACAGATAACAACATTTTGATTTTTTAATTAAACCTACTTTCTGTTTTGGCAAGAAAGAAAGAAGAATTACATCTGTGAAAGGTATTTAAGATTCGGCACAGCCGAATATAGCACTTTTACTTATTTTTTATTTTAATTTACAGAGGTTTATGATGTCTATTCGTGTTGTTTATGAGAAAATAAGAAATTTGTGTAAAAAAATATTAATTTTATTTGCAGTTCGATATTGCAAATAATAATTATTATTATTTTTGTTTATTTTTATTTCTTCTCCTTTGCAGTGGTGTGTGGAACTTTCTTTGTGTTATTTAATTTGTATATTTTATTAAGTTAAAATTGTGAAATACAAATTGAAATTGAGGAATTTAAATTAAAAAAACCCACAAGCAAGATTTGCAAGATTTTTGGACCGCTTGTAAGATTTAAGAAAATTAGAGCTAAAAAGCGGTTAGCACCTGGGTCTCCTGCTGGTTGGTTAAAGTGTCAAATTCGAGAACAGTGTAATTAGTGCATCATGATACAAAAACAGTACAATTAATAAAAAATAGAACATTTATTTTTAAGTAAAAACAAGAGACAACCCTTTTTTTGCAAATGATCAAACTTGTCCACACACTCTCATTTGTTTCCATTTTGTAAACAAAAATTTCATAAACCACTGTGCATTTGCCCATGTGTATTCCCTTTAACATTGTTTTGGATGAACAAATTCAAATAAAGACTAAACCTGTACCTCCACTCATGTATCAATGTTGTTTGCTTTGTTCGTATATCATATTGCTCAAGTCACACAGACGGTCGGTTCAAACATGTTGTGTGAATTAATGAGAATAAGAGCGTTTGAACACGATGAATTTACTACAAGCCCTTCTCTTGCCTGTGCGATTTTGCTCATAAAATGCTTTTGTTAATTTTACTCATAATCAGAATTTGATGTATACAGCAGAATGAAATGATTTTTAATCATCATTGAATTTTTCTTTAATCTTTAAAATGAACAAAAATTTTTGTGCTGAACAAAATCAAGAAAAATCGTGATTTTGAAGTACTCTGATCATTACAAGTTTCGTTAAAAAATGCTGTTATATTAGCTAGCATTACCAATGCAGCGATTTTTTTTATATTAAGCGTTTTTTTATCAAATCAAAATGTGAATTTTGACAGATGGAAGCATAATAATACATGTTTGCTATCATTTCAAATATTAGCTATTGGTGACTTTATATCACAAAACTTCTGTAGAACGGACAAAATCTTACCATGTAAACGCAACATATTTTGACTAGAAGAGAATACGGATACAAGCTATCTGTGAAAGTTTATTTTCTAAATTATTTTAGAAACGTATGTACCCACATGACATCAGTGGTTAATTTTTAAAGCAAAAAAATCACAGCATTAATGAATTTGTTCAATAATTACAAGAACAACTACAATGAACTCGGTATTTATTTCGTTTCACCAAACCAAACAAATAATATAATAAAGTTATGTTGTGTGGAAATATTATATTAAATCAAATAATAATATTAAGAAATTATAAAAAAACTGTTTAAAAAGCTGTGTTTTTTATAAATTGTCTAAATTAACAATGTCCAAAATCTTTGTTTTCATTTTAATTATAAAATTCATATAAACATGAAAAATACTCCCAAAAGATTTTTGTTGATACGACGAAGTATTAGCAAGGTGAAACATATATAAGGAGTCAGTACTTGTTTGTGTAAAGTCATGATCCACGCCAAAATTTTAGCAATAAAATACATTAAAGTAAATTGTGCATCGAGTATACTTTAATTTCTCTTAATAAATTTTGTACACTTAAATTGATTGCACAGTTTTACAGTCCTGCATTTAATGCACTAGTTTTATTTATTTAAAATATTGCACAATTTTAACGTGTCAAATATCCAGAAACTGCGAGTTCATTTATTTAAAATATTGCACAACTTTAACGTGTCAAATATCCAGACACTGCGTTTGCAAATTTTGTGGGAAGAAAATCATCTGAGTGCATGGCTCAACGCGATTGGTTGATCCATGAAACTTGTGATGTGATGTTTGCAAGTTAAGCAAAACGTCTTTGGTTATGTGTTAACATAAAATTGTATTTAAAATAAAATCAGTCTTACAATAGAACTCAGGCCCACATCGTGGGAATAAATAAAATAAGCTTATTTGTGTTTATATGGCCAAAGTGTATTTGTATTTTGTATGATCTCTATTATGAGCTAATGAGGCCTAGGTTATTTTAATGACAATAAAACAAGTTTTATTTCATTTTTCCCGACGTTTCGTCAATTATTTGTTGACTTTATCAAGGGTTGGGAAATCTATTTTATTATTAAAAAACATTAATTAATGATTTTACATATACATATATGTCTAAACATTTTTCACAATTTGATTACTTACAAGCTTTGCTAATTTTTTCAATAATTTAACATTTTTTCAAACATTGAAAATTAAAACTTTTATTATGACAATATCACAGCTTAAGTTTACATCACCGTTTATTTCAATGCTACTTTGTAGCTCGTGCTGATGTTGTCTGTATCTTCTTTTAAATTCATCGTCTTCTCTATCCTTTGTTGTATTCTTAAGCTTTCTATTGTATATCTTTTCTTTCCAATATTCTCTCTGTCCAAGATCTTGACTCTTTCAAAATCAGCTGTGTGTCCAGTGTCCAGTATATGTTGTGATAGTGCTGTTGATTGTTTATTTTTCTCTATATCTTTCTTATGTTCTTCCATTCTGGTCTCTAAATTTCTTTTTGTAGTTCCAATGTATAACATATCACAGCTGTTGTTTTCATTACCTTTGCACTTGATTTCATAGACTACATTGCTTTGTTGTTGTTTTTTAATTGGCGCTTTAATTTTTGAAAAGATTTTATTTATTGTTGTGTTTGGTTTGTATGCAAAATTTATGTTGTTGTTTTTTATTGCAATTCTTATGTTTTTGTTATCAGTCAATCCAGGGATGTAACGTACGCTGTAATATATCTTTTCTTCATTTTCAGTGATGGATTTGTTATCTATTGTATTGTTGTTCAACTTTATGTTAGTTTCGCTGATCATTTTGCTGATGAGTTTGTTGGGGAAACTATTTTCTATTAACGTTTTTCTGATGTATTTTATGTTTTTTTCGTGGAATTGTTTGTCACTAAGATGGAGAATTCTGAAGATTAAGTTTTTGGCAGTGTTGATTATTTGATGTTTCGGTTGTGTGGAGTTGAAATTTATGATTCTGCCGGAAGCGGTATCTTTTTTATACCAGTCTGTTATTAATCTGTTGTTGTTCCTTTGTATTTTTGTGTCTAAGTAGGCAATAGTATTATTTGTCTCTATTTCCATGGTAAATTGTATTTTTGGATGAAAACTATTGAAAAATGTTAAAATTTTTTCTTTCTCTTCGGATTTTACAATTGCAAATAAATCATCTACATACTTAGTTATGTATTTTAATTGGATGTTTTCCACGCTAAGTTTTTTTAGAGTTTCGTCTAACAAATTGTCAAGTACCAGATCCGCTATGGTTGGTGAAAGTCGATTCCCCATCGGCATACCAAATATCTGGTTGAAAATTTCATTTTCATATATGAAATAATTATTTTCACAGAGGCAAAATCTTAGTATTTTTACGAACAGGGACCTGGACATTTTTGTGTGGTTCTGGATGATTGTCCATTTCTGCATTATTATATTTATTGCCTTGTTTACTGGTATGTTAGTGAAGAGTGAAACGACGTCCAGTGAGATTAGTATTTCTCCTTTTTCTATTTTAATATTTTTTATTTGCTCTTTGAGTCTGTGCGAATTTATTACATTGTATTCTTTTGATATAATATTTTTGAGAATTTGGCCTACGTATTTAGATAATTTATAGCATGGAACTTGTATGGAAGAAACTATGGGTCTCAACGGTATTTCTGGCTTATGAATTTTTGGTAACCCATATATACGCGGTGCTGTTGCAGCCGAGCAAAGTAATTGTTTTCTCTGCCAATTATCGATTACTTTGTCCTTATGTAACTCTGAAACTAATTTGTTGTTTTCTTTCTGTAATTTTGCAGTAGTTTCCTCCAATAATTTCCCCATCTTGAGGTGATACTCTTCTCTGTACATTGCTACTGTTTTGTTCCCTTTATCAGCCTGTACGAAAATTATATTGTTATGTTTCCTCAAGAAATCTTTTGTTTTGCTGTATATAGTGAGAATAAACTTTTCTTTTGGGGTATTTTGTAACTTTCTCTTGAAACGCGTGATATTATTAGCTAATATGGTCCTTGCCAGATTCTTCTCTTGTCCTTCGTCATCATTCATTGTTGAAATGCATTGTTCTACGTCCGCAATTATGTGTAGTGCAGAGAAGTTGTTTTTATCTACAGGTAGAGCAAATTTTTTCCCCAAAGACAATATCCATCTAGATTCTATTGGAATTTCTATATTAGTTTTGTTTTCAAACCAATTCTCATTATTTGGCCATATAAACACAAATAAGTAAACATTATCGGAGAGGTTGCCGAAACAAAAAATCTTAAAATTAATAAAAAACATTACTACCAACAAACACAACATGAGGGGTTATTTTCAGCACATAACTTTAAAGTATGATAGAGAGACATGCAGAACTTTAAAAGAGTACTGTAATGAAACAAAAAAACTAGCACAACAAGAAAATAGATTGAAATTCATACTAACATGCAGGAGTTATGGTATTGTACCAAACCACACAAAGAACACAACAACACAGACGACACAGCTGTTCACATGTAAAAAATTAAAAGTAAAATTAAACAAAATAGAATATAACTTCCACAAAAAAATATTAAATCTATAGATAACACAAACATATTCAAACATTAGAGTTTGTAAGAAGAATTTAGATCGCTTAAAAACTAACATTGCATATGCACTTACATTCGAAGACTACACGACTTTTATAAACAAACAGTATGAAAGAAGCAGAAGTATAAGCGCACACATAACAGATAAACAAAATGCAAAACTAAACGCATTAAAAGAAAAACAGTTTAGAATA
Source organism: Linnaemya tessellans (assembly GCA_951800035.1). Classification (NCBI taxonomy): domain Eukaryota; kingdom Metazoa; phylum Arthropoda; class Insecta; order Diptera; family Tachinidae; genus Linnaemya; species Linnaemya tessellans. The sequence continues at coordinate 48,796,400 of OX637533.1, read as the reverse complement.
TATGGATTTATATATAATGAGAATTGGTTTGAAAACAAAACTAATATAGAAATTCCAATAGAATCTAGATGGATATTGTCTTTGGGGAAAAAATTTGCTCTACCTGTAGATAAAAACAACTTCTCTGCACTACACATAATTGCGGACGTAGAACAATGCATTTCAACAATGAATGATGACGAAGGACAAGAGAAGAATCTGGCAAGGACCATATTAGCTAATAATATCACGCGTTTCAAGAGAAAGTTACAAAATACCCCAAAAGAAAAGTTTATTCTCACTATATACAGCAAAACAAAAGATTTCTTGAGGAAACATAACAATATAATTTTCGTACAGGCTGATAAAGGGAACAAAACAGTAGCAATGTACAGAGAAGAGTATCACCTCAAGATGGGGAAATTATTGGAGGAAACTACTGCAAAATTACAGAAAGAAAACAACAAATTAGTTTCAGAGTTACATAAGGACAAAGTAATCGATAATTGGCAGAGAAAACAATTACTTTGCTCGGCTGCAACAGCACCGCGTATATATGGGTTACCAAAAATTCATAAGCCAGAAATACCGTTGAGACCCATAGTTTCTTCCATACAAGTTCCATGCTATAAATTATCTAAATACGTAGGCCAAATTCTCAAAAATATTATATCAAAAGAATACAATGTAATAAATTCGCACAGACTCAAAGAGCAAATAAAAAATATTAAAATAGAAAAAGGAGAAATACTAATCTCACTGGACGTCGTTTCACTCTTCACTAACATACCAGTAAACAAGGCAATAAATATAATAATGCAGAAATGGACAATCATCCAGAACCACACAAAAATGTCCAGGTCCCTGTTCGTAAAAATACTAAGATTTTGCCTCTGTGAAAATAATTATTTCATATATGAAAATGAAATTTTCAACCAGATATTTGGTATGCCGATGGGGAATCGACTTTCACCAACCATAGCGGATCTGGTACTTGACAATTTGTTAGACGAAACTCTAAAAAAACTTAGCGTGGAAAACATCCAATTAAAATACATAACTAAGTATGTAGATGATTTATTTGCAATTGTAAAATCCGAAGAGAAAGAAAAAATTTTAACATTTTTCAATAGTTTTCATCCAAAAATACAATTTACCATGGAAATAGAGACAAATAATACTATTGCCTACTTAGACACAAAAATACAAAGGAACAACAACAGATTAATAACAGACTGGTATAAAAAAGATACCGCTTCCGGCAGAATCATAAATTTCAACTCCACACAACCGAAACATCAAATAATCAACACTGCCAAAAACTTAATCTTCAGAATTCTCCATCTTAGTGACAAACAATTCCACGAAAAAAACATAAAATACATCAGAAAAACGTTAATAGAAAATAGTTTCCCCAACAAACTCATCAGCAAAATGATCAGCGAAACTAACATAAAGTTGAACAACAATACAATAGATAACAAATCCATCACTGAAAATGAAGAAAAGATATATTACAGCGTACGTTACATCCCTGGATTGACTGATAACAAAAACATAAGAATTGCAATAAAAAACAACAACATAAATTTTGCATACAAACCAAACACAACAATAAATAAAATCTTTTCAAAAATTAAAGCGCCAATTAAAAAACAACAACAAAGCAATGTAGTCTATGAAATCAAGTGCAAAGGTAATGAAAACAACAGCTGTGATATGTTATACATTGGAACTACAAAAAGAAATTTAGAGACCAGAATGGAAGAACATAAGAAAGATATAGAGAAAAATAAACAATCAACAGCACTATCACAACATATACTGGACACTGGACACACAGCTGATTTTGAAAGAGTCAAGATCTTGGACAGAGAGAATATTGGAAAGAAAAGATATACAATAGAAAGCTTAAGAATACAACAAAGGATAGAGAAGACGATGAATTTAAAAGAAGATACAGACAACATCAGCACGAGCTACAAAGTAGCATTGAAATAAACGGTGATGTAAACTTAAGCTGTGATATTGTCATAATAAAAGTTTTAATTTTCAATGTTTGAAAAAATGTTAAATTATTGAAAAAATTAGCAAAGCTTGTAAGTAATCAAATTGTGAAAAATGTTTAGACATATATGTATATGTAAAATCATTAATTAATGTTTTTTAATAATAAAATAGATTTCCCAACCCTTGATAAAGTCAACAAATAATTGACGAAACGTCGGGAAAAATGAAATAAAACTTGTTTTATTGTCATTAAAATAACCTAGGCCTCATTAGCTCATAATAGAGATCATACAAAAAATAAGCTAAGTTGTGAACTTTTAAAATAAACAGTTTAAACCTTATAAAATAAAATAAAAACAAGTAAAAGTGCTATATTCGGCTGTGCCGAATCTTAAATACCCTTCACAGATGTAATTCTTCTTTCTTTCTTTCTTGTCAAGACAGAAAGTAGGTTTAATTAAAAAATCAAAATGATGTTATCGGTTACTTTTATATTTAAGAAAACGTTTAAATTTTTCGGCTAGGAAGCTAAATGTTTGGCTTTTCTTATATCTAATACCTATGAACGTCTTTCAAATATATGAAATATGTTTAAATTACAAACAAAACAAAAAATCCGTTTCATGTACCCCAAAAAGTTCTAATTGTCCAACCGTAGAATCGTCTTTTAGATTTTGTTGGTTTTTAATACCAGTTTACTTCTTTCTGATGTATAAAGTAGGTATAATTCATCATAAAAATCAAAAATAATAAATAAAATGGCTGCTTTTATGAATCGGAAAATGTCGATTTTCCAACCCTGGAACCGATTTTATAATTACTTGATACTAGTTTAATTTTTTCTGTAATATCTAATAGGTTTAATTCACTAAAAGCACAAAATTTTGAATTTATGTATGTACTATTATGTACGAAAAATATTTCGATTTCCCAACTCTGGAATTTTTATCTTTTTACCAATGCAATTCTTAGTGAGGTGTAACATAGTTTTACTTGACAAAAAAATTAAAATTTTTAAACTTCACTTTCATGTACCATAAAATATATCATTTGTCCAACCCTGGAGTCGAAACTTTAATTTTTTAAGATTTTAATACCAATTTTGTTCTTCCTGAATTATAAAACAGCTTTAATTAGCAAAAAGAAACAACGTCAATTGCCTTTTTGGTTACTTTTATGCAGAATAAATATATCAATTTCCCAACCCTGGAAACGAAATTTAAGTTTTTTTACGAATGCAACTCTTAATGAGGCATAAAATAGTTTTATTTAAGAAAAACTTAATATTTATATGGTTATAAATAAAGTTTTAATTAGTAAAAAACAAAATCAATTGCCTTTTTGGTTACTTTTATGTTAAAAAAAAAATTTCAATTTCCCAACCCTGGAAGCGAAATTTAAATTTTTAAAATTTTCTTGATCAATGCAAATCTTCATGAGGTATAAAGTAGTTTTGTTTAAGAAAAACTTGAAATTTTTAACAATTTTAGTTACTACATGTACTACAAAATACGGAATAGGCCGAAAAAAAAAATTTTTAATTTCCCATCCCTGGAAAAAAAATTTTATTTTTTTAGTTTTTAATAGACCATTGAGGCTCCCCAAAAGCACGAAGTAGGTTTAATTTACAAACATTAAAAAAAATTATTGATTTTTGTTATAAATTTTGCGTCGAGAAATAGGTGTAAGCTTCCCAGCTCTGGAAACATACTTTGGATCTTTCTGAATTTCATTAGCAGCCTATTTAAGTTCATTTCCAATCAAACGGTCCAAGAACGGTCATTTCCAATCAAACGGTCTCTAGCTCCTCTGGGGGCTTGGGCGATTTCACGTACAGGCGGACGGACAGACGGACATCGCTCAATCGTCATGGCTATTCATAAGGGTCCAGAATATATATACTTTATGGGGTCCCATGTGCATATCGAAGAAATTACACACGGAATGACAAACCTATATATACACTTTCACTTTTTTGTGAAGGGTATAATAATAATAGTTTTAATAACACGGAAAAGTTTGATATGTACTTATAAAACAATGTAAGAAATAATAATTGTTTTATTAACACGGAAGAGGTAACGAGGGAAGAAGTAAACTTATATCTTTCACAATGAGTATTACTACATTGCAGCATATCAATGTGCCTGCTGTTATATTTGTTTACGTACGCCATGACTACACAAACAACAATTGCTTTAATTGTTGTATTTGTTGTCGTAGCAATAGCACCTTATGTATTTATAATTCAGTGATGTCAGCCTCATACACAATTGTGGAAGCAAAACTCACATGTACGCTTACGCTCTTTTATTTTGAGAGCGTAAAATATAATTGTTTACTGAAAAACACTCTCATTCAGCGGGAAGTATCGCAAGTCCTGTTTTGAGGCCTCTAAACAGAAATAATATATTTATATAAATATATATATACAATACATATTAGAGGTTTGAAATAAGTTGGATCCACTGTATGTAGGTATGTACATCTTTTCGAAAATTTCTTAAAGTAGCTTTTAAATTAATTCATAAGTAAGACTTTTTGTAAAAATTGTTTCTCTTGTATATAAACTAACCAAATGTTCAGCTTAGAAATGGAGAAATATTTTAAAATTAAATATCTGAGCACTTGTCAATTTTCGAAACCCTTTTTTACAACTTATAAAATTAGAAGATATTATTGGTAAATAGAAGGATACTCTTAGAAAAGGCCACTAGTTAGGCCTCGCAACGGCACATTTCTCCCGCTGGGAATGTAAGAGATAAGAGTGATCTCACCAACACAATCACATTTGACATCACTGTTATAATTTCATCATGGTGTTATACACTCTAATCCAGTGATGTCAGCCTCATACACAATTGTGGAAGCAAAACTCACATGTACGCTTACGCTCTTTTATTTTGAGAGCGTAAAATATAATTGTTTACTGAAAAACACTCTCATTCAGCGGGAAGTATCGCAAGTCCTGTTTTGAGGCCTCTAAACAGAAATAATATATTTATATAAATATATATATACAATACATATTAGAGGTTTGAAATAAGTTGGATCCACTGTATGTAGGTATGTACATCTTTTCGAAAATTTCTTAAAGTAGCTTTTAAATTAATTCATAAGTAAGACTTTTTGTAAAAATTGTTTCTCTTGTATATAAACTAACCAAATGTTCAGCTTAGAAATGGAGAAATATTTTAAAATTAAATATCTGAGCACTTGTCAATTTTCGAAACCCTTTTTTACAACTTATAAAATTAGAAGATATTATTGGTAAATAGAAGGATACTCTTAGAAAAGGCCACTAGTTAGGCCTCGCAACGGCACATTTCTCCCGCTGGGAATGTAAGAGATAAGAGTGATCTCACCAACACAATCACATTTGACATCACTGCTCTAATCACATTATAGTATTTTCAAGTAAACATTAGCAGCATTAATGGTATATATTTAAGGAGCTAGCATTTTTATACAATAACTACAAAACAACTAAAACCAACTCAGGAAATTTCATGTTGTTTTTGTAAATATTGTAAGACGGCAAACATTAGCTATATATTTTGTGTCACCAAACAAAAGAACCCTTCATTGAAATTATGTTATGTGAAAAATTCTATGAAATTAAATTAAAAATAAATATAATAAGAAATTAAAAACAACCGTTTAACATATCGATGTGTTTTATTAATTGTCTATATTAACAATCTTCAAAATCTTTGGCCCGTTTTTATTTATGCCATTCATGTAAACATGAAAAATACTTACAAATGGCTTTTGTTCTCTTTTATGCATAAACTAAAGGTTCGAATTAGGTTAAAGTCTACTGATAATTTGGTTTAAGAACCAATGAAATGTATCATACGTACTTGACCACGCAATAAATAAAAGGATTGTGCATATCATTTGTTTTTTTTTTCAGAATAATTATTTTTGGACTATACTTATGGTGATTTCTTTTCTGAAAAAATGTAACATTTTATCACTGTTTGCCTAAGAAACTACAACTGGGCGCACATTTAAAATAAAACTAATTTTTCGTAAGAGATGGTAGATTAATTTCTAATAAATTCACTATTTCGAAATACCAAAATATTGCCATTTTTTATTGAAAAGTGCAAAATATGTAGCATTCTTTTTTAGAAAAGAAATCAACATTATTAATTTTATTCATTCCATTAAAACTTCAAACATTATACAAAAAGGCGCAGCACTAACTTCACTATACAATATGACATTTTACGTCTGAAATAATTATTATGGAATTAAAATTCGTTGACAATTATTGCGACAACTGCAATGAGCTGACATATGTATGTATGTAAACATAGTTATTGCTAGTCCAGACTCGAGTTAGTTTTTGTGTTATTTCTAGCATAGTTCAAGGCAGTTTAATCAGGTTGACTTAATTCTAGAAGAGCAAGAACCACACGTATTTTTTTATAGGAAAATAATGGCTCAATGTCAAGATCACCATTAATGCCATCTAAGCCGTTTTAGTACTGGAAGTAATAAAAGTTTTTTATGCTAGTACATGGGATATCCATCATATCTAAGCACTCTTTTATATTTCAACTTAGCTCCTTTATTATTAATTGGAATATTGTCCTTCAAAAATTTTATGATGGAGCTTTACTTGATCATTAGCAATATTTATCCAAATTATTGTTTCTGTTCGTTTTTAAATTAGCAGTCATTACTTTTAATATTAAATAATTTTTTAATACAAACATTTTGTAACATTAAACAAATATGCTAAATAAGAGATGTGTTTTTTAGCAAAACTGCTATGACTGTCAAAATATCTATAGATATCAAAGACAAAATAGTTTTGATGGTCAAAATAGCTCTAGCATACTGCGTCCACCATGGAGCAATTATAAACTATGTAGCAAGAATACAAAAAAGCAACAGGATGTTTTATTGTAGTAAGTGGATTCAAACTGTCAACCAGCAGACGAAGAAACACAAAAAATATAGCACAACCTCTTGCATTTTCTGTACGTCCCTTTATTTGTAGATAAAATTTGCCATGTTGTTTATTTTAGGAGTTTGGGAGAAGGTTTGTATAACATAAAAACATTTGGTAAGTTCCACCACAATAAAAAAATCCTGTTGGTGCTTCGATTATATGTAGTACATCATTTGCGACCACCATACCTGTAATTCACCTAATCGTAAACCCCAAAGTTGCTTAATATATATGACGCAGTCACATAATAAACGATAAAAAATTTAAAACATCTGGCAACATTTCTTATATACATAACAGAAACCCATTTTAAGAACATGTCCGCTAACTATATTTGCAGTATATTCTCTCTCCGCAAACTATTGCATTAGTATGAAAATCGATATTATCTAAATTTTTTTCTTCTCCACAAACTATGCTAATGATATATATATATATATATATATATATATATATATATATATATATATATATATATATAAATATATATAAATATAAATTAGAATTCGGTTTTTAATTTTTATTAAAAAATATTTTTTTATTACTATTAACCAGATGGATTAATAGTAATGTTCTTCATTAAATTGAATTAAGATTCATAGGCTAATTGTTCGAAATTTGTTTTTAAATCTCAGAAAGACATGATAAATATTCTAAGGCACAAAGGAAAGTCAACATCAGTTTTATTCAACTTACACAGCAGAGCAGAACAGCTGTTTTCGAAAGCCGCAACACTTTCATCATCAGTGCTCATGTGTATTGTGTTTGTCACCACTTATTAGGTGGCTTAGTTGAATGTGATAACAAATTTTATTGTGAAAAAGAATCCGAGAACTGTATCAACCTGATGTTAACATGTTATTGTTTTAATACCCGTGTTACCGTTTGATTATTTTCTTCATGTCCAATTTTTCTGAATTTTTTGTTCCATCATACCTTAGTCAAACTTTTTTGGTATAAATTTTCTACTTAAGTACATGTGAATGTTTTTCAAATTAATTATTGGTAGCTCAAGCCATAGCTTACATTTGTATGTAGTAAGTATTTTCACGAACATTTGTGCCTTGGAATATTTATCATGTCTTTCTGAGATTTTAAAACAAATTTGGAACAATTATCTTATGATTCTTAATTCAATTTAATATAGCAGAAATGTTCTTTATTAATTTAAATTCCAGAACTGACTGCTAAGACTTTACAATTTTTTTTATAATGAAACCTACTTTCTTAAAATAATTTGCCGATCCCGCATTTTCCCACCAATTAATTTACTTGTGGTGGCGCGTGTAACTCATTTGCTGAGTTTGTATGTTCCCATCGAACAGTCGATGAAATGTTGCGGCTCGTGTGGACTCAAGTTACATGGTTTGAAATTGCTAGTGCTGCAGTTTTGCTGTTGGCACGTTTGTTATTGAACTTCTTAGATTTGTTGGCACTTTGTATGTGCAATATTTGTTCTTGTCATTGGTACCGTGTTAACTCCTCCCCTTTTAAGTTCATCTGTCCTCGTATGCTTTACTAAAAAACGGAAGGTTATGAATTCTTTGGTTTTGTCCCTTTTTAGATGATAATGCTATGGAAACTTCCGGATTAACGCATAAATTAGCATCCACTACAGTGTCTTCTTTTCCTCCTTCTTTCGGTGACTGGTTGACTTTCTCAAATTGTTTAATCTGTCTCAGTAACTACCTTTTTGTTTCGTTTCCTTATGCGGACAATGGTGACCAGTAATGATATGACTATTATTAATCCAAAATTAGTGAATAGGTTGATTTTATTCTCTACTTTTAATTTTTCAATTACGTGAGAATTGTTGACATTTACAGCCTCCATCCTTTCCAGCGTTATTACTTGTTCCTGGAAACTTATGTTACCTGGTTGTAGGTTAGGTAAGGATAGGTTGAAAAAGAGGGGCATAAGCATCCCAATCCGTCATGGATTACACTTAGGCCTCATAGGTCTGTTGTGCGCTCTATAATCAGGAGTTCCCATTCCACTGTAGGGAGCTTCCACCGATACCATGGAAACCTCTGAGTTTGATTACGTCAAGAACCTAGTTTCTTCAATGTACTTCCTTAAGTCTTTCCAATTAGAGTATCTTAGGAATTCCATCTCCTGTATAATCTCCTGATTAAATGTTTGTCTTCTGACTTGGCTAAAAGCTGGACAGTAGCACAAGTAGTGCTCTAGTGTCTCGTCCTCTTCCTGGCAGGCCCTGCATGTTATATCGCCAACGATACCCATTCGTGCCAGGTGAGTCCTTAACTCTGTATGTCCTGTTATTAAATAAACCAACCTCCATAGTATTGGCCTACTCAATGTTAGGACCTACTTTGTCCTACTACCATCTGGGTCCCCCCATAGAATTCTAGTCACCCTACCTATGGTAGAGTGCTGCCAATCTCTTGTATGCAATTCTATAGCCCATCGCTTTAGTTCGTTCTTAAAAACCTGAAATGGCTTCGGAGTGTGATTTTCGCCATTAATGCTCCCACCTTTGCTAGCCTATCTGCCTCAATATATCCAGGTATCACCTGATGTCCTGGAATCCATATTATCTCTATGCCCCCACATTGCGTGTATGAGTTAATCTCATCCTTGCACTGTAGTACTATCCGTGAATATACGAAGCGGTAGTCTGTTATCGATTTCCTTCAACCATTTTATCCCTTCCGTAATAGCCACGATCTCACTCTGAAATACCGTGCTATGATCCGGCAGGCGGAAGTATTTGCTAAAAGTTACTACCCATGTCACAGAAACCTCCACCCGAACGGTCACCAATCCTCGACCCGTCCGTGTATAGGTTAGTTATGGGGTTCATTGTATCTGCATCCTCCCACTCCATACCTTCCGATATTGTGGTGGTGCAGTGTGATTGAACATATCTAATAGGGATTCTATCGCACGTGACCGTGCGAGCGTTGTTCCCGGGTAAGACGTGTACTATACTCTGGTGTTTGGTTGTGTGTTCCCTAGTCAGCCACTCACCCATTACCATCAATCTCGTAGCAGCCAGAGATGCTTCGTATTTAACCTGTATATCAATAGGCAGTATTGATAGAATATTTTCCATCGCCTTAGTTGATGTGGTTCTCATCGCGCCACAGATGCCGATACAGCACTGTCTTTGTATCCTTTGAAGATGTTTGATATTCACCTTCCTCTCTAAGGATGTCCACCATACTAACGAGGCGTACGTCACAATTGCCCTTCTGCAATAGGTCCAGACTCTTTGGGTCTTGATCACCCTACTTTCTATATGGTCCTTCCAGGATAACCTCCAGTCGAGCATTTCTCCTAGATATTTGACCTTTTTATTAATCTGTATCGTCCTATCTCGAAAACCCGGTGATTCCACTTGTGCAATCTTCCGTTTCCTTGTAAACATACAAATTTCTGTCTTCTCTGGGTTGACATTGAGACCCCTTTGTGTAGCCCAGTTATAAGCTAAATTCAGGGCCTCTATTGCCCTTTCGCAAAGAACCCTAGGATTGTTTCCCCTTATCAGAATCGCTACATCGTCTGCATAGCAGACGGGAGCAAATCCTTCCTGGGATAATGTCTTCAGCAGGGTATTTGTGGTCACCACCCACAGCAAGGGAGAAAGTATTCCCCCCGGTGGCGTTCCGCAACACACATTCCCCCTACCCTTGTGTCGTTAACCTCGCAACTTATCTTCCTTAGTCCTCTATCAGGTCCATACTTCTCTGAAGAAGAGCCGGGAAAATGCCATCAGGCCCTGCTGCTTTATAGGGCGAAAAGCTCTTCACCGCTCTACATACCATTCGAGTATCTATTGTTATCCTTGGATTGTTCATATTCCTCGGGCAGTGTACCGCTTCCGGACGGTTCTCCTGCACCGTACGGAAGTGTGCCTCCATAAGAAATCCTAATAATTCCTCCATCGTGTCTGCCCTCCTGCCCTCCGAGTCAACAAGAGTCTCAGGTTGAGTGTTGGTTTTCGACAGAAGTTTCTTTATTTTGGAAGCCTCACTAACGCTGTCTACCTGTTCGCAGAAAAGCTTCCAGGATTCGCATTTGGCATCCCTTATTTTTTTATTGTAAACGTTAAGTTTACCTTTATATTCTTCTCAGTGTATATCGAGTCCCTTCCTACGGGCCCTATTAAAGAGCCTTCTGGTTTCTCTTCTGAGATTTGATCCGATGATCCGAGAAGGAATGCATTTCCGACATGTGCCAATTGCTTATTTCATCAATTAAGTGTTCTGAGCATATAGTGATGTCAATAACCTCTTCCCTAATTCTGTTAATGAAAGTTGGTTCATTCCCAGGATTTACTGTGAAGAGGTTATTGACCACTAAATATTCAAATAATGCATCACCTCTATTGTTGCAATTAGTGCTACCCCAAGAGAGATGATGCGAGTTGGCATCACAGCCTATTAAGATATTCCTACCTTTACTCCTGGCGGAATATATAATGCGCCTCAATTCCGACGTTGGTGGAGGTGTCGGGGTATCCGAGGGTAGATACACTGAAGCCATCAGCATGTTTCGACTGCCAAATACTAAAGTTGTGGCGTCTGATGTTGATAATTCTGGAGAAAAAAGAAAGTTTATGTCCTTATGGCATAGTATGCACGGCCTGGGTCTAGCCCCGGTCTTTGCATAAAAAAGTTGATAATTACAATCGTTCAAGCCAGAAACCTTGTTCTTAATTGTCCATCGTTCCTGTATGAACACTACGTGTATCTTACCTTTAGTTATTTGCTCCATCAGGGCTTGAGTCGCCGTTTTACTCCGATGGAGGTTTATCTGCAGCAGCAGCAGCATCTTTATGAGACGGCTTGTGATGGGGCCTCTTGAGATACACTAATCTCCGATTCCCCTTTTTCTTTAGGCTCCGCCTTGTCCTTTTTGGTTTTTTCAGTCGGGCCTACTGACCAGCCAATGGGAGTCTTCCCGGCTTTGTAATATATGGCCGAGGTGGCAAAGAAGGCCTTCCCTTTTCGTTCTTCCTGGTAAGCCATGGACGCTTTGTCCAGACCCACCACGATCAAGCTGCCGTCCTCTGCCTCCTCACGGTGGAAGATTTCGCACTTGCTCGCATCGAGGCCTTTGTTCTGTTTGAAATTATATTTGTTAAGGCCTCGGTTTTCTGACTTCCACCCCATCCTTTTATATAAAAGGATGCCTTTGTTAGGGCTGGGATTTCCGTCTTCTTCGCAAGCGAGAGTCTTCCACCTTCCCATGGTTCCTTAATATTGTTTATTCGGTATTGTAGTATCTTCACACAGGAGTCAGACTCCAGTTGTAGAAACATTACGTCCCGAACAAACTTGCTGCTTTCAATATGAATTTGTGGAGCATCCTCATCAGCTGACAATATGTACTCCACAATACATTCGTTTATGGCACTTTCCACCTCCTTGTGGTAGTGCACTGGGATTTTGCCTGATGGTCTGCTGGAATCTATGACAGCATAGCTCAGCTCTTCTGCCAGTTTCCTGCGTGCCACTTTGGCATACGTGGACAGCTCCTTAGCCCTCCTTTCGTCCGGTTTTCTCTTCAGTGATTTAGAAGCTTTCGGAGCTCCTCCAACCACTGAAGATTTCCCTAACGCCATTGCCTGTTTGGAGGTACTAGCGCCCGGTGTGGTCCCTACACCCTTTGAGCCCTCAAAAGAGTTCTCTTTAGGAAGTTTGGACCCATCGCCCGCTACACCCCCTCCCTGCGGGGAGCGTTTTAATTTAAATTTCTTACGGTGGCCAGCAGCGTTCTGCTCCTCCGGCGAGCGAATTCTCTTGCCCTTCACCGTGGAGTTGGGTGTAGAGGCTTCACATTCTTTTGAAGCATCCTGCTGATTCCTCCGTTTAAATTTTGCTGCTTTCCGCCGTTGTGTGCCTGAAAGATTCCTTCTTTTCGTGGTGAGTTTGGCTATGCTAGCACTTACTTCCTCCACCATCTTATCTACTTCGGAGGACTCTATATCTTTTGGATGGGAAGAATCGGAGACATCGCCCGTCTTTTGTGTCTGGGAATGGTTCGTCATCACCATTGGCACCGATTCTACCTCTCCCAGGCTTCTTGTAGCTTTAGCAACAGCGGAGGCCAAGTTGCCCACCCCCGAAGTTGTTTTCTTACAGTCTTTTGCTGACGACGACTCGGGGCCTGTTTGCTCACCACCAATAGCCGCCGGTACTGAGTTTTTTAAGCTCTGCACCGTAACTTTCATATATTTTAAGTTTTTTTCCATGTTAATTATTCTTCGGATACCACCCTAGCTTGGTTTTGGTTCGTCCGCGAGGGATTACGTGAATCCCTTAGGTCCGGGGTAGTGCGGACGATCAACATCCCGGGTGTGCTGAAATGCTGTTCACTGATGTGTACAGTTCCTCACCCCATCCCGAGGCGCTAATCGCCCACCCTACTCCAAACCCTTCCTATCCGCCACCTGGGGACGCGTCCGATGGGAGCAAATCCAAGAAAACATCTCCACCTGGTTGTAACTGTTGTGTTATATATACATTTTTTGAAGCGATTAAAAATGAAAAAAATATTATATTACAATATATTAATAACACAAAGGTTACCAAGCATAAAATATTTATTATATAACAAGTAGGTTTTAGTATAGCTTTTCAACACCTCTCCTAACTAAAAACTCTCGAATCAATAAAAACCCAGCTTCTTTATATTTTCCTTATATTTCGTCTTAGCAAGAACCTTTGTAAAAACATCAGCAGCATTTTCTGTAGACGGTACATATTTTAAATCAATTTCTTTAATGTCTATGTGTTTACTCCTGGCGTGGTAAACAGGATTTCGAACTAACTGTTGTGCCCCGATATTGTCACAATATATTACGGTAGTATTTCTTGTATATTGTGTACAGCCAAATTCGATTAACAAATTTCGAAGATGTATTGCTTCTTTTGTAGTTGCTGAAATTGCCATATATTCAGCTTCAGTTGAACTTAGAGCAACGGTAGGTTGTTTTCTCGATTCATAAGAAATTGTAGAACCAGATAAAATAAAAACGTAGCCTGTGTATGACTTTCTATCATCACTTCCTCCTGCCCAGTCAGCATCAGAAAAACATGTTAGAGGCTTTCCGGCACATCTAAAATTTAAGGAGCAATTAATTGTGTTACTTATATATCTTAAAATATGTTTAGCAGCTTAAAATTGTTCAACGTGCGGATTTTTATTATATTGCGATAATTTATTAACGCAATGAAAAAATTGCGATATACATCAAAGATCCAATTAAAGATTGGTATATTTTTTCATCAACTTTTTCACAGCTATCGCAGCTTTCACAGCGCTTGAACTTCGTATTCAGGATCCACCGGAGTACTGCAGCATCTACAATCCAGCATATTATTATTTTTTAGAAGTTCTCTTACGATTTTCTTTTGGGATAATTGAATAGTTCCAGTGGCTTGTTTTCTCTCAATTTCCATCCCTAGAAAATAATTCACTGGACCTTTATCAACAATTTCAATTTCGTTTGACAAATTGCTTTTAATTGTATCCAACATTTATATTTTTGAGCAAATTACTAATATGTCATCAACATAAACAATTATGATTTTGTAATTTTTTTCTGTATTCATTGTATATGCACATCTATCTGAATTACATTGCTTAAATCCAATTGATTTAATGATTTCATCTAATTTGAAATTCCAGTTACGTCCTGATTGCTTAAGTCCGTAAATAGATTTTTTCAGTTTACATAGCATTTCTAAATTATCCGGATCTTCGAATCCAACTGGTTGTGCCATGAAAATCTCGCTATATATATCACCACACAAATAAGCAGCAGTAACATCTAACTGATGTACATATAATTTAAACTCAGCAGCTAATGCTGAAACAGTACGAACCGTAGAATATCTTGTTACTGGTGAAAACGTCTTTGTGTAGTTGACACCATACTTCTGACTGCATCCTTTAGTCACCAATCGGGATTAATATTTCTCTATTTCGCCATTTTTATTTCTTTTAATTGAAAATATCCACTTATTTCTTATCACAGGTAAATTATCAGGCCTCCTAACCAAAATCCATGCTCCACGGGAGCGTAGAGAGTTGTATTCAGATTCCATTGAGTCTATCCATTTATTTTTATCTCCACGTTTCAATATATCTGCTATTTAAATCGGCACATCTTGCTCTTCTTGATTCTCTGCAATACTTTGACTATTCAATAAATTATTGTAAACAATTGTCCAGATCTTAAAGTCTTATAGTTAACATCTTTATTAGCATCTTCTACTAAATTCGAATCACTTCTTGAAACTATTTTATGTGGATCTGTCCAGCTTCTATCTGCATTTGGCTGACCACTCACACTGTTTATATCTTCCTTCGCTTGAAGAAATTTCAAATATATCATTTCCTTTTGACACATTTTCATTTAGCAAATCAAATGTAATATAATTTTGTGCGTCAATATCTTCACAATCATTAGATTTTTCTTTTATTTCTGCGCATTGATCACGTATATTTTCAAAAACTTTATACTCACTGCTATTGAAGTCCTGAGTTTCATCGCCAACAAATTTTACGTCATTTAAAGAATTTCTTTGTTTGTAGACCAATCATCTAATATGCTTTAGACTGTGAGCAGTATCCAATAAATGCGCACGCCTAGCCTCTTGGTTGACATTTTGATTTCCCTGGGCACTTATTTAAGCAATATGCTCTACATCCAAACGTACGAAAATGTGACACTGTTGGTTTTATATTACACCATTTCTCCATCGGAGTTATATCATCTAATGACCTGGAAGGGCATCTATTTCGGATATACACGGAAGTATTCACCGCACTTGACCACAAGTATTTCGGTAATCCAGAATCAATCAACAAACATCTTGACATTTCTACGATTGTCCTATTTGCGCGTTCTGCCACGCCATTTTGTTGTGGGGTGTATTCCACAGAAAACTGCCTTTGAATACCAAGTTCTTCTAAATTCAATGAAACATCTTTACTTAAGTATTCTTTTCCGTTATCACTCCGCAACACTTTCACTTTTTTGAGGTTTGCCTTTCAGCCAAACTTAAGAACTTTCTGAAAGCATTCAACACCTCACCTTTTGTTTTTAAGAAATAGACAAATGTCATATTAAATTGAATTAAGATTCTATAGGCTAATTGTTCGAAATTTTTAATTTAAATATTCCAAAGCACAAAGGCAAGTCAACATCAGTTTTAGTTATTCAACTTACACAGCAGAGCAGAACATCTGTTTTCGAAAGACGCAACCCTTTCATCATCAGTGCTCATGTGTATTGTGTTTGTCACCACTTATTAGGTGGCTTAGTTGAATGTGATAACAGTTCCTATTTACACAAATTTTATAGTGAAAAAGAATACGAGAACTGTATCAAGCTGATGTTAACATGTTATTGTTATAATACCCGTATTACCGTTTGATTATTTTTCTTCATGTCCCATTTTTCTGAATTTTTTGCTCCATCATACCTAAGTCAAACTTTTTTGGTTTGAATTTTATACTTAAGTACATGCGAACGTTTTTCCAATTTATTATTGGTAGCTCGAGCCATAGCTTAAATTTGTATGTAGTAAGAATTTTAACGAACATTTTATATTGCTATATTAAATTGAATTAAGATTCTATAGGCTAATTGTTGGAAATTTTTAATTTAAATCTCAGAAAGACATGATATATATTCCAAGGCACAAAGGCAAGTCAACATCAGTTTTTGTTATTCAACTTACAGAGCAGAGCAGAACAGCTGTTTGCGAAAGACGCAACCTTTTCATCATCAGTGCTCATGTGTATTGTGTTTGTCACCACTTATTAGGTGGCTTAGTTGAATGTGATAACAGTTCCTATTTACACAAATTTTATAGTGAAAAAGAATACGAGAACTGTATCAAGCTGATGTTAACATGTTATTGTTATAATACCCGTGTTACCGTTTGATTATTTTTCTTCATGTCCCATTTTTCTGAATTTTTTGCTCCATCATACCTAAGTCAAACTTTTTTGGTTTGAATTTTATACTTAAGTACATGTGAACGTTTTTCCAATTTATTATTGGTAGCTCAAGCCATAGCTTAAATTTGTATTTAGTAAGAATTTTAACGAACATTTTATATTGCTATATTAAATTGAATTAAGATTCTATAGTCTAATTGTTCGAAATTTTTAATTTAAATCTCAGAAAGACATAATAAATATTCCAAACATGATAAATACTAAAAATTTCGTACAATTAGCCTATAGAATATTAATTCAATTTAATATAGCAATATAAAATGTTCGTTAAAATTCTTACTACATAGACAAATGTCATTCGTGAGTAATCATCAATGAATAAGACAAAATAATTGGCACTTCTCAGAGATGAAATCTTCATCGGACCACATATGTCCGTATGAACTAAATCAAGAACATCATTACCTCTTTGACTCGCATTCTTAGGAAATGGTTGACAAGTCATTTTTGACATTAAACATATTTCGCATATGAAATTTTCTGGTATTTCTTCGATTGATAAACCACGTACCATACCTTTTTGTGATAATTCAAGCATACTTTTCGGGTTTAAATGGCCAAGACGTTTATGCCAAATATTAAAATTAGATGCCTTTATTATAAAATTTTTGATCTCAATATTTTTTGGCTCCTTGTTGAAACAAACAAACAACTGATCCTTTCTCATACCTCTCAGCAAAATATCTCCATCGGCATTAACAATGTGAACCTTTTGCTCCTTAAAAATAACCGACAAACTATTTTGTGTTAAATATGCTATTGATATAAAATTATGTTTCAAACTTGGAACATGTAGGACATCTTTAATTAAAAAAGTATCACCGAATGTATCGCTTAACTCAATCTCACCAATTCCTTCAGAAAAATTTTAAAATCTGCAGCAAGATCAATTCTTTCTCTATGACGACTTCACGAATTGAATAAATTCTTGTCACTACACATATGACAAGTTAAAGCGCTATCAAAAATTCATGTACCTTTCTGCAAAATACTACTACTCATACCATGTAACAATGCACTTAATTTTTTTGTACAATTACGTGCAATGTGTCCAACTATACCACATTTAAAACATTTATATTCACGTCTATTTTTAATGTTCATGTCATCCTTTGTTGAGTATTTTTTGTTAACCTTCAATTTAGACTTTGACATAAAATTCTTCAGATAATTTGTTCTTTAGAGAATCTATATCTGGAAACTGATCACGAGATTCCATGGCCACAACGAAATTATCATAGTTATTAGGCAAACTATTTAATAATACATATTATTACCAAAAGCTCATCCGGAATTTGAATTTGTTGTTCTAGTAGCTTGTCGACAATATTTGAGAACCCATATTGATGTTCCGCCATACTGGTTCCCTCTAACATTTTTAAAGCTAACAGCTTACGAAATAAGAATACCTTTTGGGCTGGTCCACTAGCCTGGAATTTCTTTTCTAGTAACTCCCATGCTTCCATCGCTGTTTTAGCATTTTTTACCATATTTAAATGTGATCTCTTCATGCTAAGCATAATCATCGATAACGCTTTTTGATCCTTGTTAAGCCATTCATTACGAAGATGAACTTCGGCCGGAATTATGATTTCACCGGAAACATATCCCCATAGTTCGGAGTGAATAAGTACACTTCGCATATGTATCTTCCATGCATCGTAATTATTTTCTTCTAATTTTTCTATTTGGTACATTGATCCCATTGATTGCTTTTTTAATTTGATTTTTTTTTGTACCCTCCAAAAAAGAATTTGGAGGGTATATTCACTTTGTCATTCCGTTTGTAACGCATCGAAATATCCATCTCAGACCCCATAAAGTATATATATTCTTGATCAGTGATGAAATCTAAGACGAACTGAGCATTTCCCTCCGTTCGTCTGTGGAAATCACGATTCAGTACAAACGAAAAGAACTAGACTCTTGAAACTTGGCATAAATATAGCTTGAAGCTTAGAGCAGGTTAAGTTCGAAGATGGGCTAAATCGGGCAAGAGGGAAAAAAGTTCCCCTAAGAAGAACTAAACCAACCCAGAAAAAACAACATAATTTTTAAAGTTTTTTGGTTATTTTGTTAAGCAAATGATATATTCTTATGTCACATACGGTCCAACGCCTTAAACTTGGAGCCATAAAATAAAATAAAAATATTTTTTTACCCGCCCACTTTAGTGGACGTTATTATAGGCAAAAATAGTATAAAATTTAACAAATTGTTTTACTTTAGCCTACATTCCTTAAAAATAACATTTTTAAGCTTTAATGACGAAGCTGAGACGAAACCTGGTACTACTCTGCCCTACCCCGTCTTTCCCCTTCGCTCCCTAAATGACCCTACCAAAAAAAAAAATTTTTAAATTTTGTATATAATCATCCCAAGCATTTATCTTTAGAGTTTTATGACTGCCGATTTCTGCCCTACCCCCTCCTCTTCCTTTGCCCCCTAAATGACCCTACCAAAAAATAAATATTTTCTTTTTTTATTTTGTATATAGTCATCCCAAGCATTTATTTTTGGAGTTTTATGTCTACCTGTTTCTGACCTACCCCCTCTTCCCCTTTGCCCACTAAATGACCCTATAAAAAAAAAAGAAATTTTAATTTTTTATATAATTATCCCAAGCATTTATTTTTAGAGTTTTATGACAAAGGTGAAATGTTTCCCCCACAGCCCTTGCCAGAGCGACCCCGCCAAAATACAGTTTTTATACCCTCCAACGAGAATTGGACCCCATGAAGTAAATATATTCTTGATCAGTGATGAAGTCTAAGACGGTCTAGTAATGCCCATACGTTCGTCGGTGGAAAACATGATATTGTATATTTTTGAACCCCGCCCCCTTTAGTGAGCGTTGACGTACGATATTATATAAAGGAACTTTGTCCCACCAAGTTAAACATTTTAAATTCACTTACTAAATATTTGGAGGGTATTTAATATTCGACCCGGTAGAATATAACGTTTTTACTTGTTTTTTCATATCTGTGCCCATAACCCTTGTTGTGTTATATATAAATTTATTGAAGCGATTAAAAATGAAAAAATATTATATTACAATATATCAATAACACCAAGCATAAAATATTTATTATATAACAAGTAGGTTTTAGTTCAGTTCTTCAACAGTAATAATGCAGGTAATGGCTTTGTAAGGGTAGCTTGTGTTGTTAAATAAGTTTTGTTTCCAATTCTTAGGTGGTGAACTATAAAGTTGCCGTTTAAGTTTATTGTTGAGTTGTCTATTTCCACTTGTCCTTCGAAATCGTTCAGCAGTACCATGCTATGATCTATTTTCTCTACTTGTGCCACATGCTCATTATTTGTTGTTGTGCAGCGAAATGCTTTACTCTTCAAAAGGTGTTGCAATCTGTTTCACGTATGTCGATAATATTATCTGTTTCACAAATACTTAGTTTATTATAGTTTTTGCAGTCATTCTCAATACCAAATATTTTATCATAACATTTCAAAATAGTTTTAAAATTTGTCTTAATTACAATATTATATCTTTTTACAGGTCTAATCGAAAAATTATCACAATTTTCATTACTCGTTGTAGGAATATTTACTACGTAGACAATTTCTTTATCATTTGGTGCAATTTTAATCTTAGAAAAATTCAGCAATTCAGCAATTCATCTATATTTCCAAATGGAATATTATCGTTATAAAAAATGTCTCTCAAAACATCAAATTAGAAAAGATAAATGAATTAACAAAATTTGTTTTAGCCCAATGGATAGGATATTCTATATTAGATAACTCATCTTTAACAATTTCCAATTTATACTAAGGTCTAAAAATTTTTCCTCGTTAAAACTATTCTCTACCAATTTAGAAATGTTGTTGGTCACATTTGACAGTTTGTTAATTTTTTATATTGTTAATTGATTAATTACAATTTGATTATTGTTATTTTTTAAGACATTATTCATTTTATTTTCTATTATTTCAAAGTATAAAGTCCAGCGACCTTTTCGTCTTTGTCTTGGATTTTAGTCTGGATAAACAGAATTTCATTTGGGATATGGAATAGGATAGGTAGGGTAATAGCTGATTGTCAGTATTCTTATTAAAGTCAATGCCACTTTCCAAGTTTTTTATAAGGTCTTCGTATTTCTCCAATTGTCAATTGTGTGGATAAGTTTGAATTTTTGCTGATCCTGTATTAATTACAACGAGTCTGGAATTTGTGTACTCCATTATCTGGAACTCACTCCATTATCTGGAACTCACCTAAAAGTGAACATCCAAGTAAGCCTGTAACAAAGTGTTTTAAAATTTAGTTTCTTATGTGTGTTTTGTGTATTAATCGCTTTCTGTAACTATTGTGTGTCTATTTTCTTTCACTAATTGCTGTTTAAATCTTTCAGTCAATTTAGTACCAAGTCTTTTGTTTACCCTTACGAAAATTAATGTTCATTTTTACAAAGACAAACTGAATTTTTGGGACATTTGGTTACTGATAATGGTATAAAACCAAATCCTCAGAAAGTAGAGGCAATCCAAAAACTAGAGCTACCAAAAACAGAAAAATAAATTAAATCGTTTTTGGGAATTACTGGTTATTACCGGAAATTCATTGGAGACTACTCGAAAGTAGCCCATCATTTGACGAGGCATTTGAAGAAAGGTGTAAAAGTAAATACTTCTGACAAAGATTACATTAATGCATTTAAGAAACTCAAACAGCTCCTGATGAATGACCCAATTCTCACCTATCCTGATTATTCAAAGAGATTCACCCTTGTCACAGATGCATCAAATTTTGCTATTGGCGCTGTTTTAATGCAAACCGAAAAAGTCGTTTCATATTATAGTAGAACATTGAATGAACACGAAGGTATTCTACAATAGAAAAAGAACTACTAGCTATAGTAGCAGCAAGTTGTATCTTGAGATTGACTTCACTTAAGCGTTGAAGAATCAGCTTTAGCGAATTCAAGTGTTCTTCAATAGATGTCGAAAATACCAGAACGTCATCAAGATAAACGACGCAAATTTTATTTATGTAATCAGCAAGGACGTTGTTCATCATTCTCTGAAAAGTAGCGGGAGAGTTTTTTAACCCAAAGGGCACCCTCAAGAATTCATAATGCCCTGTCGAAGTAGAGAATGCTGTCTTAGGTATATCCAGAGGATCCACTTCTATTTGATGAAAACCCCTGGCCAGATCAATCATGGTGAAGTAATTACATCGGCCTAATTTGTCGAACATGTCCTCCATTTTTGGCATGGGGAATTTATCATCGACAGTTAAAGCATTGAGCTTCCTATAGTCAACGACTATACGCCACTTCTGAACGTTTGAGTTGTCTTTCTTTTTGGGTACTACTCATATAGGTGCATTATACGGGCTTCGAGAAGGTCTTATTATACCTTGCTTCAACATTTCTGCTATTTGTCTTTCAACTTCTTCCCTATGTACCTGTGTTTAATTTCATTGGTGAAAGTCAAATCGTCATTTTCTTTATAGAATGTATTTGTGTATTTAAAAAGTAAACCTCTCAAGCTTTTCACTTCCCTTTCGTTAAGGTGGTCTACACTTATGTATTGCATCAAATCTTTTGACTGTATAGTGTTATGAAAAATATTTGCTTCTTCACTTGTCAAAATACCTGATTCATTAACAGAACGACTGTAATATTATTCCTCCTCTTTGATAAAGAACAATTTAATTATGCTGTTTTCTGTCGAAATTACTCGGTCTTTGTAGGAAATATTGGCGTCAAGGCTTACCTATGAGCCCATCAAATCTATCAGCGAAATTGTATTCTAAAGAGTCTACGTAAAATTTTTCGAGTCTAAACTCTTTAAAAAGTGGTATTGTACACTTTTCCTAATTATAATGTTATTTTTACATGCCTTAAGTGTTATATTTATGGGCGATTTCCATTTTTCATTACATACTCCAGGATTAATAATGCTAAATTCTGCCCCAGTGTCTATTATAAATCTAAGTTTCCTAATCGGGTTATCGATAGCTATATAGGGCATGTATCTGGAAGGCCCTTTGTCCGAAAATTTTGAAAAGTATTCGAAATGTCCATTGGTTTCATTGTTTGATATGGTTCATTTCGAACGTATTGTGGTATGTTTAACCTTCGCGATTGTCCGGAAAAATTTCCTCTACGTGATTGCGAAGATCCTTGCCCTGCATTATTTCTATAATTATTTCCTAGATTCTTATTTGGCTGAAAACTATTCACTATTTGCCGAAAGTTTCCACTTCGTTGTGGATAACGAAAATTTCTTATTCCTGACTCATTTCACCACCATTTCTTTTATTTCTGTATTTATTGTATAAGCTTCTGCCATGTTAGCTGGCCTTCTATTAATGATTATTCCCTTTACCGACTCAGGTAAGTTTCGTTTAAATGTCTCTAAAACCAGATTTTTATTCCTTGTAGCTTGAAGTGTCGTTAATCTGTCATCCAGCAAGTAGGAATTGTTAAGTCTAACTAGAAGTTCATTTAATTTACAATAAAATTTGTTTATTCCATCTGTGCATCGACACAGAGTTATTTCATCTAAAATTCTCTCTTTCGGAGTATGATCACCATGTTCCCTAATTAGTACTGCTCGTAACTCCATCCAGGTTTGGACTTGGCCATTCCTGCATAGAGAGTCTCTGGCCCTACCTATCAATCGGTCTTCTATTTAACCCAATAAAATTCTTTTCAGCTCTGCTGTCAGGGGTTCCATAATGGAGGCCAATGATTCCACTCGCTTAATGAAGTTTGGTAGGTCTGACGTACTTCCATTAAATTGTTGTATCGAACAAATACACTTCCTAGCTACCTCAAATTGATCCATTTTTATTATTATTGTTACTCTTTTATTTATTTATTTTTTTATTATTATTTTAAACTATTTCTTTTAATAATTAACTTAAACACCATCTTAAAAAATATTACTTTAGTTGTTAAAAATAATTCAGCTTCTTCTCTTGGTTGGCTTAAACACTTTGCTTAAACTTCTGAATTCTAGAAGATGATTAACGTTGATGCTTCCTTCCTTCTTTTGGTTTAGATGATGATTTGGGAAATGTTGGCCTCTTATGTTGTAGATCTCTTTTCTTTCTTGTTGACTTATTTTTTATTATACATGGTGTTTTTTATTGAGGTATAGAACTTCGAATTGAAATAAAACACAAGAAAATCGTTTTAATGTCCATCAATTTGGCTTTATTGGAAGGATAATTTTATGCCATTAATGTTTAAATATGATTTCGGGCATGTGGCCGCCGCGGCTGGCTCGAATAAAGCCAATTCTACAGGTCCAATTTTCAACCACGTTGAAAATTGGACCACGCCACGAATGTTGGCTTCCAAGTCCCCTAACGTTTCTGGTTTGTTGGCGTAGACGAGCGACTTCACATATCCCCAAAGAAAATAATCCAATGGTGTCAAATCACACGATCTTGGTGGCCAATTGACAGGTCCATTCCGCGAAATTATGCGCTCATCGAATGTTTCCTTCAATAAATCGATTGTGACGTGCGCTGTGTGGCATGTAGCGCCGTCTTGTTGGAACCACAACTCATCCACATTCATGCCATCCAATTCGGGAACAAAATAGTCGGTTATCATGGCTCTATACCGGTCTCCATTAATGGTAACTGACTCTCCAGCATTATTTCGGAAGAAGTATGGCCCAATGACTCCACCAGCCCATAGAGCACACCAAACAGTCAGTTTTTGTGGATGTAATGGCGTCTCAAGGGTCTCATGTGGATTCTCTTCACTCCAAATGCGGCAATTTTGCTTGTTGACGTAGCCATTCAACCAAAAATGAGCCTCATCACTGAACAAAATTTTGCGGTAAACTTCGCGAACTGAACCATTACTTTCGAAATAAATTTGCACGATTTGCAAGCGTTGTTCTTTTGTCAACTTGTTCATGATGAAATGGCAAACCAACTAAATATTAATCACTTGACAGCTGACAAAATGGCCGCCAGTTAAAAAAGTGATGCCAACTTAAAGTTCTATACCTCAATAAAAAACACCCAATATTAGGTAAAAGACGTTTTCTTTCGCTTTATTATTATTTTTTTCTTTCTTGTTGACTTATTTTTTATTATTTTAGGTAAAAGACGTTTTCTTTCTCTTTATTATTATTTTTTTTCTTTCTTGTTGACTTATTTTTTATTATTTTAGTTAAAAGACGTTTTCTTTCGCTTTATTATTATTTTTTTTTCTTTGTACTTTTAAAGTTCTTGTTTATTTGTGTATTGTTTTGTTTTTCAGTTTTTCCTTATTTTGCGTACGAATTATTTCCAGTACGAATATATTACATATATCTGGCATTTAACTTAGTTACTTATAAATACCGCAGCTTAGACTTATAACTTTTTATTTTATTCCACTCATAGTTTTTCCTTTTCTAACCGATCGTTTCTTTATTTCGTTTACCGACTGCGACATTAATAATTAAAACAACTATGACTGTTATATTTGAGTCTTTATTTAAAACTGAATCTTAAAAGTATCTTAATGGCAAATCAAGCTTAAAAAACAAATTGAATCGGTGTTGAGAAAGAATATAGCGCATAGTAAGCACATTTACTGCTGCTACTTCGAATTGTAACAGTAGAAGTTTGTTTGTTTAAAAAGTTATGTTTAGATTTAAAATTGAAATTAAAAGAATGCGCAAACGTTTGTGTCTAACAGTTTTGTGGGAACGGAAATAAAAATGATAATAATAAGTATGATATTACATGTATGTGATTATATATATTTTTTTATTTTAATATTTTTATATTTTATACTTTTACACTTTTGTATATTTATATATTAATATCCTTAAATTTTAATATCGCGGCCGCTGATCCTTCAGAGGACCACCCTTTTGTCTTTTAGAGACTACTAAGGCGCACTATTTCCACGATCTATAACTCTTGTTATTTTACGATAAAGGACCCTTTTTTTCCGAGGGTCCCTGCTCGGGCGCCAATTAATATTCGGTATTTAATTTTTATTAAAAAAATATTTTTTTATTACTATTAATAAGACGGATTAACAGTAATGTTCTTTATTAATTTAAATTCCAAAACTGACTGCTAAGACTTTAACATTTTTTTCTTATAATGAAACCTACTTTCTTAAAATAATTTCCCGATCCCGCATTTTCCCACCAATTAATTTACTTGTGGTTGCGCGTGTAGCTCAGTTGCTGAGTTTGTATTTCCGCATCGAACAGTCGATGAAATGTTGCGGCTCTTGTGGACTCAAGTTACATGGTTTGAAATTGCTAGTGCTGCAGTTTTGCTGTTGGCACGTTTGTTATTGAACTTATTAGATTTGTTGGCACTTTGTATGTGCAATATATATACATACATATACATATACTTATACATATACATACATTTATATATATCTATATATATATATATATATATATATATATATATATATATATATATATATATATATATATATATATTTATGTATATACATTCGATCTCCCCAAAAAAAACATTTCGCCGTACACCACCGAATATAAAGCATTGTTGCAAGGTGATTTCGAAAAAAAATTTTTTTTGCCGAATGTAGGGGTCGCGAAAATACATTTTTATTTATATCATATGCGTTTATAGTCGGATCTCAAAGAGTGATATGTCGATGTTTTGTCTTCAGCAGGCCAATGTTTTGCTTTAAAAGTCATTGACCTCATATATACCGTTCTTGTATTTACCCACCAGATCTTAGTTCCTACAACCCTAATGTGCTACCCTAATATCAGAATATTACAGTACGCAAAAAATCATTAAACTTTTCCTAAGGAAGTTTTTCAATAATTCCAACAAAAACATATATTCCAATACGTGAAGAATTTTTTTGAGCTAATCAGGCCTAACGCATTCAATGTTAATAAAAAACCTTTATTAAATTTTTTCCCAACGTTTCGTCAATTGTTTGTTGACTTCTTCAGGGTTTTTTTTTGTCTATTTGAATTTTAAAACATACCAGTTACAATTTAAAAACATTGTTTCTTTTAAAGTTAGAGTTATACTCACAATATTGCGGTTCGTACTACATTAATTACATAGACGTTGTTTTTGTTTTTAACAATTGAAGTCAAAATTGTAATGATTTACATATTTGTAAGGTATATTGAAATAAGTACTGTATCTTAAAATACTTCACTCTATCCTGAAGTTATCGAAACGGCCTTTGTTTAAAACAGACACATTTACTGACATATAAATATAATTATTATTATGTAGTAAGAATTTTAACAAACATTTATATTTCTATATTAAATTGAATTAAGATTCATAGGCTAATTGTTCGAAATTTGTTTTTAAATCTCAGAAAGACATGATAAATATTCCAAGGCACAAAGGAAAGTCAACATCAGTTTTATTCAACTTACACAGCAGAGCAGAACAGCTGTTTTCGAAAGACGCAACCCTTTCATCATCAGTGCTCATGTGTATTGTGTTTGTCACCACTTATTAGGTGGCTTAGTTGAATTTGATAACAGTTCCTATTTACACAAATTTTATTGTGAAAAAGAATACGAAAACTGTATCAACCTGATGTTAACATGTAAATTTTTGTTCATTATTATTTTATTTTTTAGAATGTTTGATAATTAATATTATATTAATCGAAACTAAATTTTTTGAATTATGAAAAATGGGAATGACGGATGCTATAAACAACATACATTAAATACCACTTATGTAATCATTAATATTCCAGCTTTTATTAAAAGATAAGTACATATACAGAACAGAATTAAAAAAATACTAGAAATCAGACCTAAAGACAAAATGATTTAAGAATTTATTATTCTGTGCTTAACATTTTAAAGGAATCATTTATTTTAAGCAACAGCAATATTTCAAAGTTTTCGTCTGAAAGTGTGCCACGCTTAGGTGCATTTAACATTGTGGCATACGAGAATAACCTTTCCACAGCAGCGGACGATGGCAATGGAGTATTATACCTAAGAAACGCACTTTTAATTAGCGGATATTTATTCAGCATACTTAGGAGATTTTGAGGTATCAGCTATATATGCTAAGAATTCTGCTTCCCAGTGCGATTCTAAAACGTAACAAAAATTACATATCGACTCTATACAAAGTAACACGTTCTAATATATTTAAACAACAACGTGCATACAAAATGCAAAAAAGTCTTACCAATAATAGAAAAATTAAAGAAGGCGGAAATATTTTCTTCAGGGGTGTTTTCCTCCTCTATTCCCTCAACCATTGCAGCAACTGCATCTTTAGCTCTGTTTATAAGTTCGACTTCGGTCGCCACATTAAAATCGGGGTTTAGTGCCTTAACTAATAGGGATTTTACTGCAGGACACAAAATAGAGTTCTAAAGTTTTTGGGATAAACAGCATCATCATCGTTCAGGGATTCATCCATTGAAAATAATCGTTTGCTTCTTTCGGTAATGCCTTCAATTTCATTCAAACTTGGAGACAAAGAAATTTGCAAATATTTTACTCTAAAATTTTAATTGAACAGCATAAATTTGAAGCAAAAATTAAAGATAAAAACAATTACTTACCACTTTATACAAAGGTTTCCTTAATAAAGATTATTTTTTTTATATATTTTTTTAACAAATTTTTACTACTATTTTTTCCAATCAATATTGAGGTAAAAAATTATGTTTGCTTAAATTTGTATTTAAGTTTTTCATCGAAAAATTTTTTGTTAAACAAATTTTCATACACTGCAAAAAGATGTAAATTGTTATCTTTGTTTTTCTAAAACAACAAATGAATGAAAAAAATGAATTGCAATTCACTCTATAAACCTTTAATGAATTCATTCAAATTTCAATTCAATTCATTATTTTGATAAAATGAATGCATTCAAAAGTTGTTATATCGTAATGAATTCATTCATTTTTTAATTCAATTCATATTTTTGGGAAAGAAATTAATTCAAATATGTTTACTTTTATTTTGAATTCAATCAAATATTAATTCAATTCATATTTCCGGTAAAATGAATTAATTCAAATCATTTTAAAAAGTTCCTTGAATGATTCACAGAATCATTCAAAAAAGAATCATTCGTTTACAGCTCTGCCGTCAAACCAGGAATAAATGATACACTGTAAAAATAATTTTTGATTTCTTTGTTAATTTCCTCAGCAGGTGTTATTTTTTTAGTCTTGTTTTCTAAATTTACAATGGTTTCATTGATTAGGGAATTTATTAACTTCTCCGGAAAACTGTTCTGTTTAAGAATTATTGTGACTTTTTTAATATTTTTAGTGTGGAACTGTTTATTACTAATGTTTAGGACTCTGAGAATAAAATTCTTTGCAGTATTAACGATCTGACTTTTTGGATGTGTTGCGTTGAAACTGATAATTTTGCCCGAAGAACTTTCCTTAGAGTACCAATCTAAGACGATATTGTTTTTTATCCTATGTAAGGTTGTGTCCAGGTAGTTTATGCAACCATTCTTTTCAATTTCAGTTGTGAACTGAAGCTTGGGGTGATATTTGTTGAAAACACCGAGTATTTTGTCCTTGTCCTTATAGCTGATAATTGCCAAAATATCATCTACATATTTAACTATGTATTTGACGTAAATGTTTTTGCTTTTTAATTCTGCAATTGTTTCGTCAAGAAGTCCATCTAATACGATATCGGCTATAGTAGGTGAGAGGGGGTTGCCCATCGGCATGCCAAAAACTTGATTGAAAACTGTTTTATCATACACAAAGTAATTGTTATCTATGAGACAGAAACGTAGAATTTTTAAGAACAAGGTCTTAGATATTTTGGTAAAATTGCTTATGATATTCCATTTACTCATTATGGTTTTTATTGCGACGTGTATTGGTATATTTGTAAACAGTGAAACTACATCAAAAGATATTAAAATTTCGTTTTCATCTATAGTATTCTGTTCCAATTGGTTTTTCAACTGCAGTGAGTTTTTGATGTTGTACATTTCAGATATTATGTTTTTAAGAATATGCCCTATGCGTTTCGACAGTTGATAGCAAGGTACTTTAATCGACGATACGATTGGTCTGAGGGGCGTTTCAGGCTTATATATTTTGGGAAGTCCATATATTCTCGGGGCTATTGCAGAGTAACCCTGTAGTCTACGCTTTTGGTAGATATCAATGCATTCTCTTTTGTGTAGATCTGCAATAATGTTGTTGTTTTCCCTTTGGAGCTTTGTTGTTGGATCCATCCTCACGGGTTTGTAAGTGTCTCTGTTTCCTAGCATTGACATCATCTTTGTGTTATACTCGTCTTTGTACATTATGACGGTCTTATTCCCTTTGTCTGATGGTATGACAAAAATGTTACTATGCTTCCTTAAAAACTTTTTGGTTTTTCCATATATTGTGAGAATAAATCTATCCTTAGGCGTATTTTTTATTTTATTTTTAAAGTTAGTAACGTTATTAGCTACTACTGTTCGAGCTATATCTTTCCCCCTTTCCAAGTTTGTATCCATCGCTTGAATACACTGTTCAATGTCTGCCACAATATGTAGTGCTGAAAAATTATTATTGTCTACGGGTAAAGAGAATTTCTTTCCCAACGACAGTAGCCATTTACATTCCATTGGAAACGTTGGGAAAAATATGTAATAAAGGTTTTTTATTAACATTGAATGCGTTAGGCCTGATTAGCTCAAAAAAATTCTTCACGTATTGAAATTTATGCACTTGGCCAAAGAAAATCTAGAAACACAAAAATATATATATTTTTTTTCCGAAAGTAGGGGTAGCCTATTTATCATATATATTTACAGCTTCTTGATTTGTCAATTGCCAGGCGATGTACAAGAGGTCCCCTGTCCGCCCAATAGAAAATAGCGCGTACTCTTTCCATCCCGAGAAAGTTTTGTTATCGATGAAAACAGACCAAGATCCGCGTTCAGATGGCTATGCTAAGATTTTATCAGCCCGAAGTGAAGCAACGGTATACATTCGTCAAGTTTTCGGTCCACAAGTTCATAATATCATAAACTTCGAGAGTGACTCAGATTTCAATATGATCAATTGGACCAAACTTGAATTGACTGAGCCGACATGCATTTTTCTAAACTTGAGAGCCGTCAAAAATATAGCCAACTTGATTGATTAAAATTTTTTCATTTTAAATAAATTTTTTTAATCCTTTTTGTATAAGTTAGGATAACATGGGTAAGTTCTATTTGGGATATGATGGGTAAGTACAATCATTTTTGAAGAAAAAAAAACAAGGCGAGAGAAAAACATCGATATATCACACTTTAAGATCCGATTATAAATATCCACGATATGAAAAAAAATTTAAAAATGCTACCCATACGTTCGGCAAAAAAAAGAAATATACATAGCTTAACCTTCACAAAAAAGTGAAAGGGTATATATAGGTTTGTCATTCTGTGTGTAATTTCTTCGATATGCACATGGGACCCCATAAAGTATATATATTCTGGATCCTTATGAATAGCGATGACGATTGAGCGATGTCCGTCTGGCCGTCCGTCTGTACGTGAAATCTTGAACCGTTGGATTGAAGATGAACTTAAATAGATTGCTATTGAAATTCAGAAAGATCCGAACTATGGTTCCAGAGCTGGGAAGCTTATACCTATTTCTCGACGCAAAATTTATACCAAAAATCAATTTTTTTTTTAATGTTTGTAAATTAAGCCTATTTCGTGATTTGGGGAGCCTCAATGGTCTTTTAAAAACTAAAAAAATAAAAAAAATTTTCAGGGATGGGAAATTAAATTTTTTTTCGACCTATTCCGTATTTTGTAGTACATGTAGTAACTAAAATTGTTAAAAAATTCAAGTTTTTCTTTAACAAAACCACTTTATACGTCATGAAGATTTGCAATGGCCAAAAAAAAAAAAAAATTATTTATATTCAAATTTTGCTTCCAGGGTTGGGAAATTGAATTTTTTTATACATGAAAGTAATCAAACAGGCAACTGATGTTGTTTTTTGCTAGCTAAAACTGTCTTATAATTTAGGAAGAACAAAATTGGTATCAAAACCTCAAAAATAAAAAATAAAATTTCGAATCCAGGGATGGACAAATGCAATATTTTATGGTACATGAAAGTTAACAAAATGGTAAAAAAATTTCAATTTTTCTTAAATAAAATTACTTTATACCTCTAGAAGCGATGCACTGATAAAAAAAAAAAACAAAAAAAAGATTAAAATTTCGTTTCCAGGGTTAGAAAAATTTAATTTTTTTGTACATGCAATATTTTGTAGTACATGTAATAAGCAAAATGGTTGCAAGATTCGATTTTTCCTTAGACAAAACTATTTTATACCTTATGAAGATTTGCATTGATAAAGAAAATTTAAAAAAATTTAAATTTCGCTTACTCGCCACAATATACGGATGCCGGCTGGTTCTAGGGCCACGTCAAACTGGTCTCATGTAGGGACGGGCCGTCGACATCACAATTAGAGACCTCATTGAGTTCCTAGGGGAAGTGTGGTCTGGCGCGAGTTTGGAATTGATCTCGGTCAGCGACATTCCTCGCCGACCGAGAGCAATTGCGATCATTACGGTGGAACCACATGACCCTGCGGAAATCCTGGACATCTTCCGGAGAAGAAACCCAGACCGACCTACCAGTGACTGGAGGGTAGTAAAGATTTTCGAGCAGGTAAGTGCCCGTAGGAAGGCGATCCTGGTCCTGAACAAGGAGACGTTGTCTCTACTCCGGGGTAGGCAGGGACTGGTGTACTATGGGTTCATGGGCATCAGGCTCCGTATATACCGGAGTGATGACAAACCCGATCCCGAAAACCCCGACCGAATGGAGGGGTCGCAAGGGTCAGCCAATGCTTCCAAAATGGAGGGCATAGTCGACACCGCGGAATCAGTAACTTCCGGATATTCCCAAGCAGACTCATGTCTGATTGGAGACCTCCTGGAGAGACTGGAGTTCGCGGAAGACGAGAACGCGCTTCTGGAGCCAAATCCAGGGGACGCGGAAATCGTTGTCAACTATGACCCGGATGTTTAAAATGGCGAAGGTTATTCAAATCAACCTTCACCATTGTAAGGCAGCGTCTGCTGCGTTGACCCTCCGGCCTTCTGAGAGCGGAGAGGATATTACGCTGATCCAGGAGCCATGGACCTCCAAAGACAAAATTCTTGGACTCGGCGTAAAGGGCTACAAACTGCTGTATGCCAAAAACTCAGGTAATGATGAAAAGAACATTAGATCCTGCATTCTAGCGAAAGCCAACCTGAATATATTCATTCTATCTAATTACAGTGATGAACACTTAGCGTAAAACATGCCAGTTTAATTCTAGATTGGAAGGTCTCCTCTGACTGTTCCTTCTCTGACCATCGCTATCTTACCTTCGCGGTTGGCAACTTAGGTAGTAACATAAGACTGTGCGTCAACAGACGGAGAACAAATTGGGAGGAACAAAGCTGTATCCTCACCAATTATATTGCGCATCCTCCAACCATAGGGGAGGCTGCGGACATTGACAAAGCAGTGGACACACTGACAAATGCGTTCGAGATGGCCACAGGTCTATCCTGTAGGCCATCTGTACAACGTAACAAGCAAAGACCTCCGTGGTGGACTGAGGATATAGCAGTCACCAGGAGGAACTGTTGCAAACTTTTCAACGTGGCAAACAGAACGGGGAACTGGGAACTCTATAATGCCTCCTTGAATAGATTCAAAAATGGGGTCAGGAACGCAAAACGGAACTTCTGCAATAGTGTAGAATCTACCTCCAAGACTTGCAGATTGCGTAAGATCCTAGCCAAACAGCCGTCGAAACCCGGCTACATCCACAAAGAAGATGGCAGTTGGACCACTAATGGTATCGAATCGTTAGAGGTTCTTATGGACACCCACTTCCCGGGTTCCCAATATGATGTGGCAATACCGCAGGTATATCCCACACATAGCCAGCTTTCCGCTTCCATTAATATAGATGCGGAAAAGATATGCTGGGCCATAAATAGTTTCCATCCGTTCAAATCTCCAGGACCGGATGGGATTATTCCCGCGGACCTGCAACACAACGCAGATCTCGTAATTCCATGGTTACTAGCTATATATAAAGCTTGTATCCTTTGGTCATATATTCCAACAAAATGGACTAAATGCATCGTGATCTTCATTCCTAAAAGAGGGAAGACTTCGCACACTGAGGTGAAGGATTTCAGACCCATAAGCATGACATCCTTCCTTTTGAAAACACTGGAGAAGGTTATTGATGTTCACATAAAAACATCCATAAATCACTCTCTCCTCTCCGCGTCTCAACATGCCAACACCAAAGGTAAATCGACTGAGACTGCCCTTCACTCGCTCGTGGGACATATAGAAAAGTCTCTTGAGCACAAGGAGTATACTATGGCTACCTTCATGGACATTGAAGGGGCCTTTAACAATATCGATCCAATGTCAATTATTCTCGCTCTATGCGAGCTGGGTATTGACCGGACGACTATTCGGCTTATTGAAAATTTGCTTCCACCCTAGATACAGCCACCATCACCAGGAGGGCCCACAGGGGAACACCGCAGAGTTGGGTGCTGTCACCCTTATTGTAGAATGTACTGATGAATCTGTTGCTCAGAAGTCCAGAGACCATGTGTATTAAAACTGTTGCAATGCAGATGATGTTGCAGTGGCAATATCAGGTTTCCAATTGGACACTATGTTACGGAGGCTGGAGACAGCTTTTAAAGGAGTTAACGATTGGTGTTTGAGATGCGGACTCAGTGTCAACCCTACAAAAACGGAACTCGTACTCTTCTCGAGAAGGTACAAGATTCCCCCATTCATCCACCCAAGACTAAATGGCATTACCCTGGACCTCTCGGATAAAGTCAAATACTTGGGTATTGTGATTGATAGTAAGCTATCATAGACTTCTTATTTCCATGAAAGAGTGAGGAAAGCCTTGGTGGCAATTTACGTCTGTCGGAAAGCCATTGGCCCTACCTGGGGCATAAGCCCAAAGGGGGTAAATTGGATACTAGAGACTGTGATAAAACCTATGGTATTGTGGTCTGATGGAAAGCACTGGACATAGCGAGAAACCGATCCTACATGGAGAAGGTTCTCCGCAGAATGACACTTATGATAACGGGTGCTCTTAAAACGACGCCAAACAGGGCGCTTTTTGCTGTGCTGTGCTGGCTTCTGGCGGACCTGACTGCTAGGAAGCTGGCTCTAAGCACTGCAGTCAGATTGAACACAATAGGAGCATGGACCCATAGACCATGGGATCATGCTAGCATTCTGAACACGATGGGTAATCTACCACATCTTAGTGACTACTTTACTCCGGTACCCTACCTCAGTAGAAAATTTAAATTTTTTCTGGCGGAAGGGTTCTACCCACTGCACGGATCCGTACAGATTTTTACGGACGGTTCCAAACGGGGGGGCAGGGTCGGTGGGGGTGTCTTTATTCCAGACTTTGGAATCGAGATGTCCTTCAGACTCCCGGATGAGTGTAGTGTATTGCAGGCGGAAATATCTGCTATCAAAAGGGCAGCGTTATGGCTAAGGTTCTATCGGATATCGAACCGGGAAATCCAATTCATTACCGACAGTCAAGCTGCAATAAGGTCTCTTACGGGGGTGTACAGCACATCCTTACTTGTCCAGGAATGCCGCGGAGCCATTGACGGACTTGCGGAACATTCACGCATCACCTTGAACTGGGGGCGGGGACATGGGACCATCACGGACAACATTAAGGCGGATGAACTGGCGGGGAGAGGAACCACACTTCAGGAAGCCGACATTGACCAACTAAGTGGGATTCCACTCTCATCTTATTGGAGACGCTTTGAAGTTGCACTATTCGAATTGTCTCAGGACAGGTGGTTCAGAAAATCCACTTGCGAGATATCAAGAGTCTTGTGGCCCCGCCTAGACTCTAGGAGGACGAAGGATCTATTGAACTTCGCAAGAGGTCATCTACGTAATATAGTGGCCACACTTACTGGTCACTGCACCCTTTGGATGCATGCCAGGCGCATGGGGCTCCCCTATAACGACTACTGCTCCAGTTGCAATGATGAGGAGAAGGAGGAAAGCATTGCACACCTCCTCTGCTTCTGTCCTGCTCTGGAGGAGCAGCGCCTACAGTCTCTGGGCAAGGCACGCTTTGGAGACATTTCGGAGATAAAACTGAGATACCTGAGTCTCTTTCTTAGGAGCAGTGGCTGGTTCGGCAGCTGACTCCCTGGGGCGTGTACGCACGACCATAACTTCTGGTTTATGTATCCCATCTTCATCCTTACTATCCTTCTTACATTAACTTTCGACTATCCCTACTTCTTCCTATTTTCTTATCTTTTCAATCCTCTTAAATACAGGTGTCACAAAGGGATCAAAATAATTGGCTGGTCTCTGTTTTTTTCCTTTCACCAGCAACCTGTTAACCTAACCTACAGGGTTGGGAACTTTAAATTTTTTTTATACATAAAAGTAACCAAAAAGGCAATTGACGTTGTTTTTTTACTAATTAAAATCATTTTTTAGTTCAGGAAAAACAAAATTGGTATCAAAAATTAAAAAAAAATTAAAATTTAGATTCCTGAATTGGATAACTGCACTATATTGTGGTACATAAAAATGACCTAAATGGTTACAAATATTAAGTTTTTCTTAAATAAAACTATTTCATGCCTCATTAAGAGTTGAATTGGTAAAAAAAATTAAATTTCGTTTCCAGGGTTGCGAAATTGAAATATTTATTCTGCATGAAAGTAACCAAAAAGGCAATTGACGTTGTTTCTTTTTGCTAATTAAAACTGTTTTATAATTCAGGAAGAACAAAATTGGTATTACAATCCTAAAAAATCAAAATTTCGACTCCAGGGTTGGACAAATGAAATAGTTTATGGTACATGAAAGTGACCAAAAAGTTCAAAAATTTTAACTTTTTTGTCAAGTAAAACTATGTTACACCTCACTAAGAATCGCACTGGTAAAAAAATAAAAATTAGCTTCCAGAGTTGGAAAATCGAAATATTTTTCGTACATAATAGTACATACATAAATTCCAAATTTTGTGCTTTAAGTGAATTAAACCTACTAGATATTTTAGAAAAAAATTAAACTAGTATCAAAATATTATAAATTCGGTTCCAGGGTTGGAAAATCGAAATTTTTTGGTACATGAAAGTAACCATATAAGTTCACAATTTTGTTTTTTCAGCGACTTAAACATATTTTATACTTCGCTAAGATTAAATTGGTTTTAAAAATTTTAAAAACTAAAAATTCGGTTCCAGGGTTGGTACATAAATGTTTTCTAATAATTCGGTTGGAACTATTGAAAAACTTCCTTAGCAAAAGTTTAATGTTTTTTTGCAAGGTTTAATTTTCTGATATTAGGGTGGTAAATTAGGATTGCAGGAACTGAGATTTTCTGCCTGTAAGACGATACGCTCTAATATATATATATATATATATATATATATATATATATATATATATATATATATATATATACATATATATATATATACATATATATATATATATATATATATATATATATATATATATATATATATATATATATATACATTCCACTGCTTATAATTTATCAATACCAAATTCAACATTGTTTACGCGCATAGTGTAAACGTTCACTAATTATTGTTCAGTGGAGGATTCTATGTTTTGTTGTTAAGCTGTTTCTTTTTATCTGTATAAACATATTAATAGACACTCTCAAATCAGTTATACTTGTGTTAACACCATACGTACGGTACGTACAAACCCTAATTTAATTATACAATATTTGTTATAATATAATTTATCCCCCATTTTTTTCCACTCTATTTATATTTTCGAGCAAAATATTTCAAGGAAATATTTTGGTCACTGGTGAAGTTTGTCAACCTCAACCCATACACTCGGTAGCATCATTTTGCACTCATCTCGTGTTGAACTCTCAAATCGCTCGATTTTGGGAACTTGAAGAAGTTCCACAAGCGATACGAGTGTCTGAAGACGATGACTACTGTGAAAAACTTTACCGGTCTACTACCAATCGGAACCCCGACGGTCGTTATGTTGTATCTCTCCCATTTCGAAAGGAATTTTTCGAAGAATCGTCTTTAGGAAATTCTCGAAATGGCCTTTTCCCAATTTGTGCGAAATGAAACACGTTTAGTAAAAACCCCGAGCTCAAGGCACAGTATGATACTGTGATTCGCGAGTATTTCGAAATGGGACACATAAAACCCGTCAAAACCGCCGTTTTTACTTCTGAAAGTTATTATTTACCTCATCATGCAGTATTTAAACCCGATAGCGTGACTACGAAACTCAGAGTAGTATTTAATGCCTCGAACCCTTCATCTAATGGTTTGAGCTTAAACAGTGTGTTATACCCCGGTCCTGTCTTACAGACAGATCTTACGGTTCTTCTGCTACGGTGGCGATTTTTCAGGTATGTTTTTAATGCGGATATTGAAAAAATGTATCGGCAAATATTAATTCATCCCAAACAAACTCCATTTCAAAGAATTTTGTTCCGTGATAATCCTGATGCTGAAGTAGAGGACTATGAGCTTAGGACGGTCACGTTCGGAGTGAACAGTGTGCCGTACTTAGCAATTCGAACCCTTTTACAATTGGCAAACGATTGTAAACAACAGAGTCCTATGGCGTCCGAAATATTGAAAAGTCAAATGTATGTTGATGATGTGCTTGCTGGCTCACATGAGCTGGAAGACGCTTTTAAGAGACGTAATGAACTAACCCAAGTTCTTAGTTTCGTTTCGTTTTACGAAAATGGACTGCCAACCATTTACG
The DNA here is from genome assembly GCA_951800035.1 of Linnaemya tessellans. NCBI lineage: Eukaryota > Metazoa > Arthropoda > Insecta > Diptera > Tachinidae > Linnaemya > Linnaemya tessellans. The sequence goes on along the minus strand of OX637533.1, from coordinate 48,757,643 downwards.
ACTGGTTTTTGTGTGCCAGTACCACAAAAACCCTAGGCTTGCGATGGAATGCTAATAAAGATAGCTTCTATTTTAAACTCGCATCTCCGCCACGCCAGGATATTGTCACGAAACGTGCTGTCTTGTCTGAAATAGCAAAGTTGTTTGACCCGGCAGGGTGGCTTTCGCCAAAGATTGTTGTGGCGAAGATTATAATGCAACAAACTTGGAAGGACAAGACAGATTGGGTTGAAAGTTTGCACCCCCTAACCCTATCTCAATGGCGCACATTTTTAACTGATTACCCCTATGTTGAGAAAATTTATATTCCAAGATGGGTTAATTTTCTTCCTGAAAACGAAACTGAACTTCATGCGTTTTGTGATGCCTCTGAAAAGGCATATGGCGCTGCTCTGTATATTCGCAATATAACATTAAACTCAATTACGACGCATTTATTGGCGTCAAAAACAAAGGTAGCTCCCGTGAAGAGTGAGACATTGCCTCGATTAGAGCTTTGTGGAGCTGTCTTAATGGCGAAAATGGTAGAATCATTCTGTAGCCAGTTATGTTTGAGCAATGAAAATGTATATCTATGGACTGATTCTACTATTGTTTTATCATGGCTTAAAAAACCCTTGCATAATTGGCCAACCTTTGTTAAAAACAGAGTATCGTTAATAGTGGATACAGTTGGCACTAAAAATTGGTCGCATATAGATTCCAAAGACAACCCCGCCGATTTGGCAAGTCGTGGAACTCTTGCTAGAGAGTTAATTGATAATTCTCTTTGGTGGCAAGGCCCTCTGTCGTTGAGACAACCTCGTGAGTGCTGGCCGCAACACACCCCTATTGACCGCCAACAATTTGAGTTGAACGCCCCTATTGTCCACCATAACCTCGAAGTTCAGTCATTTTCCGTTCATGTTGAACGCCCGTATGACATTCTTGAAAGATTTTCAGCTTTACCCCGCGCAATGCGAATTATTTCGTATTGTTTCAGATGTCTACATTATTTGAGAATCCGAACATGCTTGTATAACACTGTATAGTTAAGCCAATTGAAATAAAATCTACTCAAAATCGCCTTATTCTTTGGTGTCAGATGAATTTTATACCGGAGTATGTCAATTTATCTAATGGTATACTCTTGCCTTCGAAGAGTAACTTACTCACTCTAAATCCATTTATTGATTCTAATGGTTTTGTAAGAATTAACGGTCGTTTAGCTAGATCATCAGGCTTAACGTATGATGAGTGCTACCCCAAAATTTTACCCTATTCTGCCCGATTTACTAGATTGTTCGTGGAACATGTGCACAAATGCTCTGTACACGGCGGGCATTCGTTAATGCTTCGATTAATTAGAAGTGAATTTTGGGCCCCCAAACTTAAAAATCTGATCCGTACTGTGATCCATAATGGTAAGGAATGTACTTCCCCCCGGGGTGCCGTTAGGGAGCTTGGCTATGATGTCATGCCTCGCTCCAGAACAGATCCGGGGAAAGGGTTATGCAGTTTTTACAGACGGTGCTTATGCTGATAACCCATAAAACTCATATGTTACCTGCGCAATCCCTGAAGTTGCAGTGCAACGGGAAGGCATATAAGAATATAAAAAGTAGTAGGTGATCTTTTGCTGAAGAGTACATCGTCCTAGTACGATCACTGTAGTAGCAGCCCACACCCACTCCGAAACACATCCGAAGACATGTAAGTCTGCTGTAAGAAAGCAGGTTAAGGACGCCTGGTACCGTAAGAGGGCCGAAGTCAATAGAGAGTTGAAAACCTTGACTGGTGTTGCTCTCGGGGATTATACAGTTTTTGCAGACACTGCTTTTGCTGATAGCCCATAAAACTAATATGTACTCTGCCCAATACCTGAAGTTGCAGTGCAACGGGAGGGCATATAAGAAGTTAAAAAGTAGTAGGTATACCTCCCCAGAATGTACACCGCCTAGTACGATCCCTGCAAGTAGGAGCTCCGTCCGCTCCGAAGCATATCCGAAAGAGGTTCGGGTAGAAATTTGGCAGAGGTTTATTCCTATGCAGGCTGTTGTAAGAAAGTAGGTTAGGACGCCTGGTACCTTAAGAGGGCCAAAGTCAATAGAGAGCTGAAAACCTATACTGGTTTTGCTCTCGGGGTTTACACAGTTTTCTCAAACTTAACTTTTGCTGGTAACCCATAAAACTCATAAGTACCTGACTGGTTTCCGAATAGGACCCGGGATAGGTCCCAGTAGGAAACTTAGCTGGTCTAAAGGACTAGGGGGCCTGCGCGGCGGTCACCTACGTAAGTTTGAAATAAGAAAGGAAGTCCAAGGACACCTCGATCTAATTAAGAGTTCAAAAATCAATAGAAAGTTGAAACCTATAATGGTTGGCTTTCGAGGGGTTACGATGTTTTTCAGGCAGCACTTTTGCATGTACCCCCGTAAAACTTATATGTTACTGCCCAAGCTCTGTTACAGTGTACTGAATGTGCATATAAGAATATAAAAGTAGTAGGTTCGCCTACGTGCCTGAGTAAGAACCAATAGGTGAAGCGACACCTAGGTTTGGGTAAAAAAGAAACCGAAGTCGATAGAAAGTTTATAGAACCTCCACTGGTTTGACTTTCGAGGCTTTACCAGTAGTTGGAACTGGTACCACGGGATCCAGTACAAGCCTCGCAGTTTACTGCGGCTGGATATTGGTGAGACCTCCCTCGGGAGAACACGTGGTGGTTGTGGTCACCAATTTGGTGGAAGGTTTGTCAGATAAGGATTGATGTTCAATCCTTGCGGTTGGACTTCGGTCCGGCTGACAGTAGCAAAACCAATGTGTTGTTGTGAATCAACAAATAAAAGATTATCTAGATAGGATGGGCACTTTGGCAAGGTGTTACATCATGGGGCTTAACAAATCATGTTCTAGAATTCTAGAAATTGCCACCTGGGCGACCCGAGGTCGCCTTCGTGTGGTTCTTGGGTGCTAAGAGGGGGGTGCTGGTAGCACTTAATTTTCTCCCGATGTTAAGAGCATCGTCAGGTTAGGCCGAAAGGCAGGAACTGACGTAAATCAAAGACATATTTGTAAGGCATGTACTGTTTATCGAAAGAAGTCCGGTCAGCAAATTATGGCTGCATTACCCCCTGAACGGTGCTCTATATCGAGACCATTTACTCATACCGGCTTAGATTTCGCAGGTCCGTTCGATATCAAGTCGTATGTTGGTAGAGGTTGCCGAATGACAAAAGGTTATGTCTTGGTTTTTGTCTGCTTCGCGACAAAGGCAATACATTTAGAGGCAACTGGTGATATGTCGACAGAAACATTCCTTGCAGCTTTTGCACGTTTCTTCTCACGTCGTGGTTGTCCAACCCATTTATACTCGGATAATGGTACTGCATTTGTTGGTGCTGCTAATCTGTTAGAAGTCGACGCCAAACAATTTCTAGCGGATCTCCAACGGAAGTTACTTGTTCGGAACAGTTTCCATCCCGCAGAGTGGTATTTTATTCCCCCCGGTGCTCCTCACATGGGCGGCTTATGGGAAGCTGACGTAAAGAGTGTAAAAACTCATTTTCGTAAAATTCCTGGTGTTCAGAAATTTACCTTTGAAGAATTTAGTACGATGCTAACCCGAATTGAAGCTTGTCTGAATTCAAGACCATTAACTGCCATGATTGATGATCCATCCGATTTAGTCCCCTTGACACCAGGTCATTTTCTTATTGGTGCACCTCTCTTGTCACCCCCTGAACCTGATCATTTCGATCTCTCTTTGAGTATTGCCAACAGGTGGCAAAAACATAAGGTACTTAACCACCATTTCGCTCAGCGGTGGAAAGATGAATACCTCAAAGAAATTCATCGTCGAGTAAAATGGAAATATCTTCAGAAAGACTTTGAAGTAGGTGACTTAGTAGTTATTCGTCAGGACAATCTACCCCCGAACGAATGGCGACTCGGACGAATAGAAAAGACTTACGAGGGTCATGATTCAAAAGTCCGTACAGCGGACGTGAGAACAGCTTCAGGCATTTTCACTCGGCCTATCGTGAAGCTTGTTCTCCTACCCAATTCAGAAACTCACTAAATTTATCTTTCTCTTTCCGCCCCGTTTCCCCCTTTTTTAGAATCATGTCTAGTGGACCTAGTGCTTCACGTCGTTGGGAGGTTCTCCGCAAACCTATCGAAGCCCCTTCAACATCCCTAAACAGTGGTGTCAAATCCTCAACCTCAAAAAAAGTGCTAGGATCTCGCTTATGCAAAAGCGATCATGAGCTCCGGAAGTGTCCAAAGTTCCGAAAAATGTCGGTGAGGGAACGATGGGAGACGGTGAAGAAGTATAAATACTGCTTCAATTGTTTGGCTCATTCCCACATGCGGGATAAGTGTGCCAGCCGTGAGCGATGCCTTGATTGCCAGGCCGAGCACCATACCTTTTTGTATCGGCATAATGGCGTTGTTTCGGTCCAGCCCAAGAAGAGGAAGCTGGCAAAAAGAAAATATATACGCAAAATAAGAAATCCGCCCACGGTCACCAGTGCTGCCAGCATCAACAACAACAACAGCGATTTCCGGCAATCCCAGCGCCACGCCCATCCTTCTCTGGTGCCTATCAACCGGCAACAATAGTAATAAATTTTATGTCCGGGAAAATAGTATAATTCTGCCGTTTTTTCATTTTTTAATTATTATATTATTACTTTTTATATTATCTCTTTTATATTAATATCTTATCTTATATCCTTCTTATACCCTTCTTTTCCAATATCATGTATATAGAATATATTTAAAATGAATCGTTAATTTTGAAAAAAAAAATTCCATTACTATTATCATTATATTTCTTACTCCCAGTATTTTGGCCCGCGTTGTCCTTAGCCCTCGTTCTTGCAGTATAGCAAGGGGGCGAGATGTTTACGCGCATAGTGTAAACGTTCACTAATTATTGTTCAGTGGACGATTCTATGTTTTGTTTTTAAGCTGTTTCTTTTTATCTGTATAAACATATTAATAGACACTCCCAAATCTGTTATACTTGTGTTAACACCATACGTACGGTACGTACAAACCCCAATTTAATTATACAAGAAATAAAACCCATTTGTTATAATATAATTTAACCCACTCTATTATATTTTCGAGGAAACAAACATCGTGTTTTGTAACGTGTCGCAAAAAAAGTCAAAATCAATTTAATGATCTTATTGACCAATCAGGAGAGTTCAGCTGTTTTTGAAAGCTGTTATACTTCCATCATAACTACTCATGTGTTATACTATATTCACACTGCAAAGTTAACCATTTGATTCATTCACTGAACCACAATTGCGAATCTTGGAGTTCAGACGATTGTTTTTGTTTCATATTGAAGTTTATATATTTTAGTGCAATACTTTTAGTGACGTTTAGGTTTTCCTTCCAAAAACTAAAGCTTCATTTTATTATATATATGCAACATTTATTTGGTTAATTTATTTTTGTATATTTTTGTGAACGAATTGATTTTTAATTCCCGTCTAAGAAAATTAAGCATTTAAAATAAAAGTGGAGAGTTACTGGTTTTACACCGTTTTAAAAATAATGTAATTTCCATCAGGGGGCATGTTACGGCACTTTATATCGAACGAAATTTGTATTTAAATTGTATGGAAACTTCGATCGATATCGAATGCATTAATTTGGCCCCTGATCTTATAAATTTGAAGCTTCCAAACCGAATCGAACCAAACTAGTCACTTTTCAAAGGGTTATTTCAAACTGAGCTCTATGAACCGTGTCAAAATCGTTTATCGAAATTATATAACTCTGATCGATTAGTGTTCGAACGAACTTACTGACGTTTCAAAGAGTGCCATCCAACTTAAATCTACTGCGAATCGTAACCGATTCGAACAATTAGATTTCGAAAAATTAAAAGAAAAACTATGACATTTTTTTTGATCTGATCAAATAATGTGCACTATTCTTTTGTGAGACTCAAAGGGGTACAACAATCACGAGTAATCACATGTGAATCGGTTGATTAATCCAAAATTTATAGCAGCTTGAAAATTACTATAATAATTTATCTGTTTTGGCAGCTAAATCAGATAAACATGCGATAATTTGTCATCAAAATTGGAGATGATAGTAAATTTATAGAGGTTGGCAGCAAGATTCATAGTGAACTACGATGATTCATTCTGAAAATTTTGTATGGCGAACCATATTGGTTTAAAGGGCTTTATACATGGTCAAAATACTTGCTGAGATTGGTTATAGTATGAGTGAAAATTTGTTAGTATGGGCGACACCAATGATGCTTAAAGGAAAATCAAAAAATTATGATTTTTGGCATGCCAGCTGTCACTTTATATATATGTATATGTGCGAATCCGTCAAGCATAAAACATTTGCATTATAATTATATTTTCATTGTGAACAGTTGTAAAAAAATCGCATTTTAAGAGAAAACTGAAATGTTACTCATACAAAAAAAGTGTAAAATTAAAAGAAAAAAAATGAAAATGATTGATGAAAAAAGGAAGTGTTAGAACTTATTATTGTTTTCTTTATTTAGAGACATTTTTGAAATTTTGTTTACCAAACGAATAGAACAAAATCTAAAAATGATGGGCCATCAAGCATGGCAACATAAAGCCCACAATCACATTTACACGATTTTGACCGTATTTAAACCCCTTAACCATGGTTCGGGCGGAACCACGAATGATAGAGCGAATCTTGAATATTGCTGTCAGTATGAACATACTATTATTGGTTAACAATGAATTACTTGATGGTTTAGTTGATTAACGAAGGGAAGTTTTTTTATGCCATATATACGGTGACCATTAGTATCATGTATGGTGCACACTTAAAATGAAAAAAATTAAGGGAGCTCCTTCAATAGTATTGTCCTGTTATTATTAATTCTTTATCTTTAAGCTCTAAAGCTAAAAGTTCTATTTTTTCAAAATCCTAAAATTCAACATCAGTACAATAACAGTTATAATCATCAAAGTACACTCTAATTTCTGCCAATCCCAAAAGCATTGAAAAGCGAAATAAATATTTTAACGCAAACGAAAACATTGTTGTTTGATAAGCCCTTGGTTATTGAATTTTTTTTATAAAATCAGGGTTATGTATTATTGCCGTAAAAAGCCCTTTTTAGTCTACCTTGCTGTAATTACTACACGCTACAGTCCGGTTGTGCGAAGCAATATTTCCAAAAATGTCACACACGTACTGTGCCGAAAAGATATAGCTAGAATTAATACGTAATTGAAAGTATAAGCATTAAATACAGATTTTAAACAATAATCAAGTAATGATTTTGTATTCATTTGACAATTTTACAAAAGCAGTTGATACTTTTTCCAAATTTAATATTTTAAATTATAAATATTGCTACAATAACAGGAGATCATTTATTTTTGACAGCTTAAAGAAACTACAATAAATTTATTTTTGCCAATTTTGACTATTATTAAAAATTTTAGTGTTATTTTGGAAGCCACTGTCAACCATCTCCTGCCATTATAAACTTGCCCTGTTCATTACATTACTAAATGTTCAAAATATGATAACAACTTTAAATATTCTAAAAAGTTCTAGTAATTTATTATGGATGTGTAATTCCTGCTCCAGTGCTACTAATCTGGGTTTATTTACGAAACTTATGTCTCTATGAACGTATTGAAAACATTAAAAGCTCTCTTCCATCATCTAATATAAACAAACCGAAAACATCTTGTTCTTTAAATAATAATTCAGTCAATGCGTTATTGACTCCAATAAATGCAGTGACTACTCTCCTCTATATACCATAATAATTATTACATACCACGTTTATACGCACGTCTTATTTGCAAATAAAAAAGACGTTGCCGTATAATTTTGCCGTATAACTTTTTTATTGTAACTTATTAACGCAATTAACAAGTCGTGAATAACGACACTATTTGCAACTACAGCAAATGGTATGACAAATGAAGAAACAGTATTACCAAGAATGAGTTTTATATCAATTCTTTAGTAGAATTACACAAGCAAAACCATAGGATTTGAAATTCAAGAAAACACAACAAACAAATTTTATTCGATATAAATCTATTTTGTTTTTCCACCTTCATACAATTAGTCTGCCGTTGGCAAACAATAAAAGTATATAATAAAGGCACAATGAAAAACAAAATCTACACAAACCGTTTTTAAAATCGTTTATTCGACATATTGTCTCAATTAAATTAAAAAGAATTGTTAATGAAAATCGTTTAGAGATGTTGTGATACCGTCAACGGCTTAAGTAAGCAAGTAACAAATTTATTTTAACACGATAGTTTATTTTCATACTACTTTCTGTCAGCATAAGAACTCACGTATTAATATTTTATATCAATGTGCAAAAAAAGGGACTCAGACATGCTAAAAATTTTTAATCTGCTGGGTTACAGTTCTTTCAAGACATTTCTGTGCCCAATTTTAACACTCTATACAGGCTCACTCTGAGAAAAGCCGTGGGGAGACTCTTCACCCAAATCTTAAAAACTAATTTTTGGGGTAGTTAAGTGTAAAAAAAAAATTTTTTATAAGGCTATTTAGGGGGCGAAGAAGGTTGGAGTGGTAGGGCAGGAGAAGATCAGAGAACATATTACCTTCGTCGAAAAGCTTATAAATGAAAATTTTAAAGAATGTAGGCTTAAGGAATACAATTCGTTAAATATTTACACTATTTTTCCATATAATATGTATCTTCAACGCCTACTAAAGTCGCGTGGTCCAAGATTACACCGTGTTAGATAGTCTTACACTTCATAACTGATAAAAAAATATATATATATATATATATATATATATATATATATATATATATGTATATATGTATGTACATACTTTGTGCAGTCCAATTCTTTTTGGAGGGTATTAAAACTGTATTTTGTCCTAGCTTCATCCTAAAAGCTTAAACATTTTATTTTTAAGGAATGTATGTAGGCTTAAGTAATACAATTTCTTAAATTTGTACACTATTTTTGCATATAATAACGCCCACTAAAATGGAAGGGGTCCAAAAATTAATTTTTTTGACATGGCTCCAAGTTTAACGAGTCGGACCTCCTTTCACGTAAAAATATATCCTTTGCTTAACAAAATTACAAAAAAAAACTATGTTGTTTTTTAGAGGTTGGCTTAGTTCTTTTTTGGACAACTTTTTTCCCTCTAACCTAATTCAGCCCATATACCAACTTGACTTATGTTATCAATTTATATTTACACCATGTTTCAAAGGTCTGGATTTTTGCATTTGGACTGAATAGTGGTTTCCACAGAGGGACATGGCTACATTCTCTTAGATTTCATCACTGATCAAGAATATATATACTTTATAGGGTCTCAGATGAATATTTCGCTGCGTTACACACGAAATGACAAAGTGAATATACCCTCCAATTATATTTTGGAGCCTATAGAAAGAAAAGTAGAAATTTCAAGCATTGGTCTAAAAATAGCAATGAATGCAATAACACAACTTAAATAAATTTACATTTTGTTACACTACATAGAGATACCCGTAATTTTATATCATATTGTAGAGTATCTACCAAGTCTACCATGTATTATACACTGGAATGATAAATAATATTTTTGTTAATGTTAAATTAAGTTATTGGAAAGTTAGTTAATATTGTTATTGTTTAGTTTTAAGGAATTCAAAGGGTGCTGTTGGCTGAAGTATTAGAACACGAGACTATGAAGCGGAGGATCGTGAGTTCGAGCCCGCGCTGAGTCATGAAATATTGTGTTGAATTCTTCTGATCAGCATTAGTGCATGTTTGTGTTAGTTGTTGCCAGCCTGTTTCAATGATGAAGGCACAGTCACTAGTCACTGAACATAATTGGCAGCGACTGACACTATCATGTATTAAAAAGTTGAGTAACAGCACCCACCTTCGTCGGCCCTGTAGCAAAAATTAGCCAGCGAATTAAAGGTTGAAATAGCTACAAAAAAACAACTGTCTATCTTCTCATCTTTCCTAATCTGTCCCCTCAATACTATCCCCTCGTTTTCAGTTGCGGCGCAATGCATTGCATACATAGGGGTCATTCACTTGTTTGGATGAAATAAAAATCAATCATATCTTTAATCTTATCTTTAATTTACAAAAGAGCATTCAACTGCTTTTTTCCTTTTTAAAATTCTGGCATTATAATTGCCAGTCTAAATATATTAGAGCCAGTGGCATTTATTAGTGCCGGCTACAATCTAGAGTAGGTAGAGTAGTAAAAATAAGACGAACTACACACATAAATCATTACAATTGGGGGATTCGCACTATAGTTATGAAGTCATAAAATAATAGCACGAAAAATATGACTAGTGTGAACAACCCGTCATAACTTAGTATGCTATTTCAAACATCGATCAGCTGATAAGAAAACAACACATTTGTAATTAGATGTTATCAAAGCAAAAGATAATTAAGATAATTGTAATAAAGTTGCTTGAAAATGCCAAAAAGTCTAAAAACTCCATTTCTATTTAAAATTATTAAATTTGTCTTCTGGTGCGCAAGAATATCTAAATGAATTTGTATGTATAAACTAAACCAGCTGCTGCCTTGATATGAGCCGAATAAATTTTTTTTACGGCGGCATACAGAAAAACGTTGAGTGGCTGCCAGCTACGTAAGTTAAACGAGAAAGATTTTTCACTTGTATATATTTAGTTTTTGCGATTTAGTTCTCTTTTAATTTTTTTTATGTTATAGAAATGTAATTTAATGTACAGACATATAGGTGTGAATAATTTTTTTGCCGTTTTTTAGTCGTGTATCATATATAAGTAACGGCGGCAAACATATACTTTCGCCGTCTCGCCTAAAGATTTTCAACCGTTCGACTCAGATCTCTAGAGATATTTTATGACAAAAGAAAAACATACCTGAAAGAGTGCTATTATTTTATGACTATTTTGTATGCAGCACAACAACAACTTTTTTAAACTGGTCTAAAATATTATGACTTTATGACTATATGACAAAATATCACGAAGTGTGAATACCTCAAATATGTTAATTAGACTCTCCCTATAAATTCGGAGCTTTTACATTGATATCGTTTTACTAAAAAAGAAGCTAATATATGTATTTCAATTATAATCGGTGAAATTTTTGTTTATAATAAAGAAAGTAAATTTTGAGTCCGGCTGTTAATGCAAAGATAAATAAATTTCAACATTATAACGACCAGTTTTCCGCTGGTTGCTGGGATAGAGATCAGCGGTGTCCAAGGTCGGTACATAAATTTCTATTTATGAGGAAGCGTAGCCACCAAAGGGAAATCTTCCGGTGTGATGAATGAAAAACAGGATTTTTCTTGCGGCTACAGGCTCTTTATTGAGATGGCTTAATCTAGAAACTATTTGGAGGGAGCGTGGCCATTCGCAACGGCGTGGCGATAAAAATGGGCAAATTCAAGGCTAATGTTCAGCTTTTACTTGTCTACTACGCGGTTAAGCGTGAGCAGCAAACGTACCCTCTGGTGGGAATTACGATTTCCGTGGCTGACAGTTCACTCCTAACCCCCACTATAGTTTACAGATGGTACTATTTAGGAGTTGGTGTACCAGTTAGAAATTAAGATTTCTTGTGATCTACAAACTCCGCGGTAGTTGTCTCGATGTACCGTAACCCACACGAATCTATACTTGATTATTAAAGCAAATAATATACTATTTAAGAGTTGGTGTACTCTGTAGTTGTTGCCTCAATGGAAGGAAGCCCACGAAAAATTTCTCAGTTATGATTACATTCAATAAACTAGTTCTTAAGAGTTGGTTTACCAGTAAGGGATTTGTCAGCTAAAGTACAATTAAAATATTATAATTAATTTTTGGGCAAGAACCATATAATTATAATAATTCAATCGTGTGCATTGCATATACAAATAATAATATACCAATAATAATATATGCATTGGGATGACGCTGTCAGTTATGTGGGCGAAAACGATGCTGGCGGTTTTCGCTCGTCACAACAGAAGTAAAAAACGACTCACCTCCTCTAGTAAATCCAATAAATTTATTTATTTTTTTATATAATTATTTCAATTCTAAACAGAAGACTAGTCTTTTATTACAGTATACAATACTTTAGTGTTAAAATTTATTTAACGTTTAATGATAAAAGTTTAGAAAAGAACAAATGGCAAGGAAAAATTATTTTTTTAAATTTACGGGATGAAAATTAAATTAAAACAAAGTAATATTTATAACAAATATACTTATTGAGTAAAAAACATGTACACAAATATTATCTTCAGAAAAAATCAAATACAGGCATTGCATAACTATTGCGATGCGAGTTGAATTCACATGATAGGTGCTATAGAATTCACAATCGCAAGAAGTTTGGCGACTTCAACTCGCAAGCACTTACCATAGTGAAGAGGTTAACTTTAAAAAAGTGTACTTCAAAATAACAATAAAACTACACACAAAATAACATAAACAAGTTTTATTTTATTATTAGCAGAAATTAGCACCATTTTCCACCAATTTATGTTAAAAATTTCAATTTCAATAAAAATGTTTCATTTTAGCAATTGTCTGTGGCAATTGTTTTCTTTTTTTACTGGCGATTTAATAAAAACAGCTGATTTTCTTAATGTTCGAAAATATTCATTGTTAGCGTTGTCGAACGTGTACTTGGTAATCATATAAAATGTGCGGTTATTTTTCATTACAATATTGATAATATTATACGGAGCATATTATTTTATTATTTGTACCTTAAAACTCGAAATCGCATTTTAATAGAATTTTCGGAAATACTTTTAAGCATATCTAATTACCCAGTTATTTACTTTGGAATGTATAAAATAAACAAAAAAAACTATTGTGTACTGATTACCTCTCAGGAAATCTACTATTCCAATGTGTATAAATGTATCATCATTAAATAAATTAATATCCCGCCAACGTTTAATAAAATTATAATATCTACATAAGTAAGCTCCGGAATGTCCGTTGGATTGAAGGAATTTCTAACTGACCGCCTTTTAAGACGTTCTTTTCTTAATTGCAGTTTTTAAAGAAAATTATACAGGGTGTTTTTTATACAGTGATACAACTTTGATTTGGCATCACTGCTTTATTTGACCACCCATTTAACAGCTAATAGTTGCTTTTTGTTTAGTTTGCTTTAACATTTCATTATGGCTCGACTTACACCAGAGCAACGCGTGAAAATTGTGGAAATTTTTAATCAAAATAATGGTTCCGTTCGTCAAACTTATAGTGCACTACGTCCATTTTATGACGTACATAATCGTCCTAATATGCATCCCGTGAGACGTTGAACAGTGCGCACTAAAGAATCTATAGCCGCTGTACAAGAAAGCATTGAAAATGATCCCAATCAATCAATTCGTGCCGTTCTCAGCAACTGGGGTCGTGTCCTTCCACTTTATGGAAGATTTTTTTAGTTGTTGAAAATTGGTGTTCCAGATTGCGCCTTGTACGCGCCAACCGTGGCGGCCACATGGCCGAAATCATATTTAAAAATTAATGTCATCAAATTTTCTATCCAATAAAGACCGTTTCATTGATATCAAAAATATAACTATGTTTTATTATGATTTAAACTTGTATCACTATAAAAAACACGCGATATTAAGCAAGAATGTTGCTGGCATTTTCGCATTTTTGTTTATTCATGTTTTACACCCCTAAAACATATGTTTTTATTTTTCGAACATAACTGAGAAAATAACAAACCACAAGCAAAACCCGTGAGTTATGTGAGCAAAATGCGAACATGTAGAATCAAGTTGGGCGATTTTCAACTCACATGCGATTTAAAAATTATGCGAGTCTCAGAACATGCCTGATTATGTTATTTTGAATCTCTGTGCGATACTAACTAATTGCAAATTATTAGGGAGATAAAAAATTGGCAATCATAAATTAGGCTGAATTTTATAAATCTTCTGCAGTGATAAGATCTTGTGAAAATTAGTCGATTATAAAGATGTGTTGGCTGCTGCGTATAAATAATTCTATTTAGAAAAGTGAGTACCCTTGTTTTCAAAATATCATCAAACTGAATACCATATAATTTTATTGCAAACGGTGATATAGACGCTAATTTTTCCAAACCATACACATTATAATTTTGTATACCGTGTTGAGTTTTCGTTTGCTAGTAGTGTCACAGCTGCCAAATAACTCACAACCATACATAAGAACCGGCATTAAATTATATATAATAAATTATATACAAAATTAATTTTTTTTTTGATAGGGTCATTTAGGGGACAAAGGGAAAGGAGAGGGTAGGGTAGAAACAGGCAGTCATAAAACTTTAAAAATAAATGCTTGGGATGATTACATATAAAATTAAAAAATTTTTTTTTTGGTAGGGTCATTTAGGTGGTGAAGGGGGAGGAGGGGGTAGGGCAGAGGAGTACCAGGTATCGTCACAGCTTCGTCATTAAAGCTTAAAAATTTTATTTTTAAGGAATGTAGGCTTAAGTAAAACAATTTGTTAAATTTTTCCAAATAATTTTTTTTTATTTTATGGCTCCAGTTTAAGGCGTTGGACAGTATATGACTTAACAAAATAACCAAAAAACTTTGAAAATTATGTTGTTTTTTTTGGGTTGGTTTAGTTCTTCTTAGGGGAACTTTTTTCTCTCTTGCCCGATTTAGCCCATCTCCGAACTTAACCTGCTTTAAAATATATCTGTACAAAATTTCAAGAGTCTAGCTCTTTTCGTTTGGACTGAATCGTGATTTCCTCAGACGCACAGACGGACGGACATGCTCAGATCGTCTTACATTTCATCACTGATCAAGAATATATATACTTTATGGGGTCTGAGATGGATATTTCGATGCGTTACAAACGGAATGACAAAGTGAATATACCCTCCACATCTTTTTTGGAGGGTATAAAAAGATATAGCAAATATTTAACATTTTGCATAGTTACATATCTCAAAAATAAAATAAGCTATAAACCATAAATAAACCGCACTGTTCCTGATTTGACTTTTGAAAATAGGATGTTGGTGTCGGCGGCATGAAATAACTCCACACGAAATAAGTCCCCAAAAATTAAATTAAATAAATACCCAATCTTTGGGTACTTATTTCATATGAAATAAATCACCAATTCTTAAAATGAAATAAATCCCTAATGAAATGAAATAACTCCCAAAATGAAATGAGTCCTCAATATTTAGAGACTTATTTTGATGTACATTTAAAACATTAAATGAAGTTTAATGAATGTAGTAAGAATTTTAACTAACATTTTATATTGCTATATTAAATTGAATTAAGATTTTATAGGCTAATTGTTCGAAATTTTAATTTAAATCTCAAAAAGACATGATAAATATTCCAAGGCACAAAGGCAAGTCAACATCACTTTTTGTTATTCAACTTACACAGCAGAGCAGAACAGCTGTTTTCGAAAGACGCAACCCTTTCATCATCAGGGCTCATGTGTATTGTGTTTGTCAACACTTATTAGGTGGATCAGTTGAATGTGATAACAGTTCCTATTTACATAAATTTTATTGTGAAAAGGGATACGAGAACTGTATCAACCTGATGTAAACATGTTATTGTTATAATACCCGTGCTATCGTTTGATTATTTTTCTTCATATCCCATTTTTCTGAATTTTTTGTTCCATCATACCTAAGTCAAACTTTTTTGGTTTGAATTGTATACTTAAGTACATGTGAACGTTTTTCAAATTTATTATTGGTAGCTCAAGCCTTAGCTTAAATTTGTATGTAGTAAGAATTTTAACGAACATTTTATATTGCTATATTAAATTCAATTAAGATTTTATAGGCTAATTGTCCGAAATTTTAATTTAAATCTCAGAAAGACATGATAAATATTCCAAGGCACAAAGGCAAGTCAACATTAGTTTGAAAATCATTAATGAAATTTAATGATGTTTTATTTACATTATCTGAAAAATTTAAACAAAAACTTGCATTGACTCTTCAACTGTTTGACGACAACAAGGACAATTGTAATTTTTTAGCATCCGCCATTACTTTTAAGGTGCTTACATGGAATAAGTACAGTATTTGGTGTTTTGTCCTGATAAATAACACGCAAATTGTCATTATTAATAATCGGTAGTTCAAAACTTTAATTTTCTGATTCTTCATCGGTAGATTCTTTTTTAAAGATATCGTCTTATTTATATTACAAAGAAGATTAAAATTTACAGGCAAAACTTTTATTGTAGTTCACTTTACTTTAAGTTTTTTGACACTATAAGTTTAGTTCTTCTTTATAATATAAATAAAACTATTTTATTTATATTAAGGTTTCATTTCTGTCAAGCCATTAGAAGGAATATAAGCAAACGAAAGACTCTGCTTCAATATATAAGATCCTCATCAGGCAGCTCTGCTCTACCATAAATTAATGGCTCTCAGTTTACTTCCACCGAAATTAATAAGACAGCATTTCTTGAAATAAAATCAAAATTTTTTTGATGGATAGTGGGCGTCAGTAGTATGAATAAGGGGTTTCTAGATAGAAATGTGCAAAGGAAAAATGTGCATACCTTAACCCTTTAACGGTCGATGGGGTTAAATTCGACCCCATGATATTTTGTGTTATGAGGCGGCAGCGTGTTCGGTTTTGCTTAAAGTGAAGTCGTGGTGGGGGTTCGGTTTTGCTTAAAGTGAAGTCGTGGTGGGGGTTCGGTTTTGCTTAAAGTGAAGTCGTGGTGGGTGGTTCGGTTTTGCTTAAAGTGAAGTCGTGGTGGGGGGGTTCGGTTTTGCTTAAAGTGAAGTCGTGGTGGATGTTATTTTTGTTGAAGTGAAGTCGTAACATTTAATGTGTTCGTTAGAGGGTTAATACAATATGAATTAAACTACATTAGGGCGGTTTACGAAAGTCTGTGATTTTTTTGCTAGTATTTAATAAATAAAATTCATTTACTGCGGTATATATTAATATCCCTAATACTATTTGTTATCAGTATAAAATGTTAACCACATTATTTAATTAAGTGTAGTGGTAATAAAATAAAATCAAATTAATAAAACATATTCATTGTTGTACCAAACTCTAAGGGGTGATTATACTTTTAGTTATTTATTCACAAAAAAAAAATTAATAAAATAAATCAAATTAAAATGGGTGGCAACTTTATTTGTGATATCTGTGGAAAAGTGTACAGCCGCAACTTTTCATTAAATAGACATATCAGGATACATCATCATCAAGGTTATTCATTAAGGTGTACGACTTGCAACATTAATTTTTCAAGTAAGCAAGATTATCTAAAACATATCCACTTAATAGAGCATCAAAATAATCAAAAGAAAGAAATTATACACTGTAAGGAGTGTAAAGAAGATGTAGTAAGGAAACTGTGGTTATATCATCAACGCACAAACAAACATAAAGATAATTGTTTAAAAATTGTTGATGAAATCAATAATATAAAGTGTTTAGATGCTTGTTTCAAAAACCGTATTACTACATTTCGGTTTAAAAACAACAATATGGATAATCTAAATCCCGAATTGTTTTTCAATAACATAAAGGATAATGTAGCATGTGTTTTGAAAGATCATCTACAAAAACATACAAGTTTAAAATTTAATTTCGAATTACTCTGTGAATATATGAAGATGAAAGACGATGAAGAACCCACAATTACTATAATACTACATCAAACAAAAATGTATATTTTGTCTTTAACTAACCATATGAATGATATTGATAGATTTTATGCAAATAAATGTGAAATAATTATGCAAAAAATGGATGAGTTCCAAGAACGTGATAGTGGTTTTGCGTTAACAAAAATTAATCACCTTGATGTTAATATTAATAAATATGCATGTATAAAAGGTTCACAGTATATTTCTTTACCAACATACATATCAAAAAAAAAAGGTTGTGTTAATATACAAAACAATGACGTATACTGTTTTAAATGGGCTATTATATCAGCGCTATATCCAATAGAAAATAATAGTGTAATTTGTTCTTCGTATAACATAACCAACATTCAAGATGATATTATAGTCCTGGAAAATAATATATTATTAAATTTTAAAAATTTAAATTTCCCGCTATCTGTCAACAAAATACAGCAGTTTGAAGACAACAACCCGGGAATAAGCATAAATGTCTTTGGTCTGGAAAGATCTTTTGAAAAGAAGAAAACATCTATACTTGAAAAAGATACGTATTTAGAAGTTTATAATGTTGTGGGACCATATTATTTCTCTCAAGAAGAAAAAAGTAAACATATAAATTTATTATTGATGGAAGATGAAGAACGATTCCATTATGTCTGGATAAAAAATATATCATGGTATGTTTATCGTTATTTAAATTTATACTCAAAGTGAAATTAAACTAATTAAAAAAATGTTTCCTTTTATATTTCTTTAATTATAGATTATTAAGAAGTCAATTTACAAAACATAAAAATAAGGTGTATATTTGTAATACATGCCTCATACACTTTTACAAAGAATCATCTTTAAAGAAACATAAGGAGGAATGCAACAAAATTGTAACTATAATGCCAACCGATAAAAATTCTATACTTAGATTTAAGAATCATAAAAACCAACTAGATGTTCCGTTTGTAGTTTATGCAGATTTCGAATGTATTCTGGAATCAGTTGATATTCAAAACTCAGCTAATATTAATTCAGTACAAAAGCATATTCCATTAGCATTTAGTTATTATATTAAATGTTCCTATAATTCGAGTTTAGATATACATAGAATTTATAGTGGTGAAAATGCATCAACACATTTTTTTAAAAGTTTAGTCGAGGACGCATTATATATTTATAGTAACTATTTGAGTGTAGTAATACCAATGAAACCTTTAACGTTTATACAACAAAAAAGACAAGATGAAGATATGAATTGTCATATATGCGGTGAAATCATATCTATTGGAGATAAAGTAACTGACCATTGTCATCTAACAGGTGATTATAGAGGTCCTGCACATAATATATGTAAGTTAGAGTATCAAATTGGAAATTTTATCCCTATATTTTTTCACAACCTTTCTGCATATGATTGTCATTTATTTATAAGAGAACTTTCATCAGTAGCAGGTGATATAAAAATCATTCCTTTAAATAAGGAATTATATGTATCCGTATCGAAGAGAATTAGGGTGAGTGAAAAAGATACTATTGAGCTACGTTTTCTCGATTCATATCGTTTTATAGCATCAAGTTTAGATCAACTTGCAGGTTTCTTGTCTGATGATGATTTGAAAACTATAAAATCGGTTTGTTTAAATGATAATGAATTTGATTTAATGAAACGTAAAGGTGTCTTTCCCTATGATTATTTGGATTCAAAGAATCGTCTCATGGAAACACAATTACCACCTCGTTCTCTCTTCTTTAATAAACTAACTGATGAAGCGTGTAGTGAAGATAATTATAAACATGCTGAAAAGGTATGGAATACATTTAGATGTACGACTCTCTTGGACTATGTACTATTATACTTGAAAGTAGATGTTTTATTACTATGTGATGTTTTTGAAAATTTCCGTAAAGTTTGCAAAAACATTTATAATTTAGATCCATGCCAATATTATACTGTTCCTGGATTATCTTGGGATGCAATGTTGAAAAAAACAAGAATAGAGTTAGAACTATTAACTGACATTAACATGTATAATTTTGTTACACGTGGTATTAGGGGAGGAATTGTTCAATGTTGTAAACGACATTCTGTAGCTAACAATAAATATGTAAGCGATTATGATTCTACTAAAGAATCGAATTATCTTATTTATTTAGATGTAAACAATTTATACGGTTATGTCATGTCGCAGTACCTTCCTTATAAAAATTTTGAATGGGTTGAAAACATTGAAAATTTTAATTTTAATGCTGTGGAAGATGATTCACCATTAGGGTATATATTGGAAGTGGATTTAGAATATCCATCCACCATACACGATCATCACAATGATTTCCCATTTTGTGCAGAAAATAAAAAAAATGAACATATGAAACAGTCTAAATTAATAACGGATTTAAATGATAAAACTAAATATGTAATACACTATAGAAATCTTAAACAATGTATTAAACATGGTCTTATTCTAAAGAAAATTCATAGAATTCTTAAATTCAATCAGTCGGATTGGTTGAAAAGGTATATTGATTTAAATAATTATCATAGAACCAATGCCGAAAATGAATTTGAAAAAAATTTTTTTAAATAATGCGGTATACGGTAAAACACTGGAAAATGTAGCTAAGAGAAAAGATGTTAAAATAGTTTGTTCATGGGAGAGTAGAGGTAAGAGGTTGGGAGCTAGAGCTCTTATAGCTAAGCCAAATTTCCATAGTTTACTTAAGATTCAAGAAGAAATGATTGTCATTGAAATGAAATGGGTCGTCATAAAGATATTGATAGTTTTTATTTATGTCAAACTTATACACGTATATCAAAACACTTGATTCGCGATAATGCTAATATGATTATAATTTTTAAACAGGATGTAATGAATATTAAGCATATTTACAATGATCATGTTGGTTCTGATATGACTTTGAAAACATTTCATAAGTTATGTGCTGAGTGTTGGAAAGAAAAATATGGTTTTCTAGTTATTAACAAAGATGATTCTATGAATAATGGTCGATATAGAAAAGGTTTCGATATATTTATAAATCTATAAAAGAAATACATACAGATATTTTAAAATCAGTACAAGATTAATTATTAAACTAATAGCTTCTCAACTATTAAACCGCTAACTGCTAAACTGATCTGTTTTGAATCTGTTTCTAATTCAATCTATAAATATGAACACAAATCTAGTTAATAATCTTATTAAAACTCGAAATATTTTAAAAAAGAAATATAAGAATATTTTGCTTGGAGAAATTGCAAATGATGAATTGTTGGAAAAGACATTGAAACCAATATCAAAACCGTTAAAAGAATTAGTTCAATCAACTAATAATAATAATAACATTATAAAACATGAAAAATATCCGGATAACTCTTTTAAACATGATCTTGAGAATAATAAAGTTGCCTTCAGTACGCCCTATAAAAAGAGTAAGCTTGATTATAGCACGTTTTCTCCAAGATTTGATAACAAGAAAATCGAGAAAAGTTCAAACACGTTTCAATCATTTGATGATGAAAATGATCATGATGACTATGATGATGATGATGATAATAATGATAATGTTGATAATGAGGATGATAACAATGATGCTGATAACACCATTACAATACATCCCAATCAAAGTGTTCAATATAAGTTATCAGAAGTTAACTTAAATATATATGATAAAACCTATGGTCCTCATAAGGATAAAAATCAAATATGGAGACTGGGTAATGAACCCATCGCTTTCAATGCAACCAATATTACTGTAGGTAATTTAAAATGGCCCTTCACATCAGGTTTATATGAATTGTTAGTTTATAAGAAACCAATCAGTTATAATAAAACAGATTTAAATAATTATAAACAAATATTGGAGATGACTAATGTTCATAAACGAAATAACAGTATTAATGGTCAAATTAAAGGAAATCGTTCAATTAAATATACAACGATTATTAAAAACCTATTTAAACAACAGAAAATTCATGAGGGAAAAGGTTTAATGAAACTGAATAGAAAAAAGCATAACTATGTTTATTGGAATGATCCTAACGAATTGGTTGATAGATTGCGTCTTTTGATTTCATCAACAACAGCTGGTCACTCAAATCATAATAATGAAATTGTATCAATTATTGAGGAATTGAGAGAAGCAAAAATTATTATATAAATAGACTTAAAAATGTTTAACAATTCATATTCATAAAATGCCTATCGATAAGTTTGGACATTATATTGAAAAATCTGTAAGATACCAAAATCAACATTTCAAGATTCATTTGGATAGTGATCGTAATTTCAACTTTAACTTGCGGAGAATAAAAAATATTGCTAGTCCTGTATTGGAAAACGATGCTGTAAACAAAATTTACATGAAAAGTTATTTAAGTGAAATAAAGAAACAACTGGATACAATGTATATGGAGAGAATTAAGGGAATGGAGGATCGTTTTAACGAAATAATACAACAACAAAACGTGTTGATTACAGAAAAATTTGATAATGTAGAAACACGTTTAAGTAAATTAATACATGATCAAAGTATAATACTAAATAATCTCAATCAATCACTAAAAGAAATGAGATCATTATTTAATCACAAAATTGATTCAGTTGAAGAACATCTAAATGAAAAAACGAAGCTCATTACACACCATTTAAACATAGATATATAAATCGTTTTTGATTTAAATTCAATATCAACAGCATTTAAATTGATGTAATCTAAGATAGACGTTAGAAATGGAGCGACAAGAAGTGGTTCAGGAGCTTCATAAGCAAGCACGTAGAAATTTCATTCGACGTCGAGTGGTGATCAAGGGAATTGATGATCTTTGGCAAGCAGATCTTGTTGAAATGGGTGTTTACTCAAAATATAACAAAGGCTATAGATTTATTTTAACAGTTATAGATACATTTTCAAAGTTTGCTTGGGCTGTACCCGTAAAATCTAAAAGTAGTTAAGATATAACCAATGCTATGCAATCTATTTTTTCGCTAAAGAGAATTCCAAAAAACTTGCAAACAGATAATGGTAAAGAGTTCTATAATAAAATATTTCAAAACTTGATGATAAAACATAATATCAACCACTATTCTACATATAGTATCATGAAAGCGTCCATTGTAGAACGATTTAATAGAACTCTAAAAGGAATGATGTGGAAAAATTTTAGTCTACAAGGAAATTATCAATGGATACATATATGCAAGGATTTAATTAATCAATATAATAATAAAAAGCATAGAACAATTGGAATGACGCCAAAGTCTGTTAACACAGAAAATGAAAGTTCTATACTAAAACAAGCCTATAATCATCCCAAAATATATAAATTTGGTAAACTAAAAGTTGGAGATCACGTTCGAATTAGCAAATATAAACATATTTTTTCAAAAGGATATACTCCAAACTGGACAACTGAAATTTTTAAAATTCGTACTTTACAAAACACAAACCTCATTACTTATTTATTGGAAGACTATCAAAGGAATCCGATTGTTGGTGGATTCTATGAACATGAACTATTAAAGACACATTTTCCAAATACATACTTGATTGAAAATGTTATTAAAACTAAGGGGCACCAGGCGTACGTAAAATGGTTGGGATTTTCCAATCAACATAATTCTTGGATCAATAAAGATGAACTTCAATAATATTATATATACTTCAATATGAGATTTATTTTTATTATATTATAAAATTCTCAAAAAAAATAAAATAATGTATAAAAAAGTTTTGTTTTGATTTTTTTTTTATTTCTAAACGATTAAATTTTATATCAACTTAGTTGAGTAAGGTTAAGAACAAGCACGATTAAATTTTATTCACACAAAAACAAATTGTGGTTACTTGTGTTTAAAATTCCTATTCAATAGATAACTATAGTTTAAAATAAAAACAAACTAAAATATTTTAATGATATTCTTTATTTATTTATTTATTTATTGTTTTTTCACGTTATATATATATATTCACTTATAATCTAAAATCACTTAATACTATTGTACAATATTATCACTTGAAGATGATGTTAATACATTTTCATTGGGATATGATGATGATGATGATGGTTGTTGACTATTTATTGCATAATGTCCCCATGCATATGTATTAATACTATTATCTCTAATAAATCGCTTATCATCTAAATAACTTAATGCTAATTTACTAATGTGTTGAGTATATATTTCATGAATCTTTGATCTAAATACATACATAGAATCATAGTACATTTTTTTTTCAAATAAACATTTTCTAAAGTCATTAATCGTTAGTCTATTGGTTACGCATTTTTTAACTCCTTTAATTTTTTTAATTTCTTTTTCCTCTTCATCAATTTTAATTGAATACATTTTAGCGCGTAAACCAATGAACTCTTTAATTATTTTACCATTACATTCATCCTTCATCATTCCTAAAACCTTTTTGTTTAACAAGGGTATATTAAAAACATTATCTTTCGGATAAGCAGACGTATCAAACTGTAAGATGATATCATCTAGAATATCCTTATATAGATCATATGTCTTAATATCGTAAACAAAGGAATCAGTATCCATATAATTCAGATAAATATTTTCCTGATATTTAGGTTTCATGTATTCATAATGGAAATTATACATTTTCAACTTAGATAATTCTAGAACAGAAAACCCAATATAAATTGGTTTATTATATTCCGTTCGCACTCGACTCATTTCAATGACAATCATTTCTTCTTGAATCTTAAGTAAACTATGGAAATTTGGCTTAGCTATAAGAGCTCTAGCTCCCAACCTCTTACCTCTACTCTCCCATGAACAAACTATTTTAACATCTTTTCTCTTAGCTACATTTTCCAGTGTTTTACCGTATACCGCATTATTTAAAAGTTTAAAAAAATTTTTTTCAAATTCATTTTCGGCATTGGTTCTATGATAATTATTTAAATCAATATACCTTTTCAACCAATCCGACTGATTGAATTTAAGAATTCTATGAATTTTCTTTAGAATAAGACCATGTTTAATACATTGTTTAAGATTTCTATAGTGTATTACATATTTAGTTTTATCATTTAAATCCGTTATTAATTTAGACTGTTTCATATGTTCATTTTTTTTATTTTCTGCACAAAATGGGAAATCATTGTGATGATCGTGTATGGTGGATGGATATTCTAAATCCACTTCCAATATATACCCTAATGGTGAATCATCTTCCACAGCATTAAAATTAAAATTTTCAATGTTTTCAACCCATTCAAAATTTTTATAAGGAAGGTACTGCGACATGACATAACCGTATAAATTGTTTACATCTAAATAAATGAGATAATTCGATTCTTTAGTAGAATCATAATCGCTTACATATTTATTGTTAGCTACAGAATGTCGTTTACAACATTGAACAATTCCTCCCCTAATACCACGTGTAACAAAATTATACATGTTAATGTCAGTTAATAGTTCTAACTCTATTCTTGGTTTTTTCAACATTGCATCCCAAGATAATCCAGGAACAGTATAATATTGGCATGGATCTAAATTATAAATGTTTTTGCAAACTTTACGGAAATTTTCAAAAACATCACATAGTAATAAAACATCTACTTTCAAGTATAATAGTAAATAGTCCAAGAGAGTCGTACATCTAAATGTATTCCATACCTTTTCAGCATGTTTATAATTATCTTCACTACACGCTTCATCAGTTAGTTTATTAAAGAAGAGAGAACGAGGTGGTAATTGTGTTTCCATGAGACGATTCTTTGAATCCAAATAATCATAGGGAAAGACACCTTTACGTTTCATTAAATCAAATTCATTATCATTTAAACAAACCGATTTTATAGTTTTCAAATCATCATCAGACAAGAAACCTGCAAGTTGATCTAAACTTGATGCTATAAAACGATATGAATCGAGAAAACGTAGCTCAATAGTATCTTTTTCACTCACCCTAATTCTCTTCGATACGGATACATATAATTCCTTATTTAAAGGAATGATTTTTATATCACCTGCTACTGATGAAAGTTCTCTTATAAATAAATGACAATCATATGCAGAAAGGTTGTGAAAAATATAGGGATAAAATTTCCAATTTGATACTCTAACTTACATATATTATGTGCAGGACCTCTATAATCACCTGTTAGATGACAATGGTCAGTTACTTTATCTCCAATAGATATGATTTCACCGCATATATGACAATTCATATCTTCATCTTGTCTTTTTTGTTGTATAAACGTTAAAGGTTTCATTGGTATTACTACACTCAAATAGTTACTATAAATATATAATGCGTCCTCGACTAAACTTTTAAAAAAATGTGTTGATGCATTTTCACCACTATAAATTCTATGTATATCTAAACTCGAATTATAGGAACATTTAATATAATAACTAAATGCTAATGGAATATGCTTTTGTACTGAATTAATATTAGCTGAGTTTTGAATATCAACTGATTCCAGAATACATTCGAAATCTGCATAAACTACAAACGGAACATCTAGTTGGTTTTTATGATTCTTAAATCTAAGTATAGAATTTTTATCGGTTGGCATTATAGTTACAATTTTGTTGCATTCCTCCTTATGTTTCTTTAAAGATGATTCTTTGTAAAAGTGTATGAGGCATGTATTACAAATATACACCTTATTTTTATGTTTTGTAAATTGACTTCTTAATAATCTATAATTAAAGAAATATAAAAGGAAACATTTTTTTAATTAGTTTAATTTCACTTTGAGTATAAATTTAAATAACGATAAACATACCATGATATATTTTTTATCCAGACATAATGGAATCGTTCTTCATCTTCCATCAATAATAAATTTATATGTTTACTTTTTTCTTCTTGAGAGAAATAATATGGTCCCACAACATTATAAACTTCTAAATACGTATCTTTTTCAAGTATAGATGTTTTCTTCTTTTCAAAAGATCTTTCCAGACCAAAGACATTTATGCTTATTCCCGGGTTGTTGTCTTCAAACTGCTGTATTTTGTTGACAGATAGCGGGAAATTTAAATTTTTAAAATTTAATAATATATTATTTTCCAGGACTATAATATCATCTTGAATGTTGGTTATGTTATACGAAGAACAAATTACACTATTATTTTCTATTGGATATAGCGCTGATATAATAGCCCATTTAAAACAGTATACGTCATTGTTTTGTATATTAACACAAGCTTTTTTTTTGATATGTATGTTGGTAAAGAAATATACTGTGAACCTTTTATACATGCATATTTATTAATATTAACATCAAGGTGATTAATTTTTGTTAACGCAAAACCACTATCACGTTCTTGGAACTCATCCATTTTTTGCATAATTATTTCACATTTATTTGCATAAAATCTTTCAATATCATTCATATGGTTAGTTAAAGACAAAATATACATTTTTGTTTGATGTAGTATTATAGTAATTGTGGGTTCTTCATCGTCTTTCATCTTCATATATTCACAGAGTAATTCGAAATTAAATTTTAAACTTGTATGTTTTTGTAGATGATCTTTCAAAACACATGCTACATTATCCTTTATGTTATTGAAAAACAATTCGGGATTTAGATTATCCATATTGTTGTTTTTAAACCGAAATGTAGTAATACGGTTTTTGAAACAAGCATCTAAACACTTTATATTATTGATTTCATCAACAATTTTTAAACAATTATCTTTATGTTTGTTTGTGCGTTGATGATATATCCACAGTTTCCTTACTACATCTTCTTTACACTCCTTACAGTGTATAATTTCTTTCTTTTGATTATTTTGATGCTCTATTAAGTGGATATGTTTTAGATAATCTTGCTTACTTGAAAAATTAATGTTGCAAGTCGTACACCTTAATGAATAACCTTGATGATGATGTATCCTGATATGTCTATTTAATGAAAAGTTGCGGCTGTACACTTTTCCACAGATATCACAAATAAAGTTGCCACCCATTTTAATTTGATTTATTTTATTAATTTTTTTTTGTGAATAAATAACTAAAAGTATAATCACACCTTAGAGTTTAGTACAACAATGAATATGTTTTATTAATTTGATTTTATTTTATTACCACTACACTTAATTAAATAATGTGGTTAACATTTTATACTGATAACAAATAGTATTAGGGATATTAATATATACCGCAGTAAATGAATTTTATTTATTAAATACTAGCAAAAAAATCACAGACTTTCGTAAACCGCCCTAATGTAGTTTAATTCATATTGTATTAACCCTCTAACGAACACATTAAATGTTACGACTTCACTTCAACAAAAATAACATCCACCACGACTTCACTTTAAGCAAAACCGAACCCCCCCACCACGACTTCACTTTAAGCAAAACCGAACCCCCACCACGACTTCACTATAAGCAAAACCGAACACGCTGCCGCCTCATAACACAAAATATCATGGGGTCGAATTTAACCCCATCGACCGTTAAAGGGTTAAGGTATGCACATTTTTCCTTTGCACATTTCTATCTAGAAACCCCTTATTCATACTACTGGCGTCATTTTGCAAATTTCATCATAATTAAATATTTGATATTAGCTTTTGAATAACTGCACTGTACAAGTCTTCATTTCTTGAAAAATTTTACATATCTATGTCTGTCAGAAGCTCTAATTCTATATTTGTATGCTTCAACATAGCATCCCACGGTGCGATCTAAGTAGACATCTTTGCAAACCTTTCTCAAACTTTCAAATACATCCGCATATATATATATATATATATATATATATATATATATATATATATAGATATATACATATATATATATATATATATATATATATATATAGATATATACATATATATATATATATATATATATATATATATATATATATATAGATATATACATATATATATATATATATATATATATATATATATATATATATATATATATATATATATATATATATATATATATATTAGGCAGCCTGCCAATTATTTTTCAAAGTTGGAATTTGTTTCACGCCAACCCCCAGATTGGTTCGAATTGCTAAAAAAAATGGTCACTTAAAAATTTGAGCTCAATCGGATAAGGGATAGGGTGCCCCTGACCCCCCAAAATCTGAAAAATACCAGATTTTTGATTTTGGTTGTCAATAACTTCGTTAATATTTATTTCACAAAAAAGATTGTTAGTCAAAGTTATAGATCAAACTCAGAGGAACAACCTTTGCTCACAATTTTTTTTTGCAGCTCTAATACCTACCGAATTAAAACAAGTAAAAGTGCTATATTCGGCTGTGCCGAATCTTAAATACCCTTCACAGATGTAATTCTTCTTTGTTTCTTTCTTGCTTAAACAGAAAGTAGGTTTTATTAAATAAAAAACAAAATGATGTTATCGGTTACTTTTATATATAAGAAAACGTTTAAATATTTTAGCTAGGAAGCGAAATGTTTGGCTCTTCTTATATATAATACCTCTGAACAAAAAATTTGCAAAAATATTAAATAAAAAATCTGTTGCATGAACCCCAAAAAGTTCTAATTGTCCAACTGTCTTTTAGATTTTATTTTTATTTGTAATACCATATTTATTTCTTTCTGATATAATTCATTATAGAAATCTAAAATAGCAAATTATATGGTTACTTTTATGAATCAGAAAATGTCGATATTCCAACCCTGAAATTGGATTTTTAATTTTATTGGTTTTTAATACCAATTTAACTCTTCCCGAAGTATAAAAAAGATTTCATTCACAAAAAACCAAAATAAGGAACTTATATGGGTACTTTTATGTACTAAAAAATTTAGATTTTCCAACCCTGGAACCGAAGATTTAATTTTTAAAATTTTTAATGCCAATTTAATTCTTAACGAAGTATAAAATATGCTTAATTTACTGAAAAAACAAAATTTGGAATTTATGTGGGTACTTTTATGTACCGAACCATTTCGATTTTCCAACCCTGGAACCGAATTTTTATTTTTTTAATACTAATTCAATTTTTTCTGATATATAAAATAGGTTTAATTCACTAAAAACAAAATAATTGGAATTTATGTGGGTACTTTTATGTACCGAAAATATTTCATTTGTCCAACCCTGGAGTTGAAATTTTGTTATTTTAAGATCTTAATACCAATTTTGTTCTTCCTGAATTATAAAACAGTTTTAATTAGCAAAAACAACAACGTCAATTGCCTTTTTGGTTTCTTTTATGCATAAAAAATATTTCAATTTCCCAACCTTGGGAAGGAAATTTAATTTTGTTTTTGTTTTTTTATTAATGCAACTCCTAATGAGGCATGAAATAGTTTTATTTAAGAAAAACTTAAAATTTGTAAACATTTCGGTCATTTTCATGTACTACAAAATATTGCAGTTATCCAACCCTGAAATCGAAATTTTTATTTTTTTTAATATTTGATACCAATTTTGTTTTTTCTGAATTAAAAAAATTTATGGAAAGGAAACTTATGCAAATTTGTGGAAAGGAAATGGACAAAACAAATTGTTAATTTGGTAAACATATTTGTAATCTTTTGGTTCCGGATTGCACAGACATTAATTTTGCTACATTTTCTCAATAATTACTTCGGCAGTGTTTTTTTTATAACAACAAATTCGTTTTTGTAATTAGTTACAAAGAAATACGTGTTTTTATGTAATACAATATGTAATGAAAATATACTTTTCATTTAACAGCTGATGGGGTGACCATATCAATAAGTAGGCAACAGGAGGAAATACTATATTAAATAAAGTGTTCCAAATTAATAAAAACACATCCGAAAGATAGAATTTTGTGTGACGGATAATGAATTTTTAGTGTGGTCTGATCTGATCTGATTCTAGGAACAAGTTCCATTGAATCGTCCAGTATTAACTGCTGGCGTATCGAAAACCAAAGCTTTTACATAATTTTGCAGACCACATTCAAAAAGCGATTTGCAAATAGCCGTTGCTTGTGCTCTCCCAATACCACTCTTTAATACAGGATTATAATAATATTTTATCAAGAAGCGAAGAACAAAAACAATAAATGTTGCAATAGTTACCATTTACGTTTTCCAAATTGCAATAAAGAACCCATGTTTTAAATAAACAAAAACCAAAGCCATAACCAAAAAAAAAATATTTGCCACATATAAAATTAATATATAAACGTATAATTTTATTTCTCATGTAACGCTTATACTTAAGTAAATGAATTCACCCATATAAACATATGAATAAATCCATGGTTTTTCGTTTATTTGTTTTGATCTATAGCCTTTACTAACATTTTTTTTTTAAATAAATACAAACGAAGTTATTGACAATCAAAGTCAAAAATCAAGTATTTTGTAAATTTTGGGTGGTCAGGGGCACCCTATTCCCTCATTCGATTGAGCGCAAATTTTTAAGAGACTATTTTTTAGCAATTCGAACCAATCTTCAAAAAAATTTTCCCGTATAGTTATTTGGCACCCTAATATATATGTATATATTGTTCTCCAAGGATCGATACTTGGACCATTGTTGTGGAACTTAATGTATAATGGAGTACTAAGGTTGAGTTTACCTGAGAGAGTAAAGATTGTGGGATTCGCAGACGATATAGCGCTGGTGTGTGAAGCTAAGGAATTGCTGGAAGCAGAAACCATTGCAAATGCCAGCGTACAATTAGTAAAGTCCTGGATCACTGCAATGGGATTGACTCTAGCTGATCATACAACCGAAGCGGGTTTGATTAGTAGTAGTAAGACTAGGGAAACTATTACCCTCAATGTTGGCACCTGTTCCATAGAATCAAAGGCATTTCTGAAATATCTGGGCGTGATGATTGACACACGGCTATCTTTTCGCGAGCACTTGAGATATATAGCATCCAAAGCGTCATGGACCTGTTTGGCGCTATCTCGGATTATGCCAAACACGAGAGGGCCAAAGTATCTTCAGAGGAAACTGCTCGCTGGAGTAGTAAGGAGCATTATCCTATATGCACACCCGGTATGGTCAGACTCACTTAGATATTCCACATATGTGGGGCTGGTATCCCCTGTGTTTAGGCTAGCTGCCTTAAGAGTATGTAGTGCATTTCGGACAGTGTCGGACGAGGCGGCTTTTACCATTGCGGGTATGATCCCTATCGATTTAGAAATCATGAATAGGGATAACTCTGACTTATGTATGCAAAAGTGGCAAGAACGGTGGTCAACCACTGAAAAGGGAAGATGGACTTATACATTAATACCCGACATCAGATTGTGGCTGACTAGAAAACATGGTGATCTGAACTATTACCTAACATGGACATGGTTGCTTTAGGTCATATCTATTTCGTTTTAAGCACGACGACACTCCGTTCTGTCCACATTGTGGTGGGAATGTGGTTGAGGATGCTGAGAATGTCGTCTTTGTCTGCTCACGATTCAGCAACTGGAGGTCGTATTAAGAGGAAGGTTTGGGGCGTACGATCAGCCCGGAGAATATTATTCCGACCATGCTGGAATCCTTATTGAATTGGACCAGCGTGTGTAGTTTTGTACAACTTGTTCTAATGGAACTTCGCAGATTAGCACAGATACGTAGAAGAGTTAGTACGTCTTAGGATTCGTTAGCAACTGACGATTAAATATGCGCATCATCTCCGAACCTCCTTACCTAGGAAATAAGGAGGACGTAGGAATAATACTGATAATACTACCCACCCTGATGAAATGCAAAAGCTGTCCCAGGGTGGTGCTATGGAAGTTGCCGTGGGGCCACTATTGATAGTTGCTATCATTACGTCAAAAAAAAATAGATAGGTATATATATATATATATATATATATATATATATATATATATATATACATATATATATATATATATATATATATATATATATATATATATATATATATATATATATATCTATATCCGAAAACAATAACAGTTTGCAAGCTTGGCACTCTGCGGATTTTAATTTTACAATGCATGCATTGAATGAATTTTGATGATACGATGTCAATTGATACATTTTATTCGATGTATCGAAAATCTATAATTTTTTGAGGCCAGTTTGTTTTTTATAGGGTTTTCTGATAAATAAATTAAAAATATAACTTAAACTGCTAGAAAATTGTTAAAACTTTACTTATTTCTCGAACTCTTACTATACATACGCCGCTATACTATAAAACTGCTGGTATACATATATAGTTTGTAATAACCAATAAAATATTTGACTAAACATATTCTATTTTATCTTACTATATGGCGTCAATGACTTCAAGCATGGTGTTGGACAAGCTTTTAATAAACACGATAAGGCTGCAAAGACATAGCTCCAAGAAAAAACGATAAGTACCGCTACTAATACTACTTACGTGGTCTATCATATTAATAAAGTTCAAAACGACACATTTTTAGGAATAGATAAAATAACGTACTATTTGATCGCTATTTTTTTCTTCCTTCGTAATTACTTGCACTTAATACATATTTTTAGCGCGAAGACCCTTGTATTATATACATCGCCATTGGGTTTTGGGTATTGCTTTTTGCACTTTGTACCATTATTTGTAGTTGGATATGACCTTTTGGTATCTGTATATATATATATACATATATATATATATATATATATATATATATATATATATATACAGTGAAAGCTCTCATATGCGGACACTTACCGTCGGCGAAGGTTTTGTTCACGAACTGGAGATGTCCATTTTTTGGAATGGTATAAAATGTAATTTTTAGAATATTGTTTCATTTTAAAAGTTTAAATTATTTTTATTATATAAAAAAAGATTACAAAGTTGGAAAATAATATAAAATATTTTTTTTTCGTTTTAATTTTGCTTCATTTTTTTAATAATTTTTTCTCCATAATAGCATTCTAGATGTTTCAAGGGCTAAAATGCTGTATAGTCTTCTTCTGCAAACTTCAATAAGCGTCTAACTTCTTCTAAGGCTTCTTTAAATGAAGATATTTTGTTATGGTCTTCTTCAAAAATGCTTGTATCATTATTTTCTGATGAGCTTATTTCCACTCTATCAACCAAAACTTCTATAGTGTCAGATTCTGCTAGAATATTTTCATCAATAAAAGTAAACTCACTATATATGTCTATCCATTCTCGAGAGGATAGATAAAGGGATATCACCCTCTGCATCTAATATGCATTATCAAAATATTTCATGAATCCTGCTTTGCCAAAACAGTTTTTAATAGTTTCGGATGTTAATTTTTCCCATGATTGTTCAATAAGGTACAAAGCATCAAGAACAGTTATGGTTTTCTTATTTCTCTAATATATATATGCAGCTTTCACAATATAAATAGGAGAAACACTGAAAATTATTTATTGTACAATTGTTTGACATGTTTACTACAGTTTTAAGCCGTACATATCTTTTTCTATTTCTTTTTCAAATGTTCGCTTATTAGAATGTTTTTGCCAAAAAATATGTTGTTTTCGTGTCCGCCGCTGGCTATGGGAGCGTCCGTTTTAGGGAATGTTTTTTGTTCGGGTTTATGATATCATGTAGTTGAAATTCAGTCGATACACACAGAAAAAAAGGGAATGTTAAACTAGCATCACAAAATGTTAATTTAAAATCATGGTAAAATTTTACAAACCTGATACCTAATATAAAATTATCATTAATACGAATATATTTTAAACGTTATAGTGTTAATATTACCTTAAAACACATTACAGTGCTATCCCGATAATCCGGACACGCGATTTTACGGACACATATATAATCTGGACACAGCTACAGATCGGACAGTACCACTTTTTTTATTTTATAACGGACAGTAAAGTTGTTTTTAATTTTTTTGTTTCATTTATGTTATACTCTTTGTATAATAACGGAACTTTTTACTATAGTATTCGTCTACGCGTAGAATTTTTGCAATTTTGCTTTAGTTAGTTGAGTGTATTGTATTTATAAGAATTTGTATTTTTAAGAATTTCTTTATATAACTGGACATCGTAAAACAATCACCGCTATTGTGTAATAGCTTAAATACAAAAAGCTAAATTTTTCTTAATCTATTACGAAATGTCGAATCTGAAGGCGAAAAACGCCAAACACAATAAAGGTGAATGAATAGTAATAGCAAGAAATCACATAAAAGTTTAAGAATAAAAAAGAAGTGTGAACTATTGGATGAATTAGTCATAGGCAAATCAGTAAGATGTGTTGCAGACAAATTTGGCGAAAAAAAATCGACCGTGTTCGATATTAAAAAAAGTGCTGCTTTAAGAGAATTTATGTCTAACATATATATGAATTTTTGTTTCATATACTACATATAAATGTAACATTTATTGAACTATATTCTCTTTTTAATAAAAAATTTGATAAATAAATATAAAATTGATTTAGTTTATATTCTTTGCATTATGTATGTATGCAGGTAAAAAAATTAACATCTGTAATCCGGACACTCCAGTAATACGGACATGTTTAGGATTTATGGTGTCCGGATTATCGAGATAGTACTGTACTTAATGCAAAAATAATGTACTTTTTACGGTTTTGTATTTAAAATACTTGACTTGGCCACTAATATCACGGAAATTCGATTAAAAAATGTTTAGCTTTACAGTCGACACCGCTTTATTGGAAATAACCAAAACCAATTTTTTTCAGTTATCCGATTTTTTTCTCTAAAACGTAGTTCGGATTACTGAAATTTGTTACAGTTAAGCGTACAGCTTAAAATCAGTAAAACAATATATTTTATATCAAATCTGTATATATTTTTTACGTCAATTTAACTTAAAAATTTTATTTAAAAAAAAATTATTCATAGAATTATTCATTTTGTTGTTGAAATTTTTCACGAATTCCTCGAAAATGTCTAGCCACTTGCATTGACAATATAATAGAAAAATACAATAAAGTTCGTAAGAGCGAAAAGGACAAATACATTTCTCCATTTTATTTTTTAATGGACAAAACATGCACAATTTTTTCAGTATTAAGTTAAGATTTCTAATAAATAAATTTGTTATTGTTTATTTTTTACTAAAGCGAAGTAAGTTTCATACAAAACGTAGTTGTGGGCTAGCTTTTGGTTTTCACCAATACGATATTTTCAATAAAGCGATGTTTCGCTTTAAAGTGAATAAGACATCGCTTTCAGTAATCGAATTTTTTCAGTAAGGCGTGTTGCGCTAAAGCGGATTCAACTGTATTTTAAAATTGAAATGATCCGCACAATAAACAAGTGAACTTGTGTTCATTTCGTATACGTGTACATAAATGATTTTTTTATGTTTCTAATAGAACGATATAAAGTAGTGATGAACGCTTCATACAAGTATGTGTGGGACGACTCGAGATCGAACATCTTTTACTGACATCATACATGAAAGTTTTTATTCTGAATTAGTGGTTGGTGGTCTAAACACATAAATTTAGGCCTTCACTAATATACGTTTTGTTCCTTGCAAGCACTTGGAAACTTGAAGGGCGGTGTTGAACAATAAACCAATAGAATTGCCGTATCATAAAACACTAAATAAGCATTAAAGAAAAATGCTTAGTTATACAAATTGGACTAAAAAATGCTTCATTAATAATACATTATTTGTTGATCTATATATTAAACATGACATTCAATTGATATTAATATGAATAGTCAATAGGTTGAGTAAGCAAATAAATAAAATTGTAATTAAAGTTTATTGCCAGTTGGCCTATATATTAATAAAGAATATATATAAGCAAATTTATTAAATAAAGAAAATAATCACTAGAATAAACAATAACTACATGTCTTAACATTCTGCCGCGCGTTGAATCTTGTTCAAAATATTACAGCAACGTCCTCAGGGTTCTGCAATATCAACCGTGACTCGTGGAGCTGGTTTGGGTGTAGATTGTTTGCCATTATAAAATTTTTGATGAAATTTCCAGGACAATAGACCGATTGCAAGTATTATGGAAAGAGTTAGTGCGGTGTAACTCACAGAGTGATGATGTTGGCTGTTAGAATTGATTATTTGCGGTAGTTGTACTAGCGTTGATTCATTTAGTTGCCTTTGTAGCCTGCTTAGCTGTTCTAGTTGGGTCTTGTACTGGTGATTTGTAGAGTTAACCAATACCTTTTCTATTTCTTGTGGTTTACTAATCAATTCTATGTGTTTCAGTCTTGTGTATGACGTATGCACATAATTTGATATGCCAAAGTGTCCTTGTATTGTTATGAAGTTATTTTTGATTACACAATTAGGAGCAATTTCCTTCAACCCAGTGTTTTTTAGTATGATAAATGTGGTTTCCGTGCCACACACCAGCGATGTCTCAACGTATGTGGTAGTAGCATTGGTAGCAACGTATGATGGCGAGTAATGTATTATTCTTTATTGTTGGGACTGGCACTATGTTAAATATCTCGAAGAATTGTTGATCCACTAGAGGTATCTTCACTTCGAAAATTACTTAATTTTTTGTCACAGCTCCCTTAGCATTCATAAGTTTATACAGTTCGATTATATTGTCATCTCCTGTTGGAAGTACGTGAGATGATGGAAGGTGAGCCTTAATTAGAGCAATCTCATCCTTTAGTTGGTGAGGTGATAATAGCAGGGGACTAATTTTTACATTATGGGCGTCAGTGAGTACGTTTATGATTTCAGCCTCTATTCTTTGAAGATTTATTGCTGTCAATGATAAATGAGTTGATAGAAGTCCAACAACTTGCGAGTTCCTAATTGTTGACGAGGCCCTTCCTGTTTGATTTTTGTTCAGATCAACCATTCTTAATATATCGTTTATCCTTTGCTCTGTGTTGATCTCATTTTGTTTAATAATATTAATGGTTGAGTCAATTATTGATGTTTGATTTTTTAACAGCATCACGATATAATTTTTTTCCATTTTTGCATCGTTTATTGTTTTTGACATTTCTTCTGCGTAATCTGCATCAAGAACTCCAAACAGTTATCTGGCAATGTTTCCGACTATATTAAATGGTGATCTTTTAATTCTTTTGTTGGTAAACAATTCTGTTTCTTGCAACAATTCATTCCTGATTTGGTCTAAGTTGTTCACTAGGATATCGCACAATGGTTCTTTAAGGCACAGTTCCTGTAGAGTTTGCAAGCCTGAAGATAGCGCATCTATCTCTGACAAGAATGGAGTAGGATCGTAGTAAACCATTATTTTCCATTCTGCAGTGTTTAGCTTTGCAGTTCCAATTCCTTCGAAATACAGTCCCGGATAATTTTGAAACCTTGTTATTAATAGCTTGTTGCATAATACAGTAGGAACAAAGAGAAGCGCTATGAACATAGCAAGCATTAATGAACCTCTGGAGATCTTGGGTCTTTTTGATGGAATGGGATCATCATTTCTCGACTTCGGTTGTACCAATGACGGTTCTTCTTCCAATGGTATTTGATTTTCGTTTTCTTGGAGTAATGGCGCCAGTCTGTGAATGGGTCGTTTCAACACTCCCGTTGCCGTTTTAACTTCAGCTACTCTCACAGCCCCGTCATCACCAGAATACACGTGAACAACTCTCCCTAATGGCCACTTCATTGTGGGTAGATTGTCTTCCTTGAGAATATCTATGTCTCCCTTTTTGAGATTGCCAGATTTTTTTTTTATTTTAAACGCTGTTGTAGTTCGGATAAGTATTCTGTTGACCATCTTTTCCAGAATTGGTGCTTTATATGCGAAATCAACTCCCAATGATACAAACTTGACATATTACGAGTTTCGGCTCGACTGTCTACTTGGGACGTAAGCGGCTCACCGATGAGAAAATGACCAGGTGTCAGTGCTTCAAGGCTATCTGGATCATTCAATATTGGCGTTAAGGGGCGCGAATTTAAAATAGCTTCGATTTCCACAATTATTGTTTCCAGTTCTTCGTGCGTTAAAGATTCTGTTGATACACTGCGTATCAAAAGATGTTTTGCCGATTTCACCGCAGCTTCCCATAAGCCTCCAAAATGGGGTGCTCTCGGTGGAATGAAATTGAAGTTTATACCCATAGTGCTGGAAGCGGAGATTATTGTTTCTTGAGCCTTAGCGGAATGTATGTTTTCAGATAATTCCGCTAATTGATTTTTTGCTCCGACGAAATTGGTAGCGTTATCGGAGTAGATATTTTGGCAGTGTCCTCTACGAGCAATGAACCTTTTAAGGGCACCAATGAATGCCTCAGTTCTTAAGTCAGACACTAGATCTAAATGAACTGCCTTTGTTGTGAAACAACAGAATACGGCTATGTAAGCCTTGGTTGGCCTTTTCCCCCTGATTTTGTGATGTATCCAGAATGGATCACAGTAGTCTACGCCGGAATTTATGAAGGGACGAGCAGGAACCACTCTTGTCTGTGGTAAGTTTCCCATTATTTGTTGATGTAATTGTGGTCGTGCTCTAGTGCATTTTACGCATCTTTGATGAGCTGTTATCTTTCCCTTTATTGGTCAAAAACGCTGTCTCATTATATATAACAGTGATTGTGAACAGCAATGTTTGTTATCTTCATGTGTCATAGTAAATAATAATTTTACAAGCGGATCATTGTATGGTAGAATTATTGGATGTTTTGCATCTGCTTGTAGGTTGGAATGTTCTAATTGTCCTCCCACTCTAAGAATACCTCTTTCATCCAAGCATGGCGCTAGGCTACTAATTGGGTTATTTTTACTAACCTCCTTGCCATCTTCAAGTTGTTTTATTTCTGTAGACAAATCTGACAATTGTATTGTTCGAATGATAACAACGAGAGAGTCGTCTAGTTCCTTTGGAGTTAGCGAAGTATGCTTTGCTCGATCATTCATGGACTTCCTTGAGTTATTTATGAAGCGAAGTACGTATGCCAAAATTCGCTGCAGGGTTTTAAATGAATTTTTGTGGGGTAGCATGTATATTATGTCGCTGTTAGTCGCTACCACCGTTGCTGTAATCACTCTTTTCCTTTCAATGCTGCTTTTTTCGGGGAGCTTGGGTACAAATTTTGACGGCCATAAATTTTCTTGTCCATGAAGGAAAATTGGTCCATGAAACCATAATTTATTTGTGGGCAGTCTGCTTGGTTGAAGTCCTCGCGACAAAATATCCGCAGGGTTTTCCGATGATTTTACATGGCGCCATTGTTCAGCAAGTGTTAATGAGTGGATCGTTGAGACTCTATTAGCCACGAATGTTTTATAAGAGGATGATTGTGAACTTATCCAGGATAATACAATCTCAGAATCGGTCCACAAAAGCATAGACTGATTCTGCAATTTTAAGTCAACTTTTGCTCTTTGAGCGAGTTTAGCTTCTACAACTGCGGCATATAACTCTAATCGAGGAAGTGCTTGTTGTTTTAACGGAGCCACCTTTGAGTTTGCGCATAGCAACCGCACGACTATTCGTCCATCACGGAGAACTGCACGGATGTACGCTGCCGCACCGAAGGCCCTCTCAGATGCGTCAGAAAATACGTGTAATTGTGTTTTTACAGGAATCTCACCATTGAATATATGTCTTGGTACCTTGAAGTTGTTCAAAGTCTCCAAATCCTTTCTGAAGTTTTCCCAGACCTTGCGAAGAGGATCAAACAATCTTGCCAACTCAGAAGTTGCTGTACGTTTCGAAATCACTTGTTGTTCGTTAGATTTTACTTTGATGCAAATATTATCGGTTTTGGGCACCCAAGATAAGCCTAAAGTTTTTATGTTTTGCTCGTACTATCATCGAGATCTAAATTGACTTCTCTATCACTATGTGGTATATCCTTTAGTAGCCTTGGTTTGTTTGAACACCATTTTCTTAAATTAAATCCGTGTTTCTTCAGAATAATTCTCAGTTCCTTTTGAGTTTCAACCGCGAGATTCAGGCTATCTGAACCTCCAAGACCATCATCCACACAAAAATTTTCTTTTAGCAGTTGCTCACCCAGTGGATATCAATCTGTATTTTCTTCTGCAATTCGTTGTGCCGTATGTTACCGTATTAAGCCTATAATAAGTAATTGGTAGTGATGGGTTTTTTCTCCAAATGATCAATTGGTGTTGGTGATTGTCTGGGATGATTAATATCTGCCTGTACATTTTTTCTATGTCTGTTGTAAAAACAAATTTTGGCAGTCGGAAACGAAGTAGTTCACTCTGGACAGTTGGTCCAGTGTACATGAGGTCATTGAGAGAATGTTCTGTCGATGTTTTCGCAGATGCGTCGAAGACCACTCTAAGTTTTGTAGTAGTACTGTCAGGTTTTATCACGCAGTGATGATGGATGAAATATTTTGGATTCGGTAAAGTATCAAGCTGAACTCTTTGCATGTGTCCTAACTGTTCATATTCTTTCATGAATTGAATGTATTGACTTTGAATGTCTTTGTTCTTTTGAAGTCGTTGCTCTAGACTGATAAATCTTTTGTAGGCCATTTGATGTGAGTTACCCAATGCTGCTGGATTATCTCTGAATGGGAGACTGTCAACAAAACGCCCATCTTCGTGATTGTGAACGTGCTGATTGAAGTGCGATTCGCATAATTGTTCTACTGGAGACATGATTTTTTCGTTTGATTCTACATCATCGAGCTTCCACAGTTGTTCTATTGCTTGTTCCAATGAGTTTTCACCGTCAAATATTGCGCATGTCAGTGTTGAAGATGGACGAGAATCAGAGGACTACTTGATGGAAACGCCGACAATCCAGCCAAGTGCAGTATTTTGGAGTATTGGACGATCTTCAGTTAGTTTTATTGCCCCAGGTTGCATAAGACTGAAGTAAAATTCTGCTCCGAGAAGAATATCTACCCTCTCTGGCATTTTGAATTTGGGATCTGCTAGGCGAATGTTGTTTGAAATTTTCCAAGTAGAAATATCAATATTGCGATTTGGCTGCACCGGGATAATAGTTGGTAGAACAAATGCTTCTAAGTTTGTTGAGAAGTCACTATTTATGGATATCATTTCCACATTTACACGATGAGATGCTCTTTTTTGAATCTTTCCAACTCCGTCAATGCACAGATAGGCTTCTGCTGTTGAAAGGGATAACTTCTTGATGAGTCGTTCAGTCACAATGTTGACTTGTGTACGTGAGTCTAGTACGGCCCTGAATTCCTCTGACATGCCGTTTGCAGCCTTGACAATGACCTTTGCTGTGGCTAACATGACGTATTTCTGATCTTTTGTTGAAGCTGAAGAAACTGCTACTATATTAACGGGGGATGCATCGTGCACGTAAATTAGTGGTAGTAATTTGGACAGACGTGCTCGATGGGTTTTGTGCACCTTGCGGTGTCTTTGGCAAATGCAACAAAGTGTGGTGTTTATTGTTACATTTCTTGCAGCAGCCACGAGTACAAGTTTTGGCCACATGATTGGCTTTAAGGCAATTCACACATAACTTCTGTTGTTGTATCCATCTTAGTCTTTCGGATTCTGCCATTGCCCAGAACCGATTACATTGATAAATGAGGTGTTTACCATTATTACATACTTTACAATTGTTATTGCAACTTTCCATTGCTGCTACTGAGGACACAGATCTTTGATGGATAGTCGATTTTTCTTTATACCCAATTGATTCCATAGCTTTAAATTGTGCCTCTAAAAATGACAAGAATTCTTTAATTGTTGGGACTTCTTTGGGTTTCGCGAATGATGGTATAAACCGAACGTAAATGGATCGGTCCAGTTTTTTAATCATTAGCTGGATCAGCATAGCGTCCCAGGATGTCGTGTTGACGTGTAGGTTGTTTAGCGCCAGTAGACATTCTTTTGTGGTGTCATGAAGTGCTTTTATTGATGTACTAGACAACGTTCCTGTTGGTTGGTTCAGAATTTTGTCTACTAACGTTGCCACTATGACTCTTTTGTTATTGAATCGCTCCTGCAATAGTGTCCAGGCCGTTTTGTAGTTTTCTTCGGTTAATGATAGATGACTTATGAGTCCTGCTGCTTCTCCCGACACATTTGATTTAAGGTACCACAATTTTTGTACCTGAGGCAATAGTTGCTTATCTACCATTTCAGTGAATAGTTCGTAGAATTGACACCATTTTAAATAATCCCCATTAAAATGCGGAATTGTCACTTTTGGAAGAGGTAGTGTGCCATATACTGCTGAATTGTTTGGTAAATTCGGTAAATTATCAAGTTTTTTATACCTTCGCTTTTAATTTTATAAAATTGTGATGGTTGGTCATTATTTACTGATGATAACCCGTTCACCAAGCGTGCCAAAGCCGTCATAGGGGCCTTTCGCATCCTAATTAAACCCATTTGATACATGTTGATCGCTTGTAGCATGTTATATGTGCTTCTCTCTTGTTGTTGGTGCAGGCTTGGGGTATTCCTTTTTCTCGCGTAGCTTAGATATCTGAGTCTCAATTAGTTCAATTGTTGTGCTATATGTATTTCTAATTGTTTTGTGCAGATTTTTAGTAATATATGGATCATCATCTGCCAATGTTGGATCTCTTCTTATTGTATTTTCCGTTTTATCAAAAGCTATCCATAATTCCCTTAATTCCTCGTGTTTGGTTTCGTAAAATTCTACCGTCCTCCGATCTTGTGGAGCCTTTTTAATATTGGAGACTATCCTTTCAATCTCAATTGCCCTCACCTCCTGTTGAGCCAATAGATTTTCCAAGCTTGACATGTTGACTTTTCCTGCGCTGAGTAATTTGTTGATGGAGGGTGGTAAGCCAATGTCTTGATAGATCACTGCTTTGCCTTGATGATAAGCAAAATGTCCTTGATGATGAGCAAGATGTCCTTACCGCCTTCAAAGATGGTTGCATATTTTTTAAATTTAGGGGCCACGAAAATGTATGATGTGAATGAATTAGTGGTTGGTGCTCTAAACACATAAATTTATGCCTTCACTAATTTACGTTTTGTTCCTTGCAAGCACTTGGAAACTTGAAGGGCAGTGTTGAACAATAAAACAATAGAATTGCCGTATCATAAAACACTAAATAAAACTTTATTTTCAACGTAATTGTT
Organism: Linnaemya tessellans; assembly: GCA_951800035.1. Classification (NCBI taxonomy): domain Eukaryota; kingdom Metazoa; phylum Arthropoda; class Insecta; order Diptera; family Tachinidae; genus Linnaemya; species Linnaemya tessellans. The sequence goes on along the minus strand of OX637533.1, from coordinate 48,714,065 downwards.
TTTGAATCAAATATAAGGCAGCCTAACGATGAAAAATGTTTCTGTTGCGAAAAATTAAAGCAATTAATTGTAAGTCCGTTACTTAAATGAGCCATAATTTAGCAGATATTTCAATTGTACCAAATAGTCGTGGTAGTACCGCGGTACCAACAAAGTCTAATTGTACCAAAAAAAGTATAATTGTATCATGTTTTTCATCCGTGTTTGACGTTGAATAAAATCAAAGCAGAGGAGTTAGACCCCTTTCACACCCATCAGGTTTGACTCGTCAAGTCTTGATCTTTTAGAAGAGAGCGGTGAAGAGCATGAAAAGGGGTACAGACTTGACGGTACTAGTCAGTTTTTATATTTCCTTTGCTTTTGTTGTAGACGAATACTCGTTCATACGGGAAAATTTTTGCTTTTTGTATTTTATTCATGATAAAAATACCTGTTGCTGAGCAGAACTTTTTTATTCATCATCAAAACAATATTTATTTAAAAAAATATTTTTTTTAAATACCTATGTAATATGTATTTATTTTATTTATCAATGAGTTTAGAATAAATAGATAGCAGTACTGAGCTAGCCCAAGGTCATGACACATCCCCCCCCGATCCGCGCTTGATATATACTCTAACCAATAAAGGTTCGTACAGTAGTAAAATTTCTTATACATTACATTCAACACTCCTGTAAAATTTTGATTATTTCAGTGTTATCTCAAGTTATTAGCTTAAGTAGCTAAGCTATAGACCAGTAAAGTACAACACTAAAACACTTTGCTATTTGCTAACTGCCCTTTTATATAGCCATTCTTTAAAAGTTCTTTAAAATGCTACCTTTTGAAATTGACCAAAACAGGTTCGTGTTTTATCAAAACTGCCGTTATTTCTTAATCGCGTCTTCATTAAAAAATTTTTCGGAATTAATTTAGTTATTGTTGAAATAAAATATACTAATTAAGTTTTAAATATCTTAAAATTTGTAAATGCGCGTGGTAAAGCTGTATCAAACGAAGTTCGGGAGCTTGTCATTCAAAGGTGAAAAAATGGGAAAAGCTATGCAGAAATTTCATCAGAACATATAACTAAAATTTATAAAAAAAGTAATTCTGTTATTCCAAATTCCAAGATATGTGGTCGAACGTCTCACATCACGCCACGGAATTTACGATCGCTTATAAGGTAAACGTAAAATAAACAATATGACGTATTTTCATAAAAAATTACACTATCCAAAGCAAAAGAAAACCCATTTCTAACCCTGCTGCAGGAACGATGGCGGTTGGCATGGGTGAAAGAACGGCAAGCATGGGCTCAAAGGCAGTGGAACTCAATTATATTCTGTGTTGAATCCAGATTTGAGTTAATTGTAGGCGATTCAGGATCAAAAGTTATTCGTACGAAGAGGAGAGCATACCACTGGGATTGCTTAAAACATACCGTCAAGTTCCCCGCTAGCGTAATGGTTTGGGGTTCTATGTCTTCCAAAGGATTAGGCCGGCTATGCCTTGTAGAAAACAGCATAAATGCAGTATGTTACATTAACATATTGAAAGAAAATGTATTGCCATCGATACCAAAAATACCCACATTCAATGTATTCATCAATAAATTTATGCACATGCATATGTGCATCCATCTGCTTGTATTTATTACTAATTAATATATTAAAGAAGTATATATAAAAAACAGTTTACAGTTGCACATTGTTCCTAATGATCATTTAGTTTGCAAGTTTGGTTTTCTTAAATAAAGCATAACAAATTATATTTACTTGATTTAAAGTGAGCGTACAGAACAGTCTAGTTTTCTTCTTGAATTAGCATTTTGGTGTAAGTACATTTGTCTGCAAAAACGCTTGCATGATCAAAACATTGATGACCCCGACGTAATCATTTTAGTGGATCAATATTAATTCGAATATTGATTTTTCTCGGCATCTATTTGATACAACTCCACTCTTATATTTTCGCTCAATATCAGATCGGATATTGAAAGTTATTTAGATCGACTTAACACATATACATCAATAACAATGTCAACCAAAGATGATAACATTTGCTTGGATAAGGATTCGCATTCCGTGGATACGCTACCTTATTTCTCCAAAATCTCGGCAATAATGAAGCAGTTAAACGACTTAAACGAATGTCTCTTCTCAACGCAAATTAAGCAACATGATGAAGCAGAACTGTCTGTACGCTTGGAGTATTGTGCATTTCAAAAGTGTCAATCCGTTAGAGAAGAGATAGATAGCGGCGAGTCCATAAGCAATGATAGGATGTCATATCTTTCGCTTTATTTTAAAGTAATGGCAAAATTAAAGCGCCAACTAAACGCAATTCGTAAAATTGATATTGACCAACGTTCATCAACAGTGCGCCAATTTTCCATTAACGAGTCTCCACCTACGCCATCCAAAACAAAGGTCCCGGAAATGCATCTACCAACATTTGGTTGAAACTACTCAGAGTAGCCAACTTTTTGTCGCTTTTTTCAACTGTCATACATGACAACACTGAGATAAGCACATTAGAAAAGTTTCACTATCTGCGGGCCAGTTTAAAAGATGCAGCTCTCGCCACAATCGCCTCATTAGACCTCAGTGCGGTAAATTATGAAGAAATTTTAAAGTTATTAAAAAATCGCTTTGACAATAAGTTATTAAACTTTCAAACGTATATAAAGGCAATATTTGCTTTTGACAGTGCTGAAAGTAGTTCTGCTGTCAGTCTGCGCAGACTGAGTGACAAAATAAATGCACATTTGCGTGCTATAACTACAATTGGTAGCCAACAGGAAATTATTGACGGTTTACTTATTCATTTAATTACAACGAAGTTGGATAGAAAATTATTAATAGCATGGGAGGAAAATTTGCAAACAAATGAATTACCGACGTGGGTATCAATGTCAGACTTTTTGCAACGTCGGTGCCGCATGGCTGAAAACGTTGAAAATTCCACAGTAAGTAAACAAATGAAACAAGCTTTTGGCAAAAAATCCATCCCAATAAATAGACACGTACATATACATATCCGCTGCAAATGCTCCTACATTGTGCTCATTTTGCGATATGAAAGATCATTACATCAGCGGTTGCTTGAGTTTTATAAACTTGTTGCCCTCTGTTCGTCTTGAAGAGGCATAGGCTAAGAAATTGTGTTGAAATTGCTTAAAAAAGGGACACGTGCTTAAAGCATGCACGTCACCTCGACAACATTACTGCAGTTCAATCGGAAATGGCGGAATCAAAGACGGCGCAGGCAGTACTAACTTCCTCAAGCGATGGAAACAAACCAAAAATGTCATCTTCACCTACATGTGTTTTGCTAGCCACCGCTATTATTATGGTTAAAAACAAACTTGTAGTTTTTGTACCATGTCGTGTTATATTAGACTCTGCATCTCAATTTAAATTTAATTACAAGTCGTTCAGTTAATCAATTAAACCTAAAATGTACTAAAACGTGCACAACCATTTCAGGCATAGGCGATGGAAACTTTACAATCGACAAATCTGTTAATATCATCATAAAATCAAGATTCGGAGGGTACGCAATTTCTTTAACAGCCATGGTTGAGCCAAATATTACTGATTATCAGCCCAATATTACCACTAACGTCTCTGAGTGGAATATACCCAAAAACATACAGCTCGCAGATTCTTCATTTGACAAATGTGGACGCATTGACATTTTAGTTGGTGCTGAATTATTTTTCGAACTAATGTCTATTGGGCAGATCAAATTAGGTGATAATTTGCCCTTGCTTCAAAAAATCTTATTGGGTTGGGTAGTTGTTGGCGGCAGCTATACTCGTCGTTCATGGTCCTTAGCTGTTGTATCAAACGTAGAAAAGGAGGACCAATTGAGCTCCATATTAAAAAGTTTTTGGGAAGTTGAAAATAAATTCGAAACCAGATTCAGATGAAGAGATAATCTCCATCCACATATTAAAGCACAATACGCCGAGTGCATGCGTGAGTAAATATCATTGAATCACATGTCGCTAGTTTCAGAAGAGGAAACTCAGCAAAGATATATTTTGCCACATAACTGTGTGCAAAAGCCTGACAGCACATCGACCAAGTTACGGGTAGTTTTCGACGGTTCAGGTAAAACAACATCTGGCTTTTCCCTCAATGACACACTGCATTCTGGACCAACAATACAGCCTAAGTTATTCAATACACTTTTACGATATCGTTGCCATAAAATAGCTATAAGTGGTGATATTTGCAAAATGTATAGATGTGTACGAGTTTCCTATCCGGACAATTATCTGCTGTGCATTTTGTGGAGAGAAAATGAAGATGATAATTTAAAGACATACAAGTTGGATAATGTGACTTACGGTACTAAACCCGCAGCGTTTTTAGCAATCCGGTCAATGCTACAACTAGCTCATATTGAAGAAATTAACTTTCGCATCGGTGCAAAAATAGTTAGGCGTGATTTTTACGTTGACGACATGCTATATGGCGGTAATTCTATTGAAGGGGTTTTGAATATAAAACAACAAGTAACTGCTTTGCTGAATCGAGGTAATTTTTGCATAAGGAAATGGTGTTCCAATAGCCCCGAAATTCTAAATGGCATACCAACAGAGCAACGTGAGATATTTGTAAAATTTAACGATGGGACTAACGTTACAAAAACGCTCGGCTTAACTTGGGATCCTCATAGCGATGAATTTATTTTTTCTCTTCATACCGTTGAGAGCTGCAAAACAGTCATAAAACGCTCTATTCTTTCTTCAATTGCTCGTCTGTATGACCCACTTGGTTAGTCCCATTATTACCAAAGCAAAAATTTCTATGCAGCACTTATGGATGCTGGGACTTCAGTGGGATGAAAGTCTCCCACATTCGCTACACTATTCATGGCTTGATTATATTTCACAATATGAAACCATTGGTCACTTTAGGTTCCCTCGTTGCGTATTTATGTTAAACGCAAATGTAAAAATTCATGCCTTTTGTGATGCTACCTTATCAGCATACAGAGCATGTATATATATAAGATGTGAAACAGAAAATGGTGCCAGCTCATCATTGTTATGTTCTAAGTCGAGAGTTTCTCCTCTAAAGACACTAACCGTTCCAAAGCTAGAACTTTCTGCAGCGCTTCTACTAGCAGAACTTGTTGAAGTAATTGCAAAAAATCTACTGTTGACTTGTACACTGCTGGTCAGACTCTATGGTGGTGCTTTCATGGATTTGAGAGCAGCCAACAAACTTTAATATTTTCGTTTCAAACAGAATTGATCGAATGTAGACTTTTACAAATAATATGACTTGGCACTATGTGCCAACTAACTTAAATCCAGCCGATATTTTATCTAGGGGAGCATCGCCCGGAATACTTCTGTCCTCCACTTTGGGGACTAACGGTCCTAGCTTTCTGTGCAAGGATGAAAAAATATGGCCTAAAAATGTGGAGTTTCTGGCTGAATTACCCGAGAGGCGTAGAAATGTTTTGGCAGTGTCGTCTATACTAGATATTTCTATTCAGTGCAAGTATAGCAATTCCTTCGCTAAAATGCAACAAATATTTGCATACATTTCAAATTTATAAATTACAAATCAAACACAAAAACAAGTGAATATAAAAAATGGAACACATTTGTTAATAAAAAATATACAGCTAGTCCATTTTGCAGCCGATTATAAATATTTAAAGGAAAATGAAAGCGTAGTCTGCTCTAGTAAACTGCATTCGCTGATGCCTGTAATTGACTCTTATGGCTTAATTCGTGTAGGCGGTCGACTTCTGAATTCATCGCTTGATTTGATGCGCAGCATCCAATAATTTTGCCTAAGCATCACCCAATCACCTCAGCGGTAATATTGCACTTTCATGAGAAGTTGATGCATGCTGGTCCACAGTTTTTATTGGCTACAATTCGGCAACAGTTTTGTCCAAGTTGGTCGTAAGTTAATTAGCAGCGTAATATCAAAATGCGTACGTTGTTTTAGAATGAAACCAGTTTTGAGGCAGAACGTTATGGGCAACTTGCCCTTGGAACGAGTCACGCCAAACATTCAATTTTTCACAACTGGGGTAGATTTTTGTGGTCTTTTTCATTATAAGTCTGAAGTGCGTAATCGCCCGCCAGTAAAATGTTATATTAGCATTTTTATATGCTTTGCTACAAAGGCTATACATATGGAACTTGTTCACGATTTTTCAACAGCATCCTTTTTATGAGCTCTACGTCGATTTATTGCCATCAGAAGGAAACCTAAAATAATTTGGTCAGATAACGCAACAAACTTTGTTGGTGCAAAAAATGAATTGGAAGCTCTAAAGAAATTATTTTTTTAGTACATCGCACCAGAATTCAATCCAACTTCAATGCCTTAATGAAGGAATCGAGTGGAAATTTCTTCCTCCGAGGTCTCCCCACTTCGGTGGGCTGTGGGAGGCAGCAGTGAAGTCTGCAAAGTGGCACTTCTACGCACTGTTGGACTCAATACCTTAAATTTTGACGAGCTACGCATCCTAGTCTGCCAGATCTGTGCAATTTTAAATTCCCGACCACTGACACCGGTGTCCGATAATCCCAATGACTTGGACGTGCTGACACCAGGGCATTTTTTGATTGGTGGTTCCTTTATTTCTATAACCGAACCAGCCCTTGTTGATTTGGATGTTACTCGGCTAAGCAGATGACAGAAGGTTTGCCAAATGCGACAGAGATTTTGGCAAAAATGGAGCAGTTCTTACCTTTCACTACTACAAAAACGTACGAAGTGGCGCAAAAAGGATGCTAACGTTACACGTAATGCAATGGTTCTACTTAAAGACGAAAATCAACCGTCACTTAAATGGCGTATTGGTCGTATTGTCGAATTAATATATGGAAATGATGGTGTAGCTCGCGTTGCGGTTGTTCGAACGAGCGATGGATTTGTCAAGCGAGCGATCGCAGCAGTCCATCCATTGCATTTACCTTTTGAAACCTAAAGGTTTCAACGGGGGGTATAATACACAGTTCTTAAAATTTGCTTTGTTAAAGTTTATTTTGTATGTACATTAGGATGCGCCTTATATGTATGGGACAATATTTTTTTAACAGATTAGATCGTAACTCCACCCAAGAATATTCTACGCATTAAAAAAATTCATTGTGTAAAATTATAAGCAGATTGTAATACAGGAAGGCGTGCCGCATCCGCCCACAAGTTGGCTATATATGCTAAATTCATATGAAATAAGTTAAGATGGTAATTTGCGGGTCATTTAATAAAACACTGGTAAATTTGATATAAACTATAATTAATTTATTCGACCTGAATCTCTTTCCGTTTAAAAATTAATAATAATGGGGAAATATTTTAAGCAATACCTTAAAAATATATTTTATGATTTTAAGAATATCGTGATTTTAACAGCAAATGTAATATATCGTTTGTGAGCTCAGACAACAACTGAAAAATATGTCGTCAGTTAAGTCCGGCATCTTTTGAAGTTCAATAACGCCCAGTTGTGTAGCATCGCTTCAATTCCTAAACAAAACGGTGAATTCCCGAATAAAAGCAAACGCACTTCAATTAAATAATATTTGTATCGAATGGGCGTAAGTAGATACACAAGTGAAAATATAAGTGTTAAAAGAAATAAAGCGATAAAACAATCAAGTTTGTAAAATAATATCAAAAATAAATATAAACACAAAAGGATAGGAACTGTTCTACCTTCTCGGCTATGATGCCTGCCAAATAATCGGTGCCAAATTGCCTTCAAATGGTCAAGTTTTGCGTGTTTTATTTTACAATATGCGAAAAGTAAAACTAGACTTGCGTGCTAGTGCTTCCCTTGTAGTGAAAGAGGTAGAAGTTTTATGGAACAAAGCACGAATACCACTTAGAGCTTTTGACAAATGTGTCTCAAAAGTTGAAGGTTTGTATTTAGAATGGAGAAACTTGCAAAAAATTCGAAACGCCGGAAATTACTCCAGGAAAAACGCGAAAGAGACTTCGTAAATAAATTGGATGATTTGTTTGATGTCGCACATGCCGATGCATTGGATATTATCACTCTGGCAGAAGATAAGCTTTTTTTAACAAATCAAAGAAAACAGGGAAGACCTGGTGCAATGATAGGTTGTGACTGCAACTTGGCGAAAAAAGAAAAGGCAAAATCGCTTAGGGAAGAGAAAAAACAACGTTTCCACGAGAAACATACAGTCGTATTGCAAGGTAAATATTGAAGGTGTAGTGCGATTTCAGTCATGTCTTCACTTGCAAGTCCTCAGTTTGAATCTATTATATTATTCTGCAATATTTCTTATAAAATTTTATAGATCAATGTGAAGCCGTCCAATGGCAATCAATTAATGAAGAGGCTATTGAAGATTGTGAAGTGCAACAAATTCAAGTCAGTGAAGTAGGTCCTAGTACTTCAAGAAAAAAACGAGGTAGACATAATTTTATCACACCAAAGCTTGTGTCAGTATTAGGTAGGTGTAAAGTAAGTGACCGTGACGCCGTTCGAATCCTTATAGCAACTGTGCAAGCATTGCAACATAACGTTAGCGATTTATTTATAAATTACACTTCAATTCGCCGATCGCGTACAAAGTTCCGATTTGATGCAGGAAAAAGAATCCGCGAAACATTTAAAAACAAAGAAATTAAGGCGGTGACTGTTCACTGGGATGGTAAAATGTTGCCATCATTGATGGGTAGTGAACACGTCGATCGTCTGCCTGTAGTTGTATCTTTTAATGGAACAGATCAGCTACTCGGCATCCCAGCGATAACTTCAGGTACGGGAAGACAGCAAGCAACGACTGTCTTTGACTTACTCAAAGAATGGGATCTCGATGAAAAAATGGAAGCCCTGTGCTGCGATACCACCGCATCAAACACAGGACGAATACAAGGCGCATGTGTGCTTGTAGAGCAAACACTAAACAGAGATCTTCTGCATTATCCATGTCGTCATCACATATTTGAAATACTTTTACGGAGTGTATTTGATGCAAAAATATCAACATCTTCGGGTCCTAGTGTCAAAATATTTCATAGATTTAGAGATGCCTGGACTAAAATAGACAAAAGTAATTTTAAGTCTGGAGTTGAAGACTTACATGTGAAAAATGTTATTGGGGATACAAGGGAGATACAAGAGTTTACATTAAAGAGTTTAAAAGATATGCAACCACGGGAAGATTACAAAGAGCTTCTCAAATTGGCGGTAATTTTCGTAGGCGGGTCACTTCAACATTTTTCATTTCGAATGCCTGGAACGTTCCACCATGCACGTTGGATGTCCAAAGCAATATATAGTTTAAAAATTTACTTATTTCGGAACCAGTTCATTTTGGCTGACTGTGAGTTGAATGGAATTAGAGATATATGTGTTTTTATTATAAAAATATATTTAAAAGTTTGGATCAAAGCCGCCATTGCCGCAGAAGCTCCTAACCAAGATTTGATATTGATAAAAAGTTTATATCTTTACAATTTAGTTGATGAAAATTTAAGTCGGGAGTTAAATCGAAAATTCTGCAATCATTTATGGTACCTATCGCCAGAAATAGTAGCGCTTTCATTTTATGATACTCAAATTTCAAACAAGTCAAAACGACTCATGGCTGCAGCGCTAAATCGAGCCCATGAAGATGACAACAAAAAAATTACAATTCTTCCTCATTAATAAAAATATTGAAGTTTTCATCTCGCAAAAAAACTTTAAATTTTTTCAACCGATATTGTATCCCAACGGATTTTTGGAAGAAAGATCCTAGGGAATGGGAAAACGATAAATCGTATAAAATTGGCTTGGAAATGGTTGGTAAATTGAAAGTTGTCAATGATACTGCAGAAAGGGATGTAAAGCTTATGGAAGAATACAATCAAGTTTTGTTGCGTGATGAAGAGGAGAAACAGTTCATAATGCAAATTGTAGCTGATTATAGGAAACAATATCCAAATGCAAACAAATCGGTTTTATTAAGCATATGAAATAACTTAAATTAATATTTTTTCTTTTCTCCCTTCCAATGTAGGTATGTATTTATCTTGAGCTAATCAGGCCTAACGTATTCAATGTTAATAAAACCAATTTATTACATTTTTTACCCAACGTTTCGTCAATTTTTTGTCGACTTCTTCTTTTGTAGTGTTGTAGTCAATATTATATTGAATACATGTTTTTATTTTTGTGTTTTACTTATTTTAAGTTACTGAAAATTTATTTCAAGCACAAGTTTTTATTTTTATGTTATCGCAACGATTAGCTCAAGATAAATACATACCTACATTGGAAGGGAAAAAAGAAAAAATTTATTTACCTGGCCAAAAAAATAAAAACAGTTAAATTAATATATTTAAGTACGAAATTATATTCAATATATAAATAATTTTGTATGAATGTTAAAGTGTAATAAAAAAGTTGGTAAAAACTAAATTAAACTACTTATTCCTTTTTTATAAGTTTAGTGAATCTTGAAAATACATTAATGGTTATTTTATAACAATTTATAAAATTTTTACAATTTGTGGGTGGATGCGGCACGCCTTCCCCTGATGCAATCTACCTAAAATTTTTGTAACATACTTTTTTGTTACGGAGAACATTTATGAAGGGAGTTAAGGTGCTATTTCGCTTTTTTTTAAATAAGGTGCACCCTAATATATACATGTACATATAATATGATAAGGCATCTCAGTTAAACTTTACTTAAAAATTTAAAGTAACTGGCATCACAGTTGAAATGTTTCAGAACAAAAATTAACATTAAACCAGGGAAAGGCAAATGTAGGGCGCGGCGCCTTTTCATTTACTCTTCTGTTACGTACGTGTGTACACGCATTGTAGAGCTGTAAACAATTTCAATCAGTCTAGTTTCAGCATTCAAACATGCAGGTTGTGTCTATCGGATACTTTAAGAATCAGCGTTAGCAGAAAGCAATGTGAGTCCGATCACTGTGGAGAAATCTTTATGAAAATAATATTGCTCATTCTTGTACAGGGAAAGGCAAATGCTTTGGCGAAAAGTATGAAGAGATGCGGAAAATTATAAATTACATTCCCTTATGACCACCTCGTGTTTTGTTAACAATTTGAACCACAATTCATAGTGTTCATTACATTCAAACTTTTTGCAAATAATGCCTGCTGGTGAATAATGCAATGAACATATACATATGTGTATTTGCAATACTCTTTGTCAGATGTCCTACAAAACTTTATTTTTTACACACCATCATTGCATACACAAACATCATTTTGCTCCAATGCCATGCCGAAACTAATTTTCTAATATATTGCAAATACCCATAATAAAATTAAGTTAGCTTTTGGAGATTTTAAAGTGTTAATTGGGGAGAAGTGACAAAGGTTGATTGGCAAGTTCGATTCGTGGTGAGAGCGCAAAGAGTATATAAGTAATACAATAGCAAAATGTAATAGTATAGGTTGCCTTTCCCTGAATTAAGCTGGAAGTACATAACACGCGTTATAAGCGTCTGTCAAAAAAGTAGAACTAGTGCAATTGTATGTAACAAGTTACATGGCAAAACGCGTAAAGTAGATCTACTTTCTACTTTTGTACGCGCGGCACGCGTCTTGAAAAAATGTCAGCTGTTTTTGATAGCCAGGGATGACAAATTATATTACATTTTCAATGTTATCGATTAATATGTTTCTGTCGTGGATTATTATTTATTCATTTTTATTATAATAAAAAGTTTTAAATAAGAAAACACTGTCGCAATAAAGATTACCAATATTTTCAAGAGTGAAATGCATTGAAATAGTTATTTTATCACAATTGTTTCTTCAAACATATATTCATATAATTTATCGATTTATTTTACGTAATAAGTACCATCTCTGTTATGTTTATTAATTTTGCAATATATTAAACAAGGTAGGTTAAACACAGATAACAATATTAAAGTGCAATGGATGAGAAGTTAATTAATGCCGTTAAAAATTACGAATTACTATACAACAAAAGATTGCTATTGTACAGAAATATTATTTAACATTTTAGCAAATTGAACTTTTGTGAATATTACACTACAGCTGATCAAAACATAAACATTGACGCATGAAACACTTTGCATGTAACTTGAGTTGAAAAACGCGTCTGAAGTATGAAACGCATAGAACGCGTGAAACGCGTGTTATGTACTTCCAGCTTTAAACCAATTCATGTTCCGAAAAAAGTTAACTCTCTTTCGCTCTCTCTCTCTCTCTCAAAAAGAGAGACGTCAAACTACTTATAAAAAAAATTGTTTCGGAACAAATTTTTTGTTCCGAAACAATGGGTGAATCCAGCTTTAGTGCACTTTGAACAGGAGTTCAGTTTTTGAAAAAAAAAAGAAAAAATAAAAAAAATATATATATATATATATATATATAATATATATATATATATATATATATATATATATATATATATATATATATATATAATATATATATATATATATATATATATATATATATATATATATATATATATATATATATATGTATATCGAATTTTGATAGTTGTTAATTCCGTTATTTTTCTGTTCTTTCTTTTAGTATTTTTTTAGTTATTTTAGTATGTATTTATGTTATTTTAGTATGTATTTATGTTATTTTAGTATGTATTTATGTATGTTGTTCTCGTTGTCACTATGGAATGTTTCGTTCATTTTGTTATACTTTTTAATAGCAGTTATTTTCTGTATGTATCTGTTTTTCCTTTTGTATTTTTTTCACTTCAATATTAACGGTTTTTCCGATTTTTGTATTTTATGTTAAATAGAGTGCTATATAAATTCAGAAAGATCCGAAGTATGGTTCCAGAGCTAAGAAACTTACACCTATTTCTCGACGCAAAATTTATACTAAAAATCAATTTTTTATTGTTTGTACATTAAACCTATTTCGTGCTTTTGGGAGCCTCAATGATCTATGAAAAACCTAAAAAATAAAAAATCTTTTCCAGGGATGGGTTTTTTTCGGCCTATTCCGTATTTTGTAGTACATGTAGTAACTAAAATTGTTAAAAATTTCAAGTTTTTCTTTAACAAAACCACTTTATACGTCATGAAGATTTGCATTGGCCAAAAACAAATTTTTTTTAAATTCAAATTTTGCTTCCAGGGGTGCGAAATTGATTTTTTTTATACATGAAAGTAATCAAACAGGCAACTGATGTTGTTGTTTTTTGTGTTTTGCTAAAGAAAACTGTCTTATAATTTAGGAAGAATAAAATTGGTATCAAGAATTCAAAAATAAAAAATAAAGTTTTGAATCCAGGGATGGGCAAGTGCAATATTTTATGGTACATCAAAGTTACCAAAATGGTAAAAAAATTGCAATTTTTCTTAAATAAAACTACTTTATACCTCAAGAAGCGTTGCACTGATAAAAAATTAACAAAAAAAATTAAAATTTCGTTTCCAGGGTTGAAAAATTAATTGGTACATGCAATATTTTGTAGTACGTGTAATAAGCAACATGGTTGCAAAATTCGAGTTTTTCTTAAACAAAACTACTTTATACCTCATGAAGATTTGCATTGATAAAGAAAATTTAAAAAAATTTAAATTTCGCTTTCAGGGTTGGGAAATTTAAATATTTTTTTATACATAAAAGTAACCAAATAGGCAATTGACGTTGTATTATTACTAATTAAAATTATTTTTTAGTTCAGGAAAAAAAAAAATTGGTATCAAAAATTAGAAAAATATCAAAGTTTAGATTCCAGAGTTGGATAACTGCAATATTTTGTGGTACGTAAAAATGACCTAAATGGTTACAAATATTAAGTTTTTCTTAAATAAAACTATTTAATGCCTCATTAAGAGTTGCATTGGTAAAAGAAAAAAAACTTTTAAAATTTAAATTTCGTTTCCAGGGTTGGGAAATTGAAATATTTATTCTGCATATAAGTAACCAAAACGGCAATTGACGTTGTTTCTTTTTGCTAATTAAAGCTGTTTTATAATTCTGGAAGAACAAAATTGGTATCAAAATATTAAAAAATCTAAATTTCGACTCCAGGGTTGGACAAATGAAATATTTTATGGTTCATGACCAAAGAGTTTAAAAATTTTAATTTTTTGTAAAGTAAAACTATGTTACACCTCACTAAGAATTGCATTGGTAAAAAAATAAAAATTCGCTTCCAGAGTTGGAAAATCGAAATATTTTTCGTACATAATAGGACATACATAAATTCCAAATTTTGTGCTTTTAGTGAATTAAACCTATTAGATATTTCAGAGAAAATTAAACTAGTATCAAAAAATTATAAATTCGGTTCCAGGGTTGGAAAATCGAAGTTTTTTGGTACATAAAAGTAACCATATAAGTTCCCAATTTTGGTTTTTTCAGTGACTTAAACCTATTTTATACTTCGCTTTTTCGTACATAATAGTACATACATAAATTCCAAATTTTGTGTTTTAGTGAATTAAACCTATTTTATATATCAGAAAAAATTAAATTAGTATTAAAAAATTAAAAATTCGGTTCCAGGGTTGGAAAATCGACATTTTCTAGTTCATAAAAGCAGCTATATTATTTGTTATATTTGATTTTTATGATGAATTATACCTACTTTATATATCAGAAAGAAGTAAACTGACATTAACAACCAACGAAATCTAAAAGACGATTTCTACGGTTGGACAATTAGAACGTTTTGGGGTACATAAAACGGATTTTTAGTTTTGTTTGTAAATTAAATATATATAATATTTTTGAAAGACGTTCATAGGAATTAGATATAAGAAAAGCTAAACATTTAACTTCCTAGCCGAAAAATTTAAACGTTTTCTTAAATATAAAAGTAACCGATAACATAATTTTGATTTTTTAATTAAACCTACTTTCTGTTTTGGCAAATTATAAAGAAAGAAAAATTACATCTGTGAAGGGTATTTAAGATTCGGCACAGCCGAATATAGCACTTTTACTTGATTTAAATTAAGTTCCATACGATAAATTTTGCACCAAGTGTAAAGCGAATTTAAGTCGTCTTGGAGACGTTGTTGTTCAGATATTTGACGATAACTCCGGAAGATTTTCACGTCGTCTGCATACATCAAAATAAAACGGTTTGGATAAATTCTGATGTTTTCACTACACAATTTATAGATTAAAGTGACTCGATAAAATTTTTCTTTGATCATCTGCTTAAATTGAACGAAATATTGCCATGGTAATAGAAATGTAAAATGGCAAGCAATCTCGTAGTCAATTTCAAATATGTGAGGGTGTAAGTAAAAAAATGTGGGTATATTGCAAATTGAAAGAGCATTGAAAGACAAAAATTTAAAGTGTGGATGTCGTGTTAACTCTGTTCTTGTCAATCATTCAAATCAAACACTTGATTCCAACTTAAATTCCAATGCCTCGTTAATTAAAAATATATATTTTTGTTATTTGTTTCTTTCTTTATTTGAACACTGCTATTTGTATGGTTCTCATGTTCCTGCGATATGTTTGTGGTAAGCTATACATGCCATTCCCATTCGACCATCCACTGACCTATTAAAATTATCTATTTACTAGCTGTTCGTAAAGTAATATAGGTGCGGAAGGACCTATAGGACTGTCAATACTGGGCACTTTTCACAGGCTTTTCATGTTTATGACAATGATTATAGAATTAGTCACAAAGATTTATTTACGTATGTACATATTTACATACATAAATACTCGTATTATCTTTTTAGAAGTAGAAATATAAAACAATAGCCACAGAATCTGCTTTAAGTATATTTTCCAAATGCACAATTTCAAACAATAAAATAGCTAAAGAAATTTAAGTAGAGTCTTCTGAAATAATTTGTTTGAATAATCATTTATGTACATATCTGCTTAAAAAGAGTATCTGCCAGCTTTCATTTATCCTCTTTAGAAAATGAAAAAGGAATACAATAGCAAAATATAAAAATTAAACAATAACAGATAAGTTAGTAGATTGTAAGAACAAAAGAATTCTTATAAAACGTTTTACTCAGAAAACATAAAATGCTCGTGAATAAGGATGTGTAGACGCACAATAATAAGAATAAGTACTACATAGTCGTAAGTAGTCAACAAATAGATAACTTTATTGCTTTTAAGTAGAGCCCCTTGTGTAAATAAAATGCTTGTTAATGCTGTGATTACCTGTAGCGTATTTACAAAATAATAAAACAAGTAAAAACGTTATATTCGACCGGGTCGAATCTTAAATACCCTCCAAATATTTAGTAAGTGAATTTAAAATGTTTAACTTGGTGGGACAGAGTTCCTTTATATAATATCGTACGTCAACGTTTCGACAGAGTAGTACTAGGTTTCGTCTCTGCTTAAGTAAAACAATTTGTTAAATTTTTATGCTATTTTTGCATATAATAACGCCCACTAAAGTGGGCGGGACCAAAAAATAATTTATTTTTATTTTATGGATCCAAGTTTAAGGCGTTGGACCGTATTCGACATAAAAATATATCATTTGCTTAACAAATTAACCAAAAAACTTTAAAAATTATGTTGTTTTTTCTGAGTTGATTTAGTTCTTCTTAGGGGAACTTTTTCCCCTCCTTCCCGATTTAGCCCATCTCCGAACTTAACCTGCTTTAAGCTTCAAAATATATTTGTACCGAATTTCAAGAGTCTAGCTCTTTTCGTTTGGACTGAATCGTGATTTCCACACACGGACGGACGGACGGACATGCTCAGATCGTCTTAGATTTCATAACTGATCAAGAATATATATACTTTATGGCAAGTGTGCCCAAAAGTTCCTTATGTAAGAGTAAACACCAATACATTGAAAGAAAACCTAATTTCTCAATATTTCTTGTTGTACAAAACGATATCATACGCTAAACAAAAACAAGGTCTTCACTGATGATCGCTGTCGTCAATGTTTACCAGCAAACCTTACGCAAGTGTTGTTGCTTTCCACTTGCTTTTATAGAATGAAGAACAACAAAAACATATCAGACTAAGTTGTTTGTGTATTTCGTATTGCTAGTGCCTACACCTAAGCGCTTTTACAAAAACAAATGTGCATCAAGCGCATAGGGCCTGAGCACTCTTGCTTTATGGGGTCTGAGATGGATATTTCGATGCGTTATAAACGGATTGACAAAGTGAATATACCCTCCAAATTCTTTTTTGGTAGGTATAACAACAAAAACAAATAAAAAATTATGTGAGAATATAATCAATCTTTTTTATGTTCAAAACCATGTATATGGAAATATGATTTAATTGTTATGTATAGACTTTATTTTCTCATCTGCATACTTGAATACTTAAAAGTTAAATTTTTAATGAAAATTAATTTCGCAATAAGTTATTATATTGTTAGATACGAAATAATAGATGTTTGTTGAATGCATTTCATCTAAGCTGCCATATATATACATATACATATATATATATATATATATATATATATATATATATATATATATATATATGTATATACATATATTTATATATACTTATATGTGAAGAGTATAAAAATCTCACTGTATCAAACAGAAACGAGACACAAACATTAGGGGATTCTGTTATGTATATAACACCTTTAATATATAATACTTGCTGTAGAATTTTATAGCACCTAGCAGGTATTTTGCTCCATCAAAGCAATAACAGAAATTAGACTTACGTAGATGTATGTAAATATTAATTTCGCGAATTTATTAAAAATTTCACGCAAACATCAAAGCAGGTCTATAACACAATTAAAAAAAAAATTTAAATTGAAATACCCAAGACTATATGTACAGACATATCAAACACACTACAGTAACCGTCTTCTACAACAGACAGAAGTTCTCACCCTCACCCTTAGAAGCGCATCTTGGTTATTATAAAAATTTAGACTTGTGTTGAACTCTTTCATCCGCTCGTCTTTGACAAGAACCTATTATGAAATCAATGTAATATAAATGGGTTTGATCACAGGTTCTTGTCAAAAACGAGCGGATGAAAGAGTTGGACACAAGTCTAATGTCTAACACAAATATCGAAGCTACTGGAAAAAATATTAACACAATTAGGCAATTAATATTTAAATCCTAAAATATTACAATTTTAAGTGTCCCTATACGAACACTGTACGTTGTACAGTATACTATTTGTATTTTCGCAGATATCTAATATATATATATATATATATATATATATATATATATATATATGTATATGTGACCTGCTCCACGAAAAGGGACCTCTGCGTCGAAAATTTTTTTTTACTTTTTGAATGGTTCTTATAAGAAAAAAACGCTCTTTCAAATGCCGCAAACCGCAAGTTTCTATGTCTTTTAGTTTTTTACAAATCACCTGCAAAGATGAACGAAGATTAAAATTGGTATTAAAACCCAAAAATATAATTTCGGGTTTGGACAATTGCAATCCTTTTTTTTTTGGTACATAAAAGTAACCAAAAAGGCTATTATTATTATTTAGTTTATTAATTAAAACTATTTTATCACCAAAATTTTTTAATTTTATACGTTCTGATTCTTTTCCCAAATTTACAAAAAAGTTCAAAATTGCTTATTGATGAGTTTTAGCTAGTTCATATGCGCATTTCACCGGGGCTAATGCAGATCATCAGGGAGCCTTTACCCAATATTTCTTAGAATAGCTAAAGATATTATTTTAAACTTCGACTCAATTGATTCAGAAGCCTTAACAAATATCATAACTACAACAAGACCTCAGTAATCACTTATTCCTTTTTATAACCTTCACAAAAAAGTGAAAGGGCATATAAGAGTATAGATTTGTCACTACGTGTGTAATTTCATCGATATTCATATGGAACACTCTAAAGTATATATATTCTGGATCCTTATGAATAGCGATGACAATTGAGCGGAGTCCGTCTGTCTGTAGGTAAAATTCGTTTTCCGAAGCCCCCTGAAGAGCTACAGACTTCGTTCTTGGACCGTTGGATTGGAAATGAAATGAAATTCAGAACAATCCGAAGTACGGTTCCAGAGCAGGGAAGCCTACACATATTTCTCGCCGCAAAAATTATTTATTTGGTTGTTTGTAAATTAAACCTATTTCATGCTTTGGGAAGCCTCAATGATCTATTAAAAACTGAAAAAATAAAAATAAAATTCCAGGGATGGGAAACATAAAGTTTTTTTTTTGGCACATTCAGTATTTTGTAGTATATCGTCGTGGTGAATGCAATAGGCTGTATGTCAAAAAAAATTTAATTTGGTTTTATTGTAGCGTTGTAGCCAAAATTGGGGCTCCTACATCATGAAGATTTGCATTCGTCAAAAACAAAAATTTTAAAAATTAAAAATTTGCTTCCAGGGTTGGAAAAATGAAAGTTTTTTTTGGTACATGCAATATTTTGTATTACATGTATTAACCAAAATGGTTACAAAATTTGAGTTTTTCTTAAACAAATCTTCTTTGTACCTCATGAAGATTTGCATTGATAAAAAATTTTAAAAAATTAAAATTTCGCCTCCAGGGTTGGAAAATTGAAATTGTTTTTTTATACATAAAAGTAATCATAAAGGCAATTGGCGTTTTTTTTTGTTGTGCTAACTAAAACTATTTTATATTTTAAGAAGAACAAAATTGGTATCAAAAATTAAAATAAAATAAAAATTTAGATTCCAGATAACTGCAATATTTTGTAGTACATGAAAGTGACCAAAATAGTTATAAATATTAACTTTTTCTTTAATGAAACTATTTCATGCCTAATTAAGAGTGGCTTTGGTAAAAAAAGAAAAAAAACACAAAAGTATAATTTCATTTCGAGTGTTGGGAAATTGAAATATTTTTTATGCATAAAAGTAACCAAAAAGGCTATTGCCGTTGTTGTTTTTGCTAATTAAAACTAATTTATAATTCAGGAAGAACAAAATTGGTATTAAATCAACCTGACTTCAGGTTTGGACAAATAAAGTATTTTATGGCACACGAAAGAGACCAAATACTTAAACATTTTTTTTTTATGTAAAACTATGTTAGCCCTCACTAAGAATTGCATTGGTAAAAAAATAAAAATTCGCTTCCAGAGTTGGAAAATCGAAATATTTTTAGTACATAAAAGTACCCACATTAATTCCAAATTTTGTGTTTTGAGTGAATTAAAGGTATTTTATACTTCAGAAAATATTAAACTAGTATTGAAAAATTCAAAAATTCGGTTCCAGGGTTGGAATATCTACATTTTTTGGTACATAAAAGTACCCACATAAATTCCAAATTTTGTTTTTTTGTGAATTAAACTTATTTAATACTTCGGGAAGATTTAAATTGGTATTAAAAATTATAAAATTTAAAATTCAGTTCCAGGGTTGGAAAATCGAAATTTTTTGGTACATAAAAGTAACCATATAAGTTCCCAATTTTGGTTTTTTTCACTGAATTAAACATATTTTATATTTCGTTAAAAAATTCGGTTCCAAAGTTGGAAAATCGAAATTTTTGGTCCATAAAAGTAACCATATAAGTTCCCAATTTTGGGTTTTTTCAGTGAATTAAACCTATTTTATAATTCGATAAGAATTAAATTGTTATTAAAAATTATAAATTCGGTTCCAGGGTTAGAAACCCGAAATTTTTAATACATAAAAGTAGCCATATAAGTTTCTAATTTTGGCTTTTTTGTGACTGAAATCTTTTTTATACTTCGGGAAGGGTATTAAAAACAAAACAAAAATTAAAAATTCAATTTTAGTATTGGAATATCGACATATTTTTATTCATAAAAGTAATCATTTAATTTGCTATTTTTAATGTTTATGGTGAATTATACGCTCTTTACGTATCAGGAAGAAATAAATTGGTATAAAAACGAAAAAAATCTAAAAGACTATTTTACGGTTGGACTATTGGATCTTTTTGGGTTACATGTAACGGACTTTTACTTTTTGTTTTTAAATTAAACTTATTTAATATATTTGAAAGATGTTCAGAGGTATTAGATATAAGAAAAGCCAAACATTTAGCTTCCTAGCCGAAAAATTTAAATGTTTTCTTAAATATAAAAGTAACCGATGACATCGTTTTGATTTTTTAATTAAACCTACTTTCTGTTATAGCAAAAAAGAAAGAAGATTTACATCTGTGAAGTGTATTTAAGATTCTGCACAGCCGAATATAGCACTTTTACTTGTTTATTTTCTTACTATGTCATACTACTACTGACTGGCTTTTTCCCAACTCCTAGTGTAGTTGTAAGAGACAAAGAAAACAACAATAGCTTATAATTGTTTAAAACAATAATTCGAAGTGTTGACAAAATTTTGTTATTTTAGCGCAGGCACTCGCTTATTTTAAGTTTATTTTTTATATTTGGGAATCTGTTGTATAACAAAAAAATTTTAATTTCATGCGTCCTGGTTCTTTTCCCCAATGTACAAAAAAGTTCAAAATTGATTTTAATTTCATGCGTCCTGGTCCTTTTCCCAAATTTACAAAAAAGTTCAAAATTGATTATTGAGGATTTTTAGCTAGTTCCTATGCGCATTTCACTGGGGTTAATGCAGATCATCAGGGAACCTTTACCCAACATTTCTTAGAACAACAGTTTCAGGTAATTACCCGCGATTCAGGTATACATACATATATGTATGTATATATATATATATATATATATATATATATATATATATATATATATATATATGTAGATATATATATATATATATATATATATATATAAATTCTTCTGGTTTCTTGACCTCTTTTTAATTATTATTGTATTCTGATATTTTTAAGCTTAAGGTCTCTTTATTTTAGTTTAATTTTTAATTTCAATATTTCGTCACTCCTTTGTGTGACTTCTTCAGGAAATTAATTATTTTATTTGATATGAAAAAATATGTTGTTTGTGAAACAAAATTATTTGTCAACAAAATACAAAAAGATTCAAACATTTACAATAATAAAATATTTAAACCTATACATGCATATATATTTAAAAAACATTTATAAAAAACATTTTTTAAATCATATATACATACATATGTATACATACACATACACACATATACACATATATATGCATACATACACATACATAAACATACATACACATACACATATACATATATATACATACATACATACACATATATATACATATATATATATATATATATATATATATATATATATATATATACATACATATACATATATACACGTAAACACATACATATGCATACACATACATACACATATATACATACACATATACATACATACATACATACACACACACATATATATATATATATATACATACATATATACACATATATATAGTACATATATATATATATATATATATATATATATATATATATATATATATATATATACAAATTAATAATCATATAAATATAAACAAAAACACATATACATATATACTTATAAACATATTTTTCAACAACAATCTGGAAGTTGCAAACAAATTTAAATACATTTATAAAACATATTAGAAGAAAATATTTAAACGTATACATGTATATATATATTAAAAAATTGTAAACAGCTGTTCACTCTATTCATATAAATGTATACATGCATATGTAGTTTATAAACATAAATAAAAAAAATTTTAACATATACATATATACGTATAAACATATATACATAATTAGCAACAAAATTCAAAATGTTTTAAGCAAATTTAAATAAATTATAAACATATACCCATATTTTTCAACAAAATTCAAAAAGTTTGAAAAACAAGTTAAAATAAACAACATATTTGAACAGTAACAAACAATAACAAATGCCTATCTATCTCTTATGAACTAGATGTCTATAATTTTGAGCTACATTTGCTGTATCTGCCTTAAAATTAATTCTTTTTGTGATTGGTGTATTGATTATGTGTAACTTTTCTAACATAAATCTACGTTTATAATTATTTTCTGTGTTTAATATTGAAACATTTTCAAAGTTTGGATAATGATTATATCTAGAACAATGTGAAGATAATGCAGTTTTTTGTGAATTTATATCTCTATATCTTTGATCAGTTTTATGTCCTGCAATCCTAGTCTTTAATTTGTTCTTTGTTGTACCTATATATACCTTATTGCAATCTTCATTGTCATTTCCATTACAAGGTATTTTATAAATAAATAAAATATATAAAAACAGTTTTGCTGTACAATGCTATCGCACAAATATATCTTTTGAATAACTACATTCCTAATAATTATAATTAAAACAACTTTCTTATTTCAATTGATTATTGCTACTTCAGTGCACGTTGCTCATTAGCAGATATAACTTATCTACCGCTAGTGTATTGAAAACAACATTTTTAACAAGATAACGGTATTATTGTTCTGATGAAATGATGAGAAGTTGTGTTTAGTTCTCCTTCGCCAGTCCTGCTATTTGGTTCATATACTAATAGATTTTTAAAATAACTGAAATAAACTCTTAAACTTGGCTATTCGTGTATTTAAATGTCTTCATTTTAACTATTGCTCTTTACATAAAAATCCATTTCAGTAAAGCTTTTATTTCTAAAAAAATATGGACTTGAATTTGCTCCTGTTTTTATTTCTTGTAATATGTTGCTTTTGAAAGTGGTATAAGTCCAAGTGCAGCTAAAAAAATCGTTTATTCTTTCAATTAATTTTAGTAACTATTATTTCATAATAAAATTTAAAAGGTGTATGGTGTAAAAAACATCACTCGAATTAATTAAAGTTGGCCAATATTTTTAAATGGATTCAAACGCTAACCCATAAATATCTCAATATATGAAAAAATGGACTTATACCACTTTCAAAAAACCAGCTCATATGTACATATATATATATATATATATATATATATATATGTATATATATATATATATATATATATATATATATATATATATATATATATGTGTATATATATATATATATTTTTTTTTTTTTACCTTGGACCAACACTCAGGGGATGACCCTTATATATGCAATGCATTGCGCCGGAACTGAAAACGAGGGGATGGTATGGAGGAGACAGATTAGGAAAGGTGAAAAGGTAGACAGTTTTTTTTTGTAGCTATTTCAACATTTTACTTCGCCGGCTAATTTTTGCTACAGGGCCGACGAAGGTGGGTGTTGTTACTCTGCTTTTAGTACATGATAGTATCTGTCGCTGCCAATTATGTTCAGTGATCAGTGACTATGCCTTCATCATTGAAACAGGCTGGCAACAACTAACACAACCACGCACTAATGCTGTCCAGAAGAATTCAACACAATATTTCATGACTCAGCGCGGGCTCGAACTCACGACCCTCCGCTTCATAGTCTCGTGTTCTACTACTTCAGCCAACAGCATATATATTTGTATATTTTTTTTTTTATGAGTAGGACCAGCACTCAGGGGATGTCCCCTATATATGCAATGCATTGTGCTGGAACTGAAAACGAGGGGATAGTATTGAGGGGACAGATTAGGAAAGATGAGAAGATAGACATTGGTTTTTTTTTTTTTTTTTTTTATATATAGATTTATCATTGAATTTTCTTGATATCAATACGCGACGCCATGAAGAATTTATATTCTGGATCCTAAAGAATACGAAACACGAATAAGCGTTGTCCATCTGTATGTGAGAGAAATCTGTTTCCCGAAGCTCCGACAGGAGTGGGAGACCACATTCTTGGACTAATGGACTCGAAATGGTCTTAAATGGAGTGCTATTGAACTTCAGCAAAACCAAAAACCCGTTTCCAGAGCTGGAAAATTATTGTTTTAGAAGTAAGAAAAGAACTAACTTTTATTATATGAAAAATGTATAATGAGATATCATATTAATGATTACTAGATTATTATATAAATTGGTTGTACAAGTATTTTTAACATTCCACCTGAACAAACCATTTATAAAAATTCTTTAAAACAAATTAAGAAAACATTTAATTTAACAATTAAATTATTTCAAACCACATTTGATGCTTAGTGTATTCATCTTATCCGCACTAACGGCTTTAGTGAGGAAATCTGCTACCATATTACCGGTATCCACATAATGCAAAATAACTTCTTTGCTGTCCAATTTTTCTTTGACAAATTTGACCTTAAGATCAACATGTTTTGTTCTGTTTGAATATGAATTATTTTTTGTTATAGATATTGCACCTTTGCTATCACAATATAGTGTAATTGGAAGTTTTTCGTCTTGAACAAGTTCCCGTTGTAATTTTTGCAACCATATACATCCTTGCATTGCTGAAACCATCGCCATGTACTCGGCTTCGGTTGATGAGAGTGCTACTGTGCGTTGTCGCCTTGTACTCCAAGAAATTGCACCACCTTGCATTATAAAGAGATAACCAGTTGTAGATCGCCTATCGTCGATGTTACCTGCCCAATCTGCATCACAATAACCAGTAAGATTATTTATTCCAGGCTCGTATGTTATACCTTTATCAATAGTCCCCTTAAGGTATCTCATTATTCTTTTCACTGCAATCCAATGACATTTACCAGGATTCGCATTGAAACTGCTAAGCAAGTTTACGGCAAAGCTTATATCGGGACGTGTAATTTGTGCTGCGAATAATAAACACCCTACAGCCTGCATATATGGCACGTTGGACATTTCTTCCTTTTCCAACTCATTTTTGGACACATTGCAGATGAAAGTTTTTGACTTATATCCATTGGAGTAGATACCGCCTTGCAATCACTCATTGAAAAACGATCAAGTACATTCTCAATGTATTTTGATTGATCAATACAAATAGCCCCACTTTCTTTATTACGTGTAATTCTTACACCCAGCACAGAGAATGCTTCACCGAGATCTTTCATTTTGAAATGCGTTGCTAAATCAATTTTAAGCTTATTGATAACATTTATGTCTCTGCAAAATATCAAGACATCATCCACGTATATTGCCACATATAACATTTGCTCATCATTGAATTTGTAATATACACATTGATCGATATCACTGCGTTGCAAACCAAACTTCAATAATACTTTATTCAATTTTTTGTTCCAAACACGACTTGATTGCTTGAGACCATAAAGCGATTTCTTCAAAAGACATACTCGACCACTTCCATCATCAAACCCCTCAGGTTGTTGCATATATATTTGCTCTTCTAAGTCACCATTGAGAAAAGCTGTTACCGCATTCATCTGATGAATCATGAGATTATGTTTTGCTGCATGGGAAAATAAAAGACGCAATGATGTATAGTCTATACATTTTCTTTGACTACACCCCTTCACAACCAACCTTGCCTTGTGACACACTTCGTCTCCAAGTGTTGGTTGAAACGATCGACTCCATTTCAGCAATCATTGCTTCTTTCCACAAAGCACTTTGTATGGAACTAGTGGCTTCTTTAAAAGTTTCAGGGGGATTTTTGTTTTTAGGACAATCAACCATTTTCACACATAGATTATATCTGGGTTTAGACATGTTTGCAATACGTTCAGAACGACGTATTGTTTTCCTATCACCGTTATTTTCATTGCTACTACTGCTATCACTGCTAATAGCGTCTATGTATTCATCATTGCTATGTATTTCCGTTTCTATTGGCAATTCTACTATACTTTCTTCCTCTGAATTGTCAATGTGACCATCAACATCAACTACGGTAGGATACCAATTAATAGTATTATTTTTAAAAACACGTACCTTATTATTGTTTTCAATAAATACAACATCACGGCTAATAATTATTTTACGAGTAACTGGATCCTGCAATCTGTAGGCTTTGCTTTCACTGCTGTAACCCATCAACATACACTCAATCGATTTGCTACTCAATTTGTCACGTTTCTGTTTTGGCACATGAACAAATGCTTTGCTGCCGAAAACTCGTAAATGTTTCAAACTAGGCCTTCTACCTGACCACATTTCCTCCGGACAGATTTCGTTACCACGGCATGGTACAAGATTAATTAAGTATGCTGCTGTTAATGCCGCCTCAGCCCAATAAATATTATCCAAACCTCCGTCTAACAACATGCACCTAACATTATTGTTCGATTAATGCGTTCTGCCACACCATTTTGTTCCGGTGTATACGGCGCTGTCTTTTGGTGATGTATGCCAACTTCAGACAAGTACTTCGTAAAATATTTTGATCCGTACTCAGATCCATTATCCGTACGCAAAATCTTAATTTTAGCATTACACTGCCTCTCTGCGAATTCTTTAAAACGCTTGAATTCTGTAAAGACATCTGATTTTCGTTTTATTGGTACAACAAATACCTTACGCGAGTAATCGTCGACAAAAGATAAAATGTATCGGTTTTCAGAAAAAGATTTTTGATTTAGCGGACCCATTACGTCCGAATGTATTATATCTAACAGGCCTTTAGCACGATAACCAGAGTCTTTGAATGATGGTCTTGTCTGCTTACCTTCTATACAAATAACACATTTTTCGTTTTCAATCATAGCTTTTTCGGTTAGGAGTTCAGATGCTCTTAAAACCTTTTTCAAATTGCTATTGCATATGTGTGCAAGTCTCCTGTGCCATAATTCGACTTCTTTTGTTGCTAATAATACTTTCTCACAGTTATTATTTTTTACATCACATTGCAATTTGTACAAATTATTAACACACCATCTTTGTTTATAATTTTACACTCATTATCTTGAAATATTACTTTGTTACCCTTCAGCGTCATTCGTCTCACAGAAAGCAAATTAACGGACATTTCAGGGACATATTCGATATCTTTTATATTCGCAACGGTCCTATTTTTACCTGATTCCAGAACTATTATCCACGTTTCCAACAGATTTTATGTTCATTTTTTCGTTATTTGCATTCACTACGTATTTATCGGTAACATCTTTAAAATTTCGTAAAATATGTTTCTTATTTGTCATATGCGATGTAGCACCAGAGTCTATGAACCACTCTTGTGTGCTGTTTTCTTTTGTAAGAAATGATGATGAAAATAAAGATGATGATAACGAACCTTTTTCGTCACGATTGTTTCTTTTATTTGCATATTTCTTTGTAGGTTGTGGACAATTTCTAGCATAATGCCCTTCCCTTTTGCACGCATAACATTTGATTTTTTTAACGTTACCTTTTTTGTTAGAAACCAATGCTCTTTCTTCTTCTCTCGGAATATCAAATTTTGCGTCTTGCAACAATACATTTTTTACTATATCGACACTTAACTTAGCCTTTGAATTTTCAACTGCCATAACAAGGGGTTGAAATTCTTCTGGAAGTCCTGCTAGCATAAGCGATGCAACTAGTTCATCCTCGAGCTTTAAGCCTGTCTGTTGAACCTTTAAGGACATCATAATTATTTCGTTAATGTATTCTTGCACACCATTGAAATCTCCTAGTTTCATTTGAATTAAATGTTTTAAGGGTTCCACCTTTCTGGTTAAACCTCTATCCTCAAATGCATTTAATAACGATTCCCATGCTGTCTTTGCAGTATTTGCCGTTGCTATATGGGCAAAATTTGTTGGCTCTATCATAAGAGTAATTTCAGCAAGGGCACGCTCGTTCTTTTCAATATCAGCAGTGGGTGCATTTGCGGCAAGATCTTTGCTTACCATGTCCCAACAGCCTTTCAGCACCAAATATGATTTGGCATGACGCTTCCAAACATCAAATTTTTCGCGTCCATGTAAGTTCTCAAACGGAAAAGATAAATTGCTTGAAGCCATTTCTTTTATTTTATAAAAACAACTTTTTTTTTTAATAAAATAATTATGAGAAATATTTATTTATTTAAATCGTTTTCTTTGCGTGTCATGAGGCCCATAACCTATTGTTTTAGAAGTAAGAAAAGAACTAACTTTTATTATATGAAAAATATATAATGACATATCATATTAATGATTACTAGATTATTATATAAATTGTTTGTACAAGTATTTTCAACAAAAATATAAACCTATTTTGGTACGTAGTATTATTTTTTATATATTCTTACACTCCCGCTAAGAAAAAAGGAGGAAGTTACTGGTTTTACACGGTTTTAAAAAAACCGAATTTTCACCAGATCTCAACTTTTTGAGTTCCTAGAAAGCTTTCCTGAGTATTTCGGAAAAGCCGTCACTGCCTGTATGTATGTTTGTGTGCTTTTAAGGACGTGACCTGCTTATAACTTTTGAAAACTAACCAGGTCTTGAAAATAAAAAAATACGTCAATCGCTAACAATTTAGTGAACATGCTAGTCACGTTTGAAACGTTTCTTTCAAGCCTCGATTTCATGTGAATTGGAACCGGCTTCGACCAGTAGATTTGAAGAAATGTCAAAAATTAATTTAACATTTTTTTTTCGATGCTTGCAGTGAAATTGGCAGCGACTGACACCATCATGTACTAAGAATTGTAACAGCACCTTCCGTCGTCGGCACTGTAGCAAAAAAGTAGCCGGCGAAGTAAAAGGTTCAAATAGCTGCAAAAAGTTATCTATCTCCCCATATTTCTTTATCTGTCCCCTACGTACTAATCCCTTCTTTGTACTTCCGGCGCAATGCACTGCATATGTAGGGGTCATCCCCTGAGTGCTGGAGTTAACCACCAAACAAATAAATTTAATTTAAAAAATTTTATAGGTAATAGAAACTAAAAAACAAACGAGCGCAGGGTTGGTCAATTAAAGCTGCTGCTACATAAAAACTGTTGAACAAAAAAATTTGCTTATATTGAGTTTTTTGAAATTAAACTTATTTCATACTTTCGGAAGAATTAACTTAATATTAAAATTCAAAAAATATTAAGGAGTTGGTCGATTGAGACTTCGTTTGTACATAAAATAACGAAATAGGGAAGAATAAAATTGGTATTAAAAATAATAAAAAACAAGCAAAAGTGCTATAGAATACCTTTCACAGATGTAATTCTACTTTCTTTCTTCCTTGCCAAAACAGAAAGTAGGCTTAATTAAAAAATCAAAATGATGATATCGGTTACTTTTATATTTAAGAAAACGTTTAAAATATTCAGCTAGGAAGCTAAATGTTTGGCTTTTCTTATATCTAATACCTATGAACGTCTTTCAAAACTATTATATATATATTTAATTGACAAGCAAAACAAAAAATCCGTTTCATGTACCCCAAAAAGTTCTAATTGTCCAACCGTTTTGTTGATTTTTAATAAAACTTTACTTCTTTTTGATATATAAAGTAGGTATAATTCATCATAAAAATAACAAATAATATGGCTGCTTTTATGAATCAGAAAATGTCGATTTTCCAACCCTGGAACTAAAAGCACAAAATTTGGAATATATGTGTGACAAAAAATATTTCGATTTTCCAACTCTGGAAGCGAATTTTAATTTTTTTTGCCAATGCAATTCTTAGTGAGCTGTAACATAGTTTTACTTGACAAAAAAATTACAATTTTTAAACTTTTTGGTCACTTTCATGTACCATAAAATATTTCATTTGTCCAACCCTGGAGTCGAAATTTTGATTTTTTAAGGTTATAATACCAATTTTGTTCTTCCTGAATTATAAAACAGCTTTAATTAACCTTTTCGGTTACTTTTATGCAGAATAAATATTTCAATTTCCCAACCCTGGAAACGAAATTTAAATTTTTTTACCAATGCAACTCTTAATGAGGCATGAAATAGTTTTATTTAAGAAAAACTTTATATTTGTAACCATTTAGGTCATTTTTATATACCACAAAATATTGCAGTTATCCAACTCTGGAATCTAAATTTTTATTTTTTAACTTTTGATACCAATTTCGTTTTTCCTGAACTAAAAAATAATTTTAATTAGTAAAAAAAACAACGTCAATTGCGTTTTTGGTTATTTTTATGTATAAAAAAATATTTAAATTTCCCAACCCTGGAAGCGAAGTTTACATTTTTTAAAATTTTCTTTATCAATGCAAATCTTTATGAGGTATAAAGTAGTTTTGTTTAAGAAAAACTCGAATTTTGCAACCATTTTGGTTATTACATGTACTACAAAATATTGCATGTACCAAAAAAAATTTAATTTTTCCAACCCTGGAAACGAAATTTAATTTTTTTTTTAACATTGCAACGCTTCTTGAGGTATAAAATAGTTTTATTTAAGAAAAATTGCAAGTTTTTTCCCATTTTGGTAACTTTCATGTACCATAAAATATGCATTTGTCCATCCCTGGATTCGAAATTTTATTTTTTATTTTTGAATTTTTGATACCAATTTTGTTCTTCGTAAATTATAAGACAGTTTTAGTTAGCAAAAAACAAAAAAAAACAACATCAGTTGCCTGTTTGATTACTTTCATGTATAAAAAAATTCAATATCCCACCCCTGGAAGCAAAATTTGAAAAAAAAAAAAATTTTTTGCCAATGAAAATCTTCATGACGTATAAAGTGGTTTTGTTAAAGAAAAACTTGCAATTTTTAACAATTTAATTACTACATGTACCACAAAATACCGAATAGAATAATTTCCCATCCCTAGAAAAAAAATTTTATATATTTTGTTTTTAATAGACCATTGAGGCTCCCCAAAGCCCGATGTGGGTTTAATTTACAAACATTAAAAAAATAATTGATTTTTGGTATAAATTTTGCGTCGAGAAATAGGCGTAAGCTTCCTAGCTCTGGAATCGTACTTCGGATCTTTCAATATTTAAGTTCATTTCCAATCCAACGGTCCAAGAACGAAGTCTCTAGATGTTCTGGGGGCTTGGCAAAACCGATTTCACGTACAGACAGACTGACAGACGGACATCGCTCAATCGTCATTACCAATCATAAGGATCCATGGGGTCCCATGTGCATATCGAAGATATTACACACGGAATGACAAACCTATATATACCCTTTCACTTTTTTGTGAAGGGTATAAAAACAACAAAATACAATTCTAGGCAATTGACACATTTTTTATGCATAAAAGCAACAATTTTTTTATAAAAAGGGTGTACTTCACGGAGAATAACAAATATATTATATTACATTATATTATAATGGTATAGGATTTGCAATTTCACAGATTTCTAGGATGGATAAAATTGGAAATGCTATTTTCTAGCAATAATCTAAGAAAATACGCAATTTGAACTTATGGACCTTAAGCCCATGTGTGCTTGATGATAGGATGATATTTTTATATAAAGTATGTATATCTTGAAAAATATTTTGCTGCCCACTCAGTTTTAAATTTATATCAAGGCGTTATGTTGACTGGGAAATCAATAGGATTGTTTGTGAGCATTTGGGTGTTTAGTTATGAAAATAGTACTTGTGAATGAAGTGCTATATCTTTTTAAAATCACTCTTTTTTTATTATTTACTTTTTTTTTTTCTTCTTCATACTCAGAAAGTATCTAGTAACACACTCACCAAAACTTTCATAAATACAATTTCATTTTGGACTTCTTATCCTGGCAAGTACAACTACGGATTCGATTTAATGTTATTTTATGCAATAAACTCATCGTGTAAGAACGAATATGTGTCATATGAGAGGGAAAGAACAAAGAAAAACTAAAATAAAAAAAAAGGTTTATTGAATTTTTTTTGTGGCATTATAAATTTATATTAAACGTACAATAGTATATTGATATTACGTCTAAAATGCATTAAATTGAACATTCATGTTATACTTCTTTTCTTTTATACATATTATTTTTGTTTTTGAAAAGTAAGAAATATTGTGTAAAAATGTGATTCGTTTTAAAAATGTTCTCAAGTTTTATGTAATATAGTTTTTATGTCAATGTGTCGATAAAATCCCCAAACATACTTATACATATGTATATGTAGCATTGTGTTAAGTTTTGGAGTGAAGAAAAAAATTAATATATGACATATTTTTAATATCCTGTATTGTTAATCATGCAAAATATTTGCAAATCCAAATCATTCACACCGTCAAACGAGAAACATTTTTTACTTGTATATATTTAGTTTTTGCGATTTAGTTCTCTTTTAATTTTTTTTATGTTATAAAAATGTGATTTAATGTACACACATTTAGGCATGAATAATTTTTTAGCCGTTTTTCAATCGTGAATCATATATAAGTAACGGCGGCAAGCATACACTTTCGCCGTCTCGCCTAAAGATTTTAGACGTTCGACTCAGATCTCTAGCGATATTTTATGACAAAACAAAAACATACCTGAAAGAGTGCTATTATTTTATGACTTTTTTGTATGCAGCACAACAACAAATTTTTTAAACTGGTCTAAAATAGTATGACTTTAAGACAATATGACTAAATAGCACAAAGTGTGAATACCCCAATTGTGTTTTTGCGACTTTATTTCTTAGTGTCGCACGAAGAATGACGTTTCTGTCCACATACAAATGTATATATTCTGCAAATGACAGAATAGCGTTTTAATTTCGAATCAACTTCATTTTTGGGATAAGAAATTTTAGCTTTAAAACAGTGATGCATTGTTATGCTCATTTAATTCAGTTGTCTTTCAGACGTCATCAAGTACACATGCTTAGCGGATGCTTTGGTGACTTTTAAAAATAGTGCGTAAAAAAAAGATGGTACCATTATGAACATTTTTCGTGATAAATATAAAATATATGTTTGAAACCCTTTTTTCCAACTTCCAATACAGGTTTAAGGAAATAACAAAGCAACCACTCTATGATATGCTGTCATTTTGGAAAAGTTTGGATGAATTAACGTATCCAGAGTTAAAAAAATAATGCTTTGAAGATAATGTCTCTGTTTCTTTCAACTTATATGTGCGAGCAAATTTTCTCTGATTTGAAATTTATTTGTTGTGTGGGTGCTGTTGGCTGAAGTAGTAGAACACGAGACTATGAAGCGGAGGGTCGTGAGTTCGAGCCCGCGCTGAGTCATGAAATATTGTGTTGAATTCTTCTGAACAGCATTAGTGCGTGATTGTCTTCGTTGTTGCCAGCCTGTTTCAATGATGAAGGCATAGTCACTGATCATTGAACATAATTGGCAGCGACTGACACTATCATGTACTAAAAGCAGAGTAACAGCACGCACCTTCGTCGGCCCTGTAGCAAATATTAGCCGGCGAAGTAAAAGGTTGAAATAGCTACAAAAAAACTGTCTATCTTCTCATCTTTCCTAATCTGTCCCCTCAATACTATCTCCTCGTTTTCAGTTCCGGCGCAATGCATTGCATATATAGGGGTCATCCCCTGAGTGCTGGTCCAAGATAAAAAAAAAAAAAAAAAAAAAAAAAAGGAACAAACTGAGCTCCGAGCATATAAAGCATATTTTGCTCTTGCGAAATTGCCACAAAAGCATTAGCATAGACATTTATATTTAATTGCTTGCTTTTGCTTTCTTAAAAGTAAACAAAGTCTCTATTTTAAACTCATACATAAACTTTAAATGGAAAATCTTTTCGTTTACTTTTTACTTTTACTGTACCTTTAAATTAGTCTCTTTTCTCACCAATACAAAAGCTTTTTAATTTTAAACACCACTGCATTAAAAGCATCCAGTATGGTCTGATATAAAGGATCATCTCCTACACTACCATCTTGAAAAATTTTACAGCAAATTTTTACGAATTAGATTGTTGAAATGAAATGAAATTATAATCTAATGTATTGGCACAGTTGTCATTAAAATTTTTTATTTTTTATGTGATCTACATTTCTAGAGAAGAATTTGTTACAGTAGTCAGGTGTTATTATAAACAACGATTACTTTACTCATGCTAATATTTCAGTATCACATCATTACCATTAATAAAATTTTCAATGTACTTGTACATAGAAACATATCATTGTTTAAAAAATATGGAAAACGGTTGACCTAAAGGCTATCAATCCAACTTAACGCTAATTTTTGCTACATAAAAATCACTTTTGGAATTTTTCGTTCCCGAAATCACTCGAACGCTTGAACCAATTCTGATCCGGTTTCTGGTTAGCTGGTTAGTTTTTGAAATCGATCGGAAAAGCCGTTTACAATTTATTCGAACCGGTTCGAAGTCGGTTTTTTATAAATTGTAATATGTATAATTATTTTCTCAATCAATCTATAAAAAAATGGAATAAAGAGAATCAAATATTTTGTATTAAAATTTTAAAAGAATTGGTTTATATTATTTTACCTAAAATATCAAATATAATTTATATATAATCAAATATAATTCACTATTATAGTGAAGGTTTAGTCAAGTTAAATTACTGTCGCAGTCGGTGCTCTCGAACAAATCTTTGATAAAATATCAAAGAAAGCATTATATTTAATTAAGATTTTTAAAGATTTTCGCTGCCATTTCGGGGTGACACATCACCTTTGTCATAAAACTCTAAAAATAAATGTTTGGAATAATTATATACAAAATATAAAAAAAATTGAGGGGAAGGAGGGGGTAGGGCAGGGTAGTACCAGGTTATGTCTCAGCTTCGTCATTAAAGCTTAAAATTTTTTTTTTAAGGAATGTAGGCTTAAGTATAACAATTTGTTAAATTTTTGCACTAGTTTTGCATATAATAGCGCCCAGTAAATGGGGCGGGGTCCAAAATGTTTATTTTTTTATTTTATGGCTCAAAGTTTAATGCGTTGGACCTTCTTTAATATAACAATATATCATTTACTTAACAATACTACAAAAAAACTTTAAAAATTATATTGTTTTTTAGAGGTTGATTTAGGGGAACTTTTTTCCCTCTTGCGCGATTTAGCCCATCTCCGAACTTAACCTGTGTTATTCATCAAGATGCATTTATACCAAATTTCAAGAGTCTAGCTCTTTTCGTTTGGACTGAATCGTGATTTCCACAGACGCACGGACGGACGGATATGCTCAGTTCGTCTTAGATTCCATCACTGATCAAGAATATATACATATATGTACTTTATGGGGTCTCAGATGGATATTTCGCTACGTTACAAACGGAATGACAAAATGCATATACCATCCATATTCTTTTTTGGAGGGTATAAAAACTAGTATTGAAAATGATAGTCAGTGGTTTAGTTGTAAAAATAATGAATTAATGGTTTTGAAAATATTTATTAGTAAAGTGAACCAAAATTGGTTCTTAATTCAAGAATCCTCAAACTTTGTTGAAGGCTAAAAAAATTTTGGTTGAAACGGATTACTTTTATCAAAATTATCAAAGCTCAGATTTTTCTTCATCACAATATCACAAAATAATTTTCATAAAATCTTCTTATTTGACACATTGTTGTCACAATACTACTATATATAAATGAAATTTATTTGTTGGTGGTTAAGCAATGTCTATATGCATTTCATTGGTGCTTTACCAAATCGTCAGTAGACGATTTTTTCAGTTTTGTATGAGTTGCAAGCCTATGTTCTTGTTCTGTTGTTATTTTTGAAAACAGTTTGTAATTTACAAGTTGTGAATTCTCAGATGGTTTTCGGAAGTATATGCATAAGATAAGAGGTTTTTAACTTTTCAAAACTGTGGTTAAAGTCTACTGACGATTTGGTAAAGCACCAATGAAATGCATATAGACATTGCTTAACCACCAACAAATAAATTTCATTTATATAAAATAATTTTCAATTATAATCCATTTTCTCAATTTCGTAATAACGTAAACAAATCGTTTTCTAAACGTTATATAGATACAACTACCAACAATATAATAACTTTAATAATAATAAATATAATCATCTGGAAAAATTTCAAAATACTTGTCCAAATTCAAGAAATTTTACTAGAAATATTTCTAATAGGTCGAATACTAGCTTTGATCATGGGGCAAATTACTGCAGTCGACATCGATCGAAATTCATATTTAAAATGTATTGAAATTTCGATCGATATCGAATGATGTAATTTGGCCCCAGAATAGGCATAATAACTCAAAAAATTTTAGTGAAAATAATGCTTCTAATCAAACTCAAAGAAGTAATACAAATACTAATGTAGAAATGGATGAAGATAATATACAAACTGTAAATTTTCAGTTATTGGCCAAAGAGCTCTTCAATTCATAATTGTGAGAACAAAAACAGTTCCAATCGAACTGCTGATAGACACACGATCTGGAACAACTTTAATTAGGAAATGTTTATTTCATAGCTCATTTAAAAGTGAACTTGAACGTCCAATAATTTCGAACATAATTTGTTCAAAAGCTATTACAAGTTCCAAAATTATTATCCCACTATTTAAAGAATTTAGTCGTCCTAATTCAAAAATAGAAATGTTGAAAACAGAAAATTTATAATGAATTCGATGCAGTTATTGGTTTCAACATAAAAGTGCTATATTAGTCTTTGCCGAATCTTAAATACCCTTCACAGATGTAATTCTTCTTTCTTTCCTGCCAAAACAGAAAGTAGGTTTAATTAAAAAATCAAAATGATGTTATTGGTTACTTTTATATTTAAGAAAACGTTTAAATTTTTCGGATAGGAAGCTAAATGTTTGGCTTTTCTTATATCTAATACTTATGAACGTCTTTCAAAAATATTATATATATTTTATTTACAAACAAAACAAAAATTCCGTTCCATGTACCCCAGAAAGTTCTAATTGTCCAACCGTAGAATCAGATTTTGTTAGTTTTTAATACCAGTTTACTCTTTCTGATGTATAAAATAGGTATAATTCATCATAAAAATCAAAAATAGCAAATAATATGGCTGCTTTTATGAATCAGAAATTGTCGATTTTCCAACCCTGGAACCGAATTTTTAATTTTTAATACTAATTTAATTTTTTCTGATAATTAGTTAATTCACTAAAAACACAAAATTTGGAATTTATGTATGTACTTTTATGTACCAAAAATATTTCGATTTTCCAACCCTGGAACCGAATTTTTAATTTTTAAAATTTTTAATACCAATTTAATTCTTAGCGAAGTATGAAATAGGTTTAAGTCACTGAAAAAAAAAACCAAAATTGGGAACATATATGGTTACTTTTACGTACCAAAAAATATCGATTTTCTAACCCTGGAACCGAATTTATAATTTTTTGATACTAGTTTAATTTATTCTGAAATATCTAATAGGTTTAATTCACTAAAAGCACAAAATTTGGAATTTATGTATGTACTATTATGTAGAAAAAATATTTCGATTTTCCAACTCTGGAAGCGAATTTTTTTTTTTTTACCAATGCAATTCTTAGTGAGGTGTAACATAGTTTTACTTGACAAAAAATTTAAAATTTTTAAACACTCACCATTCATGTACCATAAATATTTTATTTGTCAAACCCTGGAGTCGAAATTTTGATTTTTTAAAATTTTAATACCAATTTTGTTTTTCCTGAATTATAAAACAGCTTTAATTAACAAAAAGAAACAACGTCAATTTTAACCATTTAGATCATTTTTGTGTACCACAAATTATTGCAGTTATCCAACTCTGGAATCTAAATTTTGATTTTTTTTTAATTTTTGGTACCAATTTTGTTTTCCCTGAACTAAAAAATAGTTTTAGTTAGTAAAAAAAACAACGTCAATCGCCTTTTTGGTTATTTTTATGTATAAAAAAAACTAGTTCCCAACCCTGGAAGCGAAATTTAAATTTTTTAAAATTTTCTTTATCAATGCAAATCTTCATGAGGTATAATGTAGTTTTGTTTAAGAAAAACTCGAATTTTGCAACCATTTTGGTTATTACATGTACTACAAAATATTGCATGTACCAAAAAAAAATTGAATTTTTCCAACCCTGGAAACGAAATTATAATTTTTTTTTGAATTAAGATTCTATAGGATAATTGTTCGAAATTTTTAATTTAAATCTCAGAAAGACATGATAAATATTTCAAGGCACAAAGGCAAGTCAACATCAGTTTTGTTATTCAACACAAATTTTATTGTGAAAAAGAATACGAGAACTGTATCAAGCTGATGTTAACATGTTATTGTTATAATACCCGTGTTACCGTTTGATTATTTTTCTTCATGTCCCATTTTTCTGAATTTTTTGTTCCATCATACCAAAGTCAAACTTTTTTGGTTTGAATTTTATACTTAAGTACATGTGAACGTTTTTCCAATTTATTATTTTTAGCTCAAGTCATAGCTTAAATTTGTATGCAGTAAGAATTTGAACGAACATTTTATATCGCTATATTAAATTGAATTAAGATTCTATAGGCTGTTCTTCTCTGCTGTGTAAGTTGAATAATAAAAACTGATGTTGACTTGCCCTTGTGCCTTGGAATATTTATTATGTCTTTCTGAGATTTAAATTAAAAATTTCGAACAATTAGCCTATAGAATCTTAATTGAAAAATATTATTAATATTCCAATCTTAATATAAAAAAATAATAAATAGAATTTGAACAAAATTCATTTATTAATAAAAATAATAAAAAATCATTTGCAGTCATGCAGATTCGAACTTAAGCCCAAAAAATTAACAATTTACATTAAAAAGTTCGACTAATAAAAATTCATAAATAATTTAAAACATTGCGGGGGCACGCGCACTTGTTCATTGTAAATTGACAACTAAATTCAATTACTTGAACATAAATAACAAAGAAGCTTTAGCAATCAGCAGCCGATGGCTCTGGAAAAAGCGAAAGAGATACATGGAATATTGGGAATATAAATCGTCAGGGTTGGGGAATTTCGTACTAACCAAAAAGGTAATAACTTAAAAATATGAATGTGATAACTTCTCATATAAAATTTTAATACCAATTTTGTTTTTCCTGAATTATAAAACAGCTTTAATTAACAAAAAGAAACAACGTCAATTTTAACCATTTAGATCATTTTTATGTACCACAAATTATTGCAGTTATCCAACTCTGGAATCTAAATTTTGATTTTTTTTAAATTTTTGATACCAATTTTGTTTTCCCTGAACTAAAAAATAGTTTTAGTTAGTAAAAAAAACAACGTCAATTGCCTTTTTGGTTATTTTTATGTATAAAAAAAACTAGTTCCCAACCCTGGAAGCGAAATTTAAATTTTTTAAAATTTTCTTTATCAATGCAAATCTTCATGAGGTATAATGTAGTTTTGTTTAAGAAAAACTCGAATTTTGCAACCATTTTGGTTATTACATGTACTACAAAATATTGCATGTACCAAAAAAAATTGAATTTTTCCAACCCTGGAAACGAAATTATAATTTTTTTGAATTAAGATTCTATAGGCTAATTGTTCGAAATTTTTAATTTAAATCTCAGAAAGACATGATAAATATTTCAAGGCA
Source organism: Linnaemya tessellans (assembly GCA_951800035.1). Classification (NCBI taxonomy): domain Eukaryota; kingdom Metazoa; phylum Arthropoda; class Insecta; order Diptera; family Tachinidae; genus Linnaemya; species Linnaemya tessellans. Next base: position 48,673,997 of record OX637533.1, on the reverse strand, counting down.
CAAAGGCAAGTCAACATCAGTTTTGTTATTCAACACAAATTTTATTGTGAAAAAGAATACGAGAACTGTATCAAGCTGATGTTAACATGTTATTGTTATAATACCCGTGTTACCGTTTGATTATTTTTCTTCATGTCCCATTTTTCTGAATTTTTTGTTCCATCATACCTAAGTCAAACTTTTTTGGTTTGAATTTTATACTTAAGTACATGTGAACGTTTTTCCAATTTATTATTGGTAGCTCAAGTCTTCTCTGCTGTGTAAGTTGAATAATAAAAACTGATGTTGACTTGGCCTTGTGCCTTGGAATATTTATCATGTCTTTCTGAGATTTAAATTAAAAATTTCGAACAATTAGCCTATAGAATCTTAATTGAAAAATATTCTTAATATTCCAATCTTAATATAAAAAAATAATAAATAGAATTTGAACAAAATTCATTTATTAATAAAAATAATAAAAAATCATTTGCAGTCATGCAGATTCGAACTTAAGCCCAAAAAATTAACAATTTACATTACAAAGTTCGACTAATAAAAATTCATACATAATTTAAAACATTGCGGGGGCACGCGCACTTGTTCATTGTAAATTGACAACTAAATTCAATTACTTGAACATAAATAACAAAGAAGCTTTAGCAATCAGCAGCCGATGGCTCTGGAAAAAGCGAAAGAGATAAATGGAATATTGGGAATATTAATCGTCAGGGTTGGGGAATTTCGTACTAACCAAAAAGGTAATAACTTAAAAATATGAATGTGATAACTTCTCATATAAAATTTTAATACCAATTTTGTTTTTCCTGAATTATAAAACAGCTTTAATTAACAAAAAGAAACAACGTCAATTTTAACCATTTAGATCATTTTTATGTACCACAAATTATTGCAGTTATCCAACTCTGGAATCTAAATTTTGATATTTTTTTAATTTTTGATACCAATTTTGTTTTCCCTGAACTAAAAAATAGTTTTAGTTAGTAAAAAAAACAACGTCAATTGCCTTTTTGGTTATTTTTATGTATAAAAAAACTAGTTCCCAACCCTGGAAGCGAAATTTAAATTTTTTAAAATTTTCTTTATCAATGCAAATCTTCATGAGGTATAGTGTAGTTTTGTTTAAGAAAAACTCGAATTTTGCAACCATTTTGGTTATTACATGTACTACAAAATATTGCATGTACCAAAAAAAAAATTGAATTTTTCCAACGCTGGAAACGAAATTATAATTTTTTTTGAATTAAGATTCTATAGGCTAATTGTTCGAAATTTTTAATTTAAATCTCAGAAAGACATGATAAATATTTCAAGGCACAAAGGCAAGTCAACATCAGTTTTGTTATTCAACACAAATTTTATTGTGAAAAAGAATACGAGAACTGTATCAAGCTGATGTTAACATGTTATTGTTATAATACCCGTGTTACCGTTTGATTATTTTTCTTCATGTCCCATTTTTCTGAATTTTTTGTTCCATCATACCTAAGTCAAACTTTTTTGGTTTGAATTTTATACTTAAGTACATGTGAACGTTTTTCCAATTTATTATTGGTAGCTCAAGTCTTCTCTGCTGTGTAAGTTGAATAATAAAAACTGATGTTGACTTGCCCTTGTGCCTTGGAATATTTATCATGTCTTTCTGAGATTTAAATTAAAAATTTCGAACAATTAGCCTATAGAATCTTAATTGAAAAATATTCTTAATATTCCAATCTTAATATAAAAAAATAATAAATAGAATTTGAACAAAATTCATTTATTAATAAAAATAATAAAAAATCATTTGCAGTCATGCAGATTCGAACTTAAGCCCAAAAAATTAACAATTTACATTACAAAGTTCGACTAATAAAAATTAATACATAATTTAAAACATTGCGGGGGCACGCGCACTTGTTCATTGTAAATTGACAACTAAATTCAATTACTTGAACATAAAGAACAAAGAAGCTTTAGCAATCAGCAGCCGATGGCCCTGGAAAAAGCGAAAGAGATACATGGAATATTGGGAATATTAATCGTCAGGGTTGGGGACTTTCGTACTAACCAAAAAGGTAATAACTTAAAAATATGAATGTGATAACTTCTCATATAAAATTTTAATACCAATTTTGTTTTTCCTGAATTATAAAACAGCTTTAATTAACAAAAAGAAACAACGTCAATTTTAACCATTTAGATCATTTTTATGTACCACAAATTATTGCAGTTATCCAACTCTGGAATCTAAATTTTGATTTTTTTTTTAATTTTTGATACCAATTTTGTTTTTCCTGAACTAAAAAATAGTTGTAGTTAGTAAAAAAAACAACGTCAATTGCCTTTTTGGTTATTTTTATGTACAAAAAAAACTAGTTCCCAACCCTGGAAGCGAAATTTAAATTTTTTAAAATTTTCTTTATCAATGCAAATCTTCATGAGGTATAATGTAGTTTTGTTTAAGAAAAACTCGAATTTTGCAACCATTTTGGTTATTACATGTACTACAAAATATTGCATGTACCAAAAAAAAATTGAATTTTTCCAACCCTGGAAACGAAATTATAATTTTTTTTGAATTAAGATTCTATAGGCTAATTGTTCGAAATTTTTAATTTAAATCTCAGAAAGACATGATAAATATTTCAAGGCACAAAGGCAAGTCAACATCAGTTTTGTTATTCAACACAAATTTTATTGTGAAAAAGAATACGAGAACTGTATCAAGCTGATGTTAACATGTTATTGTTATACTACCCGTGTTAGCGTTTGATTATTTTTTTCATGTCCCATTTTTCTGAATTTTTTGTTCCATCATACCCAAGTCAAACTTTTTTGGTTTGAATTTTATACTTAAGTACATGTGAACGTTTTTCCAATTTATTATTGGTAGCTCAAGTCATAGCTTAAATTTGTATGCAGTAAGAATTTTAACGAATATTTTATATCGCTATATTAAATTGAATTAAGATTCTATAGGCTGTTCTTCTCTGCTGTGTAAGTTGAATAATAAAAACTGATGTTGACTTGCCCTTGTGCCTTGGAATATTTATCATGTCTTTCTGAGATTTAAATTAAAAATTTCGAACAATTAGCCTATAGAATCTTAATTTAATTTTTATTTGTTTTTTTTATCAGTGCAACGCTTCTTGAAGTATAAAGTAGTTTTATTTAAGAAAAATTGCAAATTTTTACCATTTTGGTAACTTTCATGTACCATAAAATATTGCACTTGTCCATCCCTGGATTCGAAATTTAATTTTTTATTTTTGATACCAATTTTGTTCTTCCTAAATTATAAGACAGTTTTAGTTAGCAAGAAAACAAAAAAAAAAACAATATCAGTGCCTGTTTGATTACTTTCATGTATAAAAAAAATTCAATTTCCCACCCCTGTAAGCAAAATTTGAATTTAAGGTTTTTCTTGCCAATGCAAATCTGCATGACGTATAAAGAGGTTTTGTAAAAGAAAAACTTAAAATTTATAACAATTTTAGTTACTACATGTACTTCAATATACGGAATAGGCCTAAAAAAATTTTCATTTCCCATCCCTGGAAAAAAAATTCAATTTATTTTAGTTTTTAATAGACCATTGAGACTTCCCAACGGACGAAATGGGTTTAATTTTCAAACATTAAAACAAAAATTAATTTTTGGTATAAATTTTGCGTCGAGAAATAGGTGTAAGCTTCCCAGCCCTGGAACCATACTTCGGATCTTTCTGAATTTCAATAGCACTCTATTTAAGTTCATTTGCAATCCAACGGTCCAAGAACGAAGAGCTAGCTCTTCTGGGGGCTTGGCAAAACCGTACAGACGGACGGACAGACGGACATCGCTCAATCGTCATCGCTATTCATAAGGATCCAGAATATATATACTTTATGGGGTCCCATGTGCATATCGAAGAAATTACACACGGAATGACACACCTATATATACCCTTTCACTTTTTTGTGAAGGGTATATATCGAACGCTCCAGGCATTCGAAATGAAAAATTTTGAAGTGACCCGCCTACGAAAATTACCGCGAATTTGAGAAGCTCTTTGTAATCTTCCCGTGGTTGCATATCTTTTAAACTCTTTAATGTAAACTCTTGTATCTCCCTTGTATCCCCAATAACATTTTTCACATGTAAGTCTTCAACTCCAGACTTAAAATTACTTTTGTCTATTTTAGTCCAGGCATCTCTAAATCTATGAAATATTTTGACACTAGGACCCGAAGATGTTGATATTTTTGCATCAAATACACTCCGTAAAAGTATTTCAAATATGTGATGACGACATGGATAATACAGAAGATCTTTGTTTAGTGTTTGTTCTAAAAGCACACATGCGCCTTGTATTCGTCCTGTGTTTGATGCGGTGGTATCGCAGCACAGGGCTTCCACTTTTTCATCGAGATCCCATTCTTTGAGTAAGTCAAAGACAGCCGTTGCTTGCTGTCCCGTACCTGAAGTTATCGCTGGGATGCCGAGTAGCTGATCTGTTCCATTAAAAGATACAACTATAGGCAGACGATCGACGTGTTCACTACCCATCAATGATGGCAACATTTTACCATCCAGTCACCGCCTTAATTTCTTTGTTTTTAAATGTTTCGCGGATTCTTTTTCCTGCATCAAATCGGAGCTTTGTACGCGATCGGCGAATTGAAGTGTAATTTATAAATAAATCGCTAACGTTATGTTGCAATGCTTGCACAGTTGCTATAAGGATTCGAACGGCGTCACGGTCACTTACTTTACACCTATCTAATACTGACACAAGCTTTGGTGTGATAAAATTATGTCTACCTCGTTTTTTTTCTTGAAGTACTAGGACCTACTTCACTGACTCTGGATTTTGTTGCACTTCACAATCTTCAATAGTCTCTTCATTAATTGATGCCATTGGACGGCTTCACATTGATCTATAAAATTTTATAAGAAATATTGCAGAATAATATAATAGATTCAAACTGAGGACTTGCAAGTGAAGACATGACTGAAATCGCACTACACCTTCAATATTTACCTTGCAATACGACTGTATGTTTCTCGTGGAAACGTTGTTTTTTCTATTCCCTAAGCGATTTTGCCTTTTCTTTTTTCGCCAAGTTGCAGTCACAACGTATCATTGCACCAGGTCTTCCCTGTTTTCTTTGATTTGTTAAAAAAAGCTTATCTTCTGCCAGAGTGATAATATCCAATACATCGGCATGTGCGACATCAAACAAATCATCCAATTTATTTACGAAGTCTCTTTCGCGTTTTTCCTGGAGTAATGTCCGGCGTTTGGAACTTTTTTGCAAGTTTCTCCATTCTAAATACAAACCTTCAACTTTTGAGACACATTTGTCAAAAGCTCTAAGTGGTATTCGTGCTTTGTTCCATAAAACTTCTACCTTTTTCACTACAAGGGAAGCACTAGCACGCAAGTCTAGTTTTACTTTTCGCATATTGTAAAATAAAACACGCAAAACTTGACCATTTGAAGGCAATTTGGCACCGATTATTTGGCAGGCATCATAGCCGAGAAGGTACAACAGCTCCTATCCTTTTGTGTTTATATTTATTTTTGATATTATTTTACAAACTTGATTGTTTTATCGCTTTATTTCTTTTAACACTTATATTTTCACTTGTGTATCTACTTACGCCCATTCGATACAAATATTATTTAATTGAAGTGCGTTTGCTTTTATTCGGGAATTCACCGTTTTGTTTAGGAATTGAAGCGATGCTACACAACTGGGCGTTATTGAACTTCAAAAGATGCCGGACTTAACTGACGACATATTTTTCAGTTGTTGTCTGAGCTCACAAACGATATATTACATTTGCTGTTAAAATCACGATATTCTTAAAATCATAAAATATATTTTTAAGGTATTGCTAAACATTTTTCCTCATTATTATTAATTTGTAAACGGAAAAAGATGCAGGTCGAATAAATTAATTATAGTTTATGTCAAATTTACCTGTGTTTTATTAAATGACCCGCAAATTACCATCTTAACTTATTTCATATGAATTTAGCATATATAGCCAACTTGTGGGCGGATGCGGCACGCCTTCCTGTATTACAATCTGCTTATAATTTTACACAATGCATTTTTTTAATACGTAGAACATTCTTGGGTGGAGTTACGATCTCATCTGTTAAAAAAAATTGTCCCATACATATAAGGCGCACCCTAGTATATATATATAATATATAACAATCTTAATACAGTAAAATTTTTATTGTTATGAAATTTTTATTTGACATATTGTTGTCACAATACTATTTTAAATGAAATTTATTTGTTGGTGGTCAAGCAATGCCTACATGCATTTCATTGGTGCTTTACCAAATCATCAGCAGACTTTAACTACAGTTTTGAAAAATTAATAAGATAAAAGGTTTTTACCTTTTCAAAACTGTGGTTAAAGTCTACTGATGATTTGGTAAAGCACCAATGAAATACATATAGACATTGCTTGACCACCAACAAATAAATTTCATGTAAAATTTTTATTTTAATAAGATGTTTTAATTTATAATTTGTTTATTAGACAGTAAAATATATGAGTGTGACGCCAAGAAAACAAGCAAATTGCATTTATCTGCTACTGTGCTGCCTAATTGAAAAACTAACACGCATCGTTTACAAAAATATCTTATATGGTACCTTTGTTTTTACAAAACAATTGTTCGAAGTGGGTGAATCGTTTCAGAACAAACTCTCAAAAAACTAAAATTGTAAAATGGTTGAATCCAGCTTAAGCGAAAGAAATTAAAAATTACAAGTCAGAACAAGAAAGAAAATAACCAAGCAAGACAAAATCGGACAGCAGAAAATACAACAAAACAAGATAAGCAGAAGAAAACAAATCAGCAAAAAGCCATGAACTCTGAGATGATAAAAAATAAAAAATTTCAATTTTTTAATCAAAAAATGGTTTTTTTCTTCATACATTTATTTACAACTGCGAAACTGTTGCTTATGTAGCGAAACGTTGTATGAACAGATTAAAGGAATTGTAATTCTTAATTTTTTTTAAATTTGTTGCAGCTTATTCGGACTAGTGGTTATGACAAACAAAAGAGCCTAAAACATAACAAATTCCCCTATACGATACTTACTAACTTCAAATTAATTTTTAAATTATTATTTGAGGTACCATGACCAAACGAATGATGCAGAAGTTCTTCTACTTTAGTAAGAATTATCAGAATTGAGTCCCGAATCAATCACCATATGATAAAACATAACTTTTTCTGGCTGTAAATGAAAATATTTTTTCTTCTTGCTGGAAAATAATTCGATAAAAATATTTTTCAGAATTTTAGTTGGCAAAAGTATCCATTGTTATTTCCTCATATTGTATAGTTTTGAGATGATTTGAAAAATAAGTTTTATAAACATATGATATCACTGCACCTAATCTGGAAAAATATATTTTTTAACAAAAGCTACTAAGCTAAAAAAAATCAAAAGTGTAACTATACATTTCTTTAACAAAAAATAAAGAATATACAAGAGTATACAAAATTCAACCGCTCTTTTACAAATATATAAAATCAATAGGTAAATAAAATCATAAAGGTTAAATGTCAGACTTTAACGATACAGAATATAATTAACTGCTCAGCGAATTTTACAGGTTCATAAAAAGGGTTTTACAAAAGCGTCCGTTATCAACAAATTCAGAAAAAATAACGAATGTATTGCACTTTTGACTAAAAATTACAATTTAATTTTACATTACGCTAAAACTAGTTCACAGGATTTATCAGAAACAGATAAGGAATCAGTTATTTAAAAAATTGCCAAATATAGGGAAAAATTAATACAATCATTTTCTAAATTAAATTGCAGAATAAAAGTCCCCAAAAATATAAATTCATTTGTTTTTATAGACGGAAATATTATGATAGAAGGGGAAGAAGACCATAAAGTTAACGAATTACAATACATTGCGGCAGAAAATAACAGAGAAACAGGAAACAATATGGCTGGTTCTGAAGCAAAGAAGACTTACATACATTAGCATGTGTGCCTCTATATTAAGAGAATATTAAGATGGTAATCCATTAGCTCTAGAATCTTTCTTAGATAAAGTAGACTTTATTCAGGATATAACTGAACCAAATTTAGAATCAAATTTTTTTTCTTTTATCAAACCAAAATTAGAATCGAAGGCTCGTGAAATTTTACCTGACAACAAAGGCACTATGGGCGAGATAAAAACAGCTTTGAAGAATGGAATAAAACCTGATAATTCGAAGGTAATTGCAGGAAGAATAGCAGCACTTAGCGTAAGGAGCAATAATTTTGCCGATTTTGCCAGACAAGCTGAGGAACTTGCTGACTCGTTAAAGCGTTCACTAGTCGTGGAAGGCATTACGAAAAACAAAGCATTACGAAAGTGCTTGTCGATGAAATGCAAAGTCGAACTTAGTTAAGTCAATCCTAGCATCCTCTGTATTTTCTGATCCAAAGGAAGTTGTCGCAAAACTAGTGGTTGGCAGACATATAAAAGAGCAACAAGTTTTAACACTTAGAACTCACAGTAGAGGTAGGAATAATGATTTTCATTTTTGTAAGAAATTACTATCGAGGCAATACTTCTAATCAATTACGAAATAACTCTTTTCGAAGAAACAACCGTGGAAATATAGGCGCAATTATCAAAGAACAGACAACAATTTTACAAACAATCAATGATTTTCATTTTTGTAACAATTACTATCGAAGCAATACTTCTAATCAATTTCGAAATAGCTCTTATCGAAGAAACAATCGTGGAAATATAGCCGCAATTATCAAAGAACAGACAACAATTTCACAAACAATCACTTTCAAAATAATTATCGTGCTGTTAGGACTTTAAACTTAGAAGTCCCTCAGCATCCGGTGTTGAGGGAAGAGGAGAATTAACTTCAAACAAAAGTAATTTTCAACCCAATGCTTTAAGCAACCCAATTTTCCAAAAATCAGTTTATAATCTAAACTATGCTGACTTCATAAAATTAAATTGCATCGATACAATACAAACAAGTACTTCCCTTGTACATACGCAAGCAGACATCTCATTAATAAAAATTTCAAATTTACATCCAAACATCATACTAAATCAGAACGAAATCATTAACATTACCGGGACTACGTCCAATGCAGTATCCACATTAAGGACTATTTGTACAAATTTAATCGTTTCCAATCATGTAATTCAACCAATTTTTCACGTTGTCAGTGACGACTTTAATATCCCATCTGATGGTATTTTGGGTAAGGATTTCCTTAAAGACAATAACTGTAATATCGTCTACGGAAGTATGACTTTAACAGTCACCACACGGAATAGAAGATGGCAACTGCCAATACTTCAAGGAACAAGAAACTTTACTTGTGTAATACCACCAAGGTGTGAGGTATTCAGAATTTATAATTTATCTAACGTTAAAGAACCTATATTAGTCGACTCTCAGGAAATTTATAAACGTGTTTTTGTAGGAAAAGGAATTATAGATTAATAAAATCCAGTTTTGCGTATAGTTAATACGGCCGATACATTTCAATTTATTCACCATGATAAAGTCTATATGGAAAAATTGGAAAACTTTTATATATATTCAATTATTAAGCACGAAATAAACACAGAACGTATCAAAAAGTTGAATGTTATACTTCAGAACCAAATGCCAAGCGATGTAAAAACTGATTTATTACCATTGTGTGAATCAAATTCAGATATTTTTGCTTTAAAGGTCGATAAGATTTCTATTAGCAACTTCTATGAACAAAGATTCAGATTAATAGATCCAAATCCAGTCTACATAAAAAATTACAGATTTGCGCATACGCAGAAAGACGAAATAAATAAACAGTTTAAAAATTTATTGGAAAATGATTTGATCGAACCAAGCACATCGAACTTTAATAGTCCGTTAATCTTAGTACCCAAACAAGTTTACGAAATCAAACTACCGCGCTGTAAATAAGAAGCTCATTGCGTATAAGTTTCCTTTGCCCCGAATTGATGATGTTTTAGATAATTTAGGTCGTGCAAAACTTTTCTCAATTATAGACTTATTCTCGGGATTCCATCAAATTCCGATACATCCAGAGTCACGTGACATAACAGCATTTAGTACAGATAAAGGTTCGTTTCGATGGAAGGTTCTTCCATTTGTGTTGAATATTGCACCTAACTCATTTTCGAGAATGATGTCAATTGCATTTTCTGGTCTCAGGCCAAACAAAGCTTTCTTGTATGTTGACGATGTAATTATTACCGGTTGCAGTAAAAACTTAAAAGATGTTATTGAAATTTTAAGGAAACATAACCTAAAAATAAATCCCTATAAATGTAACTTTTTCCGAGATGAGGTAACTTTTCTTGGACACAAATGCACCTCAAAAGGTCTTTTGCCAGATGATGGAAAAATATATAAAAAAATTATACTGTTCCTTTTGACAAAGACTCAGTTAAGCGATTTGTTGCTTTTTCCAACTATTATAGGCGCTTCATCCCAAATTTTGCTTCAATTACTGGTCCTTTGAATTATTTAACAAGAAAGAATGCTAACTTTATTTGGACTCAAGAATGTCAGGAATAATTTGATAAACTAGGACTTGCTTTGATATCCCCTAGAATTTTGCAATATCCGGATCTAACGAAAGAATTTTTAGTAACAGTTGATGGAACAAATATACATCCCGTATCAAGCTCCGATTTTGATGAAACTTTTGCCATGCTTAATACTCTTAAATCTAAGAATTATGGTAAAAAAATTTTGGAGTGGACGCTCTTAGTTTGGAAGTTATAGGCCTCTAAAGTCAAAACATATACATATATGCCTATAACATCCTCTAAATTAATGCTACATTATTGATTTGGATATCTTAGGAAAGGTCTAAATACCTTTCAAACGGTATATAACAGTCTAAGATTGTACTGATTTGGAAAGGCTAGGAGAAAACTCAATTTTTTATGTTGATTTTTTCTTACAAAAGTACCGCTAAATCGAAAACGGGTCTATATAACGGTATTTTATGTTATACTAAAATTAATAGAAGACACTCACACCTTTCATTTGACACCTATATCATAAATATATAAAATGAATAAATACTCTTCAGAGGACTTAAAACTTAAAATTCGAAGATGGTTATTTTTGCATTGAATTACACGTATTAAGTACACACAAATATACAATAATTTTTTTAATTTTTCTTGTGATAATAGTGGGCTAAAAATGTAGTCCTGCCGGGCTCTAAGATTTTTTTCCTCATAGTATTTTCTACAACAACGAGCCCTGATAAATATTTTTATCTAAAATAATTTTTATGTTCTACTATTTTATATTAGTGCAAGATTTTCCGTATTGGGCTTAAGGATTTTCTCCTCTATGTATGTCGAATAGTGGCTTCGCTGAAGAAAGATTTTCTGCATTGCCGGCCTTGGGCCTGGCTTAAAGATATTCTAATCTATGTATGTCGAACAGTGGCTTCGCAGAGTAAAGATTTTCTGCTTTGCCGGCCTTCGCTGGGGAAAGATTTTCTGCATTGCCGGCATGTCGAACAGTGGCTTCGCTGAAGAAAGATTTTCTGCATTGCCGGCCTTTGGCCGGGCTTAAGAATTTTCTGCTCTATGTATGTCGAACAGTGCGTAAAGATCTTCATATTGCAAAAACTAACATACAAACATACTTACATGTACTTATGCATACTCCTATATTGCAAGTAGCAAAAAAATTTAAAAACAATCTATTATACATTTGTATGCGTACACTCCTAATAATTGGTTTTTTTTTATATCTGTATCAAATGTTTCAACGTTCAATAATATCATATCTGGCCTTATTTTAAGTTTTAATTCCTCTGTAGTGTCTTCATTCCTTACCAAATATTTATGATATGGATGTCAAATGAAAGGTGTGAATGTCTACTATTCATTTTACTGTATAATAAAAAACCGTTATAAAGACCCCTTTTCGATTTAACGGTACTTTTGTAAAAAAGTCAATACAAAAAAAGAATTTTTAACCGCTAGCCTTTCAAATCAGTACAACCTTAGGTTGTTATATACCGTTTGAAAGGTATTTACCTATCCAACGATATCCATGGTAACTATGTAGCAATAATATGAAGGAAGTTATAGGCATATATAAGTTTGAAATTTAGAGGCCTATAACTCCCAAACTAAGACCGTCCGCTCCAAAAAGTTTCATAAAAAAAATCGGAGCACGATACGGGATGTAAATTTAAGCCCAGTTGATGCATCCAAACTTGGATGTGGTGCTATACTAAGTCAAAACTTTAATGGCAATGACTTTCCAATTTACTACGCTTCAAAATCATTTACACGTTCGGAACAAAAGAAACCCATAATCGAACTTGAGCTTTTGGCAATACACTTTGCAATAACGCAATTCCGACCTTATGTTTACGGAACTTCTTTCACAGTGCGATTAGGGCACCGTCAGTTAGTTTACCTTTCTAATTTAAAAGATCCATCGTCGAAATTGACTCTAATCCGTTTAGAACTTTCTGAATATAATTTTACTATGGAGTATATTAAAGGCAAGGACAACGTTGGCGCTGACGCTCTATCCAGGCTTTCAATTAACGAATTAAAGGAAGAAAATAGTCAAGTGTTAGCTGTGACGACACGTGGTATGTCCAGAAATACACAAAACAATGATATTGATTCAAACCAAACCTTAACAAGTCATAATAACACTAGATTGCATATATACGACAAAATTTGTTAACGAAACTACAAGTTTAGACTTAATGCTTTCGAGGCTGCAAGACGATGTCAACAATAACAAAATTTACTGTGCAGAGTAGCCCAAATATGATTTATTTTTTATAACATTTACAATACAATATTTGAAAGACCATGGCAATAGAATATTAAAAACCTTAGAAATAATTCTTACGGAACCAATTGCGATAGTAGCTACAGAGGATGAGAAACAAAAATTGATCCAAATTTTTCTAAATGACCCTCTACTAGGTTGACATTGTGGACAAAAGAAACTTTATGCCAAAATCAGAACAAAATATTACTGGAAAAAGATGATAAAGGATATTGCGAAATATGTAAGGAATTGTTCAAAATGTAATTTAAGCAAAGTAAAGTCATCAAACATAGAAAAACTAGTTCTTACTCCAACACCTATTAAAGCATTCGACTTAAGCTGGATTCACCCATTGTTTCGGAACAAAAAATTTGTTCGGAAACAATTTTTTTATATGTAGTTTGACGTCTCTCTTTTTGAGAGAGAGAGAGAGAGAGCGAAAGAGAGTTAACTTTGTTCGGAACATGAATTGGTTTAATTTTAATTTTTGTTCTGAAACATTTCAACTGTGATGCCAGTTACTTTAAATTTTTAAGTAAAGTTGAACTGAGATGCCACATCATATTATATGTACATGTATATATATATATATATATATATATATATATATATATAAATATATATATATATATATATATATATATATATATATATATATATATATATATATAATATAATACAATCTTAATAGAGTAAAATTTTTATTGTTATGAAATTTTTATTTGACATATTGTTGTCACAATACTATTTTAAATGAAATTTCTTTGTTCGTGGTCAAGCAATGTCTATATGCATTTCATTGGTGCTTTACCATATCATCAGTAGACTTTAAGTACAGTTTTGAAAAGTTAATAAGTTAAGAGGTTTTTAACTTGGTGGGTTTCAGAACAAACTCTCAAAAAACTAAAATTGTAAAATGGGTGAATCCAGCTTTAGTAGTTTTAGACACAAAAGGGCAATTACCTCAATCTAATTAAGGAAATAAGTATGCACTAACTGATGTGTGATTTATCAAAATATTTAGTTTCTACCCCAATACCTGACAAATCAGCTTCGACAGTAGCTCTTGCAATTTTCGAACATTATATATTAATTTACGGAAAAATGAATACATTGAAATCGGATTTAGGTACGAAATTCAAAAATGAACTCTTTTGCGAAATGTGTAAATTTTTAAAAATAGAAACTAAATTTTCAACAAGTTATCACCATCAAACTATAGGTACAGTGGAGCGAAACCATCGCGTTTTTAATGAATACATACATTCGCGCATACTTAAGTGGAAACATAAATGATTGGGATACCTACCTCAAACACTTCACATTTTATCATAACACGACATCAAATTCTCTTTTTGATAATAAATTCACGCCATTCGAGCTAGTTTTTGGTAAAAATGTAAATATGCCCAACGAAACAAATTGAAAAATATTCTTAATATTCCAATCTTAATATAAAAAAATAATAAATAGAATTTGAACAAAATTCATTTATTAATAAAAATAATAAAAAATCATTTGCAGTCATGCAGATTCGAACTTATGCCCAAAAAATTAACAATTTACATTACAAAGTTCGACTAATAAAAATGCATACATAATTTAAAACATTGCGGGGGCACGCGCACTTGTTCATTGTAAATTGACAACTAAATTCAATTACTTGAACATAAATAACAAAGAAGCTTTAGCAATCAGCAGCCGATGGCTCTGGAAAAAGCGAAAGAGATACATGGAATATTGGTAATATTAATCGTCAGGGTTGGGGAATTTCGTACTAACCAAAAAGGTAATAACTTAAAAATATGAATGTGATAACTTCTCATATTAAATTTTCGTTAAAATATTGGTTAAATAGTTGATATTCCTACTAACTAGCACCACTTGCAAAAAATGGAAAAATTGAACAAAGAACGCTGATGAGATGGCGTAGCGGCCTCGAAATCAGTACCGATCCGTTCTGCTGGTTTGATGATTATTGAAAATATTCTTAATATTCCAATCTTAATATAAAAAAATAATAAATAGAATTTGAACAAAATTCATTTATTAATAAAAATAATATAAAATCATTTGCAGTCATGCAGATTCGAACTTAAGCCCAAAAAATTAACAATTTACATTACAAAGTTCGACTAATAAAAATTCATACATAATTTGAAACAAATACCAATTTAGATCCTCTTTACAATATTGAAAATTATAGTAAAGAAATAAAATTTAGACTTCAAAAAACCGTATTTGATTGATAAGCATAAAGAAAGAAACAAAACTTTTTATGACAAATTTACTAAGCCAATTGATTTAAAAATTAATGATAATGTTTTTCTACAAAAACAACCATATGATAACCATGCAAATATTTATGAAGTTCTATTTAACATAATCAAACTAGATGGAGCAAATGCAACAATTTTTAATAATAAAACAAACCAAGAAAAAACAGTACACAAAAATCGAAGAAGAAAAGCATAAGAAAATGTGTATACTTTTATATATTTAATAATATCTTTTACTTAAACAATCTTTCCTTTATATTTTATACAATAACACAGTACGACAAAATCAAATTTTTTTGAGTACACATGAGTAATGTTAACAGAATATGAAAATAGGCTTAAAATAAAGAAATACGTGTCTCGGCGTTTTGCTGTAGCACGTCAGAATTTTAAGAAAATCGATTTTAAGGATTTGAAGGACCGTGGAGGTTCACTTTTAACGTAATACTATTATAAAAAGTTTTATATAAATAGAATGGGTGAACCGATTTAAATGCTTGAGCCAGTTTTGAAAAAGGAATTAAATTTGGATTTGTTTTATTACAAAAAACAATTTTTTCCGCTAGAGGGCGCTTTAATGTTCATGTAAAATTAAAAAATATCAACAAAAAATTACGAAATTCATTAAAAATACAATTCTGCAATTAGAAAAAATTAAAACAAGTCGTCTGGGATTTGAGCAACCTTGTGTATATAAGTTTGTAGCTGTCATATTTTTTCATAAGTTTTTCAGTTCAATAAAATATTACAAAGTAACAGTTATTATTCTACATTTTTGTGGGGCTGTACCATATTTTATTGAGATTATTTAATTGAATTTCAATGAGTTAACAGATCGGGTGTCGTTTATAACATCAAGAAAATAAAATAAAATGAATTGTCCAAATCGAAATCATTTTTGTTTTGTTTGTGGCTTATATGCACCTACTAAAAATTTTCGTAATATTACTCGTAGTGTTGTTACTGGATATGAAGGTTATTTTGTTGTTGCATACTTTCCAAATTTATGGTATGTTCCTGAAGTTGTTTGCGATTATTGTTATCGTGGTTTGGTAGAATGGAATTTAAATCGGTTCACCCATTCTATTTATATAAAACTTTTTATAATAGTATTACGTTAAAAGTGAACCTCCACGGTCCTTCAAATCTTTAAAATCGATTTTCTTAAAATTCTGACGTGCTACAGCAAAACGCCGAGACACGTATTTCTTTATTTTAAGCCTATTTTCATATTCTGTTAACATTACTCATGTGTACAAACCACTGTCATACTGTGTAATAATATATATTATTACATATTCATAATACAACATAGAAAATCATTTTATTCGCTTCAAAAATTATGCTTTTTACTTGTATTTTCCCGAACATTCTTGCGTTGCCTTAAAATATTACGACAAACATGTCAACCCTAGCTTCCAGAGAAAGACTCGGATTTTAAGAAAACAACATCCTTGGTTCAAAGTCTTTCACATTAAATTCCTGAGTTTATATCGCAGAAATTATGACTTTCGTTATCTATTTGAAGATGGTGTCCATGCGATATGTGTTACTGAAACATTGTTTATTGATATGCATAATGAAAATGTGTTTAAACCAAATGGACTTTAATGGTCAGATCGGAAAGGCGCTGGAGAAACGGCTATATACATAAAGAACAGTATCTCATGTAAGCTTATTATCATCTTTAATGACGTTGAGTACATAATGGTTGAGCTAAATTCTTGTCTTGTCAAATTGTTCCTAGCATGCGTATATACACCAAACAAAAATATCAGATTGCAATCTTAACAAGATTGGGATCGAATATTTGATCTGATGTGATTTAAAGTTATATCCTATTAATAACTTGAGACCGACACATTTTTGCAACCAACGCTCCATTACCAGATGTTCTCTTTTTAGCTGATAACAGTAAAAATATCGATTACGACCAAGTAGCTGTACCAATTCTCAAAGCATGATCTTATTTTTCTGAACTAAGATTTTATGATTATAAGCCCTTCTGAAGATTTAACTTTTCGTAATTTCAACAATATAAATTTGCTAGCGCTACTGCAACATCTTTACAATGAAAATTGGAGTGAAACATATATTATAACATCAAGTACTGAGAAAGTAAATTTTCTAAATGACGACATTATTCTTTTGTTTCACAAACATGTAGCATTGAAACCCAAAAAAGTCAAAGGAAGAACTCCTTACTTCGGAAAAAAAATTATTAATCTAACGTCGTGATATATTATATAACCGCTGGAAACGCTACAATACTATTGATCTACTGTATGATTTTCGATTGGTTAGAAGAGCTGTTGTATCGAAAATGAGACTTGACAAGTTCACCTACTATGCTACCAAATTCAGAATTGCAGTGAACATTAAACAGACTTGGAAAGATATAGGCATAATTAGAGCTCGTGGAAATACAATTGCAATGGTTATATGGAGATATTGATAAATTATATTACACTTTTGCAAACATCCCCAAGCCACCGGTTCAGCTAGACTTTTATGATCATAACGAGCTTCATACCTCTGTAAACAATTAAATTTCAATATATCATTATCTGCGATACTATTGAACTTTTTCGAGATGTCTGATATCTGATGCAGTTGGTCTTGACGGCATACGAGTACAGCTTTATAAAACTTATATTAACATATATTGGGTGTTTTTATTGAGGTATAGAACTTTAAGTTGGCATCACTTTTTTAACTGGCGGCCATTTTGTCAGCTGTCAAGTGATTAATATTTAGTTTGGTTTGCCATTTCATCATGAACATGCAATGCGTCGTGATTTTGGTATATGGGCCGAAAATGAGATTGATCTCGATGATGATTTTCATCGCAAAATTTTGTTCAGTGATGAGGCTCATTTTTGGTTGAATGGCTACGTCAACAAGCAAAATTGCTGCATTTGGAGTGAAGATAATCCACACGAGACCCTTGAGACGCCATTACATCCACAAAAACTGACTGTTTGGAGTGCTCTATGGGCTGGTGGAGTCATTGGGCCATACTTCTTCCGAAATAATGCTGGAGAGTCAGTTGCCGTTAATGGAGACCGGTATAGAGCCATGATAACCGACTATTTTGTTCCCGAATTGGATGGCATGAATGTGGATGCCAACACAACGGCGCTACATGCCACACAGCGCACGTCACAATCGATTTATTGAAGGAAACATTCGATGAGCGCATAATTTCGCGGAATGGACCTGTCAACTGGCCACCAAGATTTGACACCATTTGATTATTTTCTTTGGGAATATGTGAAGTCGCTCGTCTACGCCAACAAACCAGAAACGTTAGGGGAATGGAAGCCAACATTCGTGGCGCTATTGCCAACATACGGCCCCATATGCTCGAAAAAGTGGTTGAAAATTGGACCTGTAGAATTGGCTTTATTCGAGCCAGCCGCGGCGGCCACATGACCAAAATCATATTTAAACATTAATGGCATAAAATTATCCTTCCAATAAAGCCAAATTGATGGACATTAAAACGATTTTCTTGTGTTTTATTTCAATTCGAAGTTCTATACCTTTAAAAAAAACACCCTGTATAATACTTTATTATATATTATATTATTATTATTATATATTATATTATTTATGTTGTTACTAAAGGCATCTATCCAAATGGCAGGTTATACCGCTGACAGACATAGGATTTCTATACCACATTAGTATTCTATACTACATGTGTGTCAACCTATACTACAATTAAACCACAAAATAAAGTGGTTTATATCTGGTTTCAATACTACGAAAATATACGTAGTATACTAATATATTAACCCATTTTACACCCTTTAGCTTTGTTCAATTGCATTGGGAATGAGTCATCGTCCAATTTCGCCACTTCTACTTTCGAGAAGTTCGACGCCTCAACCTAATTAAGAAAAATGTCCATGAATATGTATAGTTATAATGGATTTATAAACCATAAAGACTTACACGTGTCCAAAACCGCCTGTACTTCTTTTTTATTATTTTAGAATGAAAAAAGCATATTCTTCTTTTAAGGCGATTGTAATTAGCGAATAGCGAAAACACAGTTTCTTTTTTCGCTTAAAATATGCAATTTTGTTGTTATTATTAACAATTATGCTAAAAAGTTTTTCTTTTTCCATATTTTTTATTACACGAAAATAAAAACAAAAATATTAGTATATATACCACATGTCTGTCATGCCAAAGTAGTATCAAAAACCATAGTATTTATATCATGGTATACAAATCCTATGTCTGTCAGGGGAACTGTCCCAACAACAACCCTTTCCCTATATCGAGAGGTTTTCCACAGCGATCGATACTTGGTCCATTGCTGTACTCAATTAATGCTGATGACCTATTCGCATTCAAACATGCAAGTAAAACAAGGATTACTCCTTGCAATAAAAAAAGGGTTAGCAGTCAGGCAACCAGATGTGCCTACTGCTCGTGTACTCACACGGCAACAATTTATCTTATAAAAAACAATTTATTAATTAATTTTGGGGGAAACAACTTTATTTAAACTTAACTTCTTTGGAACCAGAATTGAATTAATTTTGTTGATTCAATTTTGGTTTATTGAAAGTTCTTAATACTAAAAATTACGTGGGAAAATGCTTATGTTGAATTTTCACATGAAATAATTTATTTGCGATGAAAAGCTTTTAAATGCGGATCATGTTACAACACGCGCAGACATAAATATGCTGTATGGCAACATGATTTGTTGCGGATGGATTCCCTAGCACAGACATAGATACCTTTGGTTGGTGTCTGTCAATTAATTTTTGTTATATATGTCACCTAATTTTTTCAGTAATTCCGTGTTTTTTGTTCTGCATGCAGATGTCAAATTGGTCTAGCAGCTGTCAAAATGTCTGAGTGGAAGGGTGGGAGTACATAGAGATGTGTTCAGTATAGAATCAAATTAACAGGGTGTTTGCGAGAGTAATTTATTTAAATTCCCAGGGAAGTAAAAATTTCTCTTCCAGGATCAAAGATCCAGGAATTTAATTAGTAGTATATAGATTGTTTTTGTGTTTGTATTAGTGGTAACTGTCGATTAGACGGTAAGGAATTTGGATACCGGTGCAGCAAATTCGTAATATAAAAGAAACAACCGGGGAATGAGTAGATAAAAGCGTCTGGAGATTTTATTGTGTATATACATACTAATAACTGATATAAAAGAAAAAAAATTAAATAGAGAAACCAAGTTAAATAAAAAAAAACTAGATGCAATAACAACTCAAAATATCTTTAGTCTGGTTTCCGGGGAAACACTATCAGAAGTTAATATATATCTGGCCATTACCTGTTTTTTCCAACTGTGAGTTTTAAAAAAAAGAAAATAAATCAGGCGTATTCAAATAAGCATCTAAATTGTATTTTTTTTTGTACAGTCAGTGTCCTGTTTGAAGGAAGAATTTGAAGGTAATAAGTTCTGTCCCGGCAGCGATGATACTTGAAGAAAGAAAAAAAGGCTCGTGGCAGAACAGGTAATTTGTAATACAATAGTGTGCAAGTACCTTTTTAAAGAAAATAAGCAAAGACAAGACAGGAAGCGAAAGAACCCACTATAGTGAGGCCGACACTTGGCTGAAACCAGTTCCGATTGTGGGCAAAAAAACATTTTAGTGGTGAAGTTAAGCTCGAAACCCCAGTACGAAACCAGCGCTATAATAATAGCTATAAAAGATTATTGTGAAAACCCATTAGGGTGATCCCTACGTTTATAAAAAAAAAGAAAGTTCACTTAGAGATAAAGATATTAGGATAAATATTGCTTAGAAGCAAAAAGAGAATATTATACATACAGATACATACATAGAGTGGTATAAATTTTAATTATTGTGTAGTCTGTGATAAACTAGTTTTTTCGTTTTTTTTTTTTTTTGTTCTGTTTGTGCACCCGGAAATAGAGGGTGAACCAAACCACCTAAAAGAGCTCGTTTAGGTAGGGTATTTAATAATAGTTTCGGTTTGGATTATTTAGAAAAATGTTTTTTCCTAGATCGACTCAGGATATAATTCCGCGATTTTTATACCATATACATATGTATATATATATCTACCAGTTTTCTTTTGTGTTTTGCATCCAGGTATCGTTAGTTTAAGTTTTCAGTATTTTAAATTTAAAGTTTTTCTTTTATCCATAAAAACCATTTTTTTGTCATTTTCATATACATATATTTCTGTTTATTTAAAATTATTTATTATGTTTTAATTTGATTTTATTTCATATTTGCTTATGCATACATTTTAAGTTTTTTTTTTTTAATAAAGATATGTGAATTAGTATAGTGTAATAACAAAGATATTAATATGCTAAAGTTATTGTTCGGGGGAGGTGAAGTGAGACCAGGACCATGAGGTGAGTGTGTGTGGGTTATGGGGGACCAAAAATTTGAGTAGGAATGAAACCGTGTCCCAGATATGGAGGGCAAGTAGGGAAATAACATATATTCCCTCTCTCCGAAATGTTCTTCCGCTTTGTGTTAGTTTATTTGTTTGTTTTGTGATCATTTTGATTGTTCGGATCTCAGCTGAAGTTGAGGGTTGGAACCTGCCCTGTGGAGACCGTATGAGAGATGGCTGGCATCACAACAACTGCAGCGAATTGAGGTCACGTAAAAATATGGTGCCCAAGTAAAAAGAATTTAAATAATTTCAGCAGAATGGCGCAGCAACAGGATGCAAAACGAAAACAATGTTTCGTAAAATAAGGCTGCGAAATTATTTATGAAATAGAATTTTTTATGTTAAGTATATATGTCGTCTAAGTATACTCGTCAATAGAAATGTTAGTTTAGTGAATAGCCCAGTAGGATGGAAATTAATTTGTTCAAATTTTTGAATTATTACTCTATAGTGAATAAAGCTATAGACCGTAAATGCTGAGGTCATTAGAATTTATTGGGTAGTTGTAATTGTTGATCAAATCTAAGATATGTGTTTTCCATCCAAGTGATTTTGTAAATGTTAGCTTGGAAGCTTATAATAATTGCATTCCATTGGACAAATTTGGTAATTAAAATTGTAAAGTTAGTGTCAGTTGAACCTATTTGTGGAGGGATTCAAAATTAAAATAACCGCTTGTTGTCAAAGATGAGGACTGTTGTATTTTAATGATGGGTTACGGCACAGATAGATGAAGTAGGTTCTGTCTTGAGTTGATATCCGCTCTTATTCTTAGAGGACTGATGTGTCAGCTTGAAATAGAATGCACATATGTAATTTTTAGCCCGGAGTAAAAAAAAAATATTTTTTTAGTACAATTTGGACTCTAGTATGGCTAAAAGAAAGAATTCCTGTTTAGTAAGTTTGAAAACAAAGTAGGAGACCCTTAATAGGGGACTTTACAAAAGATAGTTTTCTTTAACCACACACGTGAAACCTAGTAATCGTCGGATCCAAACCCACGTGTTTCGTGAATTAATTGTTGTCCTTTGTGATTAGTGATTGTATGGTGTTATATATATTTAGTTTTATCATTATATACAAAATATTATACATTTATAGATTAAATATATTTTGGGTGATTACTTTTTAGATTCATTATTGATTTATTATTATTTATGTTTGTTTTATAGTGGATTGTTTAGTATTCTATGTGTATTGGTTGATTATTCAGCATAAAAATAGCCAAGATAATTTTTGTGTAATTAAAATTTTGGTGCTGATTAAAGAATATCGTTTGTGGTGAACATAAAAGCCCAAAATTACAACTTTATCTTTATATTAAATTCTATTTATATTTTTGATTTCTACATAAATTCGTTTACAAACGGGTTGGTTATAACTTGAGAAAATTTGTTTTACGAGAGTTGAGAAAAAATCTATTTGTTTTTTAAAGGTTGATCATATAGTTCGTGAAAGGCAGTAGGCTATGGCCACACCTCCCAATAGTCAGGAGCAAGAGATAGGTAAAAAGTCAGAGAATTTAAAAAGGCATCTGCAAAGAAATCAATCCTTTGATTTAAATCGTTCTTCGCCACAGGTAAAAGAAAAATACTGGAAGGACGACAACGATTTCAGGATGGCTACTAGACCTCCTCAGATAGAAGATCTGTCACGCACAATCAATGCCTATCCGGGTAGTCAAGGAGCGATTCCCAAGAACAAAGGGGATAGTAATATAAACCCGACGGAAGATTTAGCCCCTTCAGTAAAAATAATGGTGAGGAAAAGTGTACCTGAAATGAAAAATAATCTAGATCGTGCAGTAAATCAATTTGTTAGTGAAAAAATCAATTATGAAATGCACAAAGTGCATCAAAGCATAGCTCAGCTTACGGAAGCCGTAAAGTGTTTGTCAGAAAGAGAAAAGAATCGAAGTGTAGGTCAAGCAGACGGTAGAATGAGACACGAGTAGGGTTGCCATCCGTCCTCTTTGCTCCGGACACCGTCCTCTTATTTAGATCGTCGGGGTCCGTCCTCTTATTTAGATCGTCGGGGTCCGTCCTCCTACTTTTTTAACAAGTGTTTGGGGTTGTCCTACTTTTTGCTGCTTTTACATTTTCAAAATATCAAAACTGCTACATTTTCGCTCATAAGTAGCCATTCTAAATTTTTAAGAACAAAACGCCCAAAATAATTTACAAATAACACAGATTTCGTACGAATCAATTTTCGTTCGAAATTGTGAAACAGCCAGTAAAAATCACTATTTTGAACAAAAAAGGACTATATGTGATGCGTTAGGGACTGCGTTGGCATCACTATGAATTGTTAAGCACTTTATGAATATTTGAAAAAATGTGATAGACATGTATTGAAATGAATATAAATTTGTTAAATCAAAATAAATAATCTGGTATATTTTATTGAGTTTTTTGATTTTTATATTTGAATTTTAGGCAAAAAAAAGAGTCCTCCTTTTTGAGTCAAATGTCCTCCTTTTTTAAGGTCGTTATCCTCCTTTTCAAAAATTGGAAATGGCAACCCTAGACACGAGCAACCTCCTCAACTTCTTAGGTATGATCGTCCACCACCATCGATACTAAAATAAAGGTCGATAAATTTGGATTAGAATTTAAAGGCGGCCAGAGAGGGCATGACCAGCTCTCGGTCGAAGAATTTATTTTTCGACTGGAGCACATGCAGCGTCAGTATCATATCCCGTGGGAAGAAATTCTGATGGACTTCCACCTATTAGTTTCGGGATTTGTGCAACAGCGGTACTGGGCAGTATTACAAACCAACGTCATATCAGACTGGAATAGCCTAGGCTGGCCTTATTGAATAGGTATAGATCCGTTAGATCCAACTGGGAAATTATGTATGAGCTGGTAGAAAGGAAACAGAACCCTGGTGAAAGTATTGACGACTATTTCCACAGTTTGAATTTGCTAAGAGCTAAATTAGTAGTACCGGTAGCTGAAGGCGAGATGATTAAAATCGCAAAGCGTAATCTGAGGGAGGGGATAGCACGCATCGTGTATCCGATGGCGGTTATGTCAGTGGAAAACTTTCGGATAGAGTGCATCGAAGCCAAAAAAACCTTTTCCCTGAATATGACTCGCATCGTACCACAGCAAGCAGGCAAGACATCTAGATATGTGAGTGAAGCAACAGTAAACGAGTAAGGTAGCGATTCGGAGCCCATGGCCGAGATTTCGGCAATAAAAAGCCAACAAATATGTTGGAATTGTCAAAAAAGGGGGCACATTTTTAAAGAGTGTACGTCTAGTCAGAGGTCTCTTTTTTGCTATCGGAGTGGTAAACCCAACACTATCACTCCAAACTGTACCCAGTGCGCACAAGACCGGGGAAACTCTCGGAGGGTCGTGGTTGTTATCGGGGAGCAACGGTCCAGCGAAATTGTCTCGAAATAACACCTTGTAAATCCTCAGATAATATACGCCACATAATGCCTTTAGAATTAAGAAAGGAAAATTAGGGAACAAATTTTTAATGAAAAAGATAACTCAAAGAGTACGCATGAGTCATCACCACGACCACAAACAAGTACAAAAGTTTCACTGTCAAATTCAGCTAAATTGCAATATATACTGATATTAAGACAGGATTTCATTCAACGTAAAAATCGGCGTAGATTAGTAACCTCAGCAGTTAAAAGATTTAGTTCTAAATCTGACCCTAGGCCATACACCGAGGTCAAACTAAATGGCAAAATTTTAAAAGGTCTACTTGCCTCAGGGGCATCGGTAAGTCTTTTGGGGAAAACTGCCGAGAACTAATAGCCGAGCTAGACGCAAACGTAAATGAAGTCTATAGCAATGTATGCACAGCAACAGGTCAGCAACATCGAGTGATAGGAAAACGCAAATTAGAGGTGGAATATGACGGCGGCAAAAATATTATAGTTTTTTATTTATGCCCGGATTTAGACCAAGAACTATATCTCGGTGTAGATTTTTGGAAGGCCTTTGAAATAGCTCCTCAAGTAATACCCTCTGAAGAAATAAGTTTAGAATTAGCACAGAGCCTGCAAGATGAAAACAACGCACACAAACTAAATAAACATGAGTTGACGCCCGACCAGCAAAATCAAATCGATGAAGTTGTAAAAAGATTTCCATCTTTTGAGCAGAAGGGACTAGGTTGTACGGAACTGGAGAAGCATGAAATAAAGTTAATGGAGGGAACAAACCCCATAAAGGATAAACATTATCCAATTTCAGCAGCTGTACAGGCCATAGTATACGCCGAAATTGACAATATGTTGAAATTAAATGTCATCGAAGAAAGCAACACCCCATGGTCTAACCGGACAACTGTTGTCAGGAAGCCCGGTAAAAACCAGTTCTGTCCCGATGGGCGAAAACTAAACGCGGTCCCGGTTAAAGACGCATACCCTCTAGAATATATAGAGGGCATCCTAAGTCGCATAGATCAAACGCATTATATTAGCAGCGTCGACCTGAAATACGCTTTCTGGCAATTAAAGCTAGAAGAAGAAGCGAAGCCATATACAGCATTTACTGTTGCAGGTTGACGGCTGTACCAATTTCGAGTAATGCCGTTTGGTCTGTGCAACGCAGCGCAACGACTATGCGGATTAATGGACCGGGTGATACCTGCAAAGTTGAAAACAAACGTTTTTATTTATTTGGATGACCTCCTTGTAATTTCAGATGAGTTTTCAGCCCATTTGAAATTACTCGAGCAAGTAGCTTGGAGAAAGCCAACTTGACTATAGGTCTTATAAAATCAATGTTTTGCTTTAGAGAATTAAGGTACCTAGGCTTTATAATAGGGGGTGGAATTCTTAAAACTGACCCTGAAAAGGTGAAGGCCATTAAAAAAATTGCATTGCCGAAAACAGCGAGAGATGTCAGGAGCTTTCTAGGAACTGCTGGGTGGTATAGGCGGTTTATAAAAGATTTTGCCTCAACGTCAGCGGCTCTAACAGATACGCTCAAGAAAGGAAACAAATTTACATTGACCCCTAGTGCAATTGAGGCGTTTGAAAGTTTAAAAATAGCGTTGACTACAGCGCCGGTATTACGCCATCACGACTTTAGCCTACCATTTTTTATCCAGTGCAACGCGTCAGAGTGCGGAATAGGAGCGATATTGTTTAAAAAAAATGGCCAAGAAGAGGAAAATTTAATAGCTTTTTATTCACAGAAGCTCACAGCGTGCCAAAAAAATGACTCAGTTACTGAGAAAGAATGTCTTGCAGCTGTTTTAGCAATAAAACGCTTCAGAACATACGTTGAGTTGATGGAATTCACGGTCATTACAGACCACGCAAGTTTGAAATGACTAATGTCCTTAAAAGACCTCAGCGGCCGCTTAGCCAGATGGTTACTTCTACTCCAGGACTACAATTTCAAAATCGAACATCGAAAAGGTTCAGAAAATGTAGTGGCTGATATGCTTTCACGCATGCCCACTGATGTCGCTGAAATAGACGACGATTTCTTCGATTTTGAGACAACCGCGTTTGAGTCTGAGGATTATTTAGAATTAATAAAAAACATACAGGAAAATGTTGAGAAGCTACCTGATTTACGTATAAATAACAAGAAAATATATAATAGAACCGTTTTTGAAAATCGAGAGGATATGGTGGAGTCAGTGTGGAAATTATGGATTCCGAATGACATTACGTACGTTTTAATTGAAAAATCCCACAATAGTGTCACCTCAGCACATGGTGGGGTACGGAAAACATTAGACATGCTAAAAAGATTTTATTATTGGCCAAGAATGGCAATTCAAGTTCAGCAGTATGTCCGCAAATGTAAGATTTGTAAAGAAAGCAATCCCGTGAATAAAAACACTATGCCGACAATAGCGGAGGTACTACAAACGGAAATACCGTTCCAGAAAATATACGTAGATTTTTTGGGCCAATATTCGAGATCAAAGACAGGCAACACGTATATTTTTATTGTGGTGGATCATTTCTCAAAATTTGTGTTTTTGAAAGCTATGAGGGTAGCAACGGCCAATTCTTAGTGCAGGAAGTTTTCCAAAAGTTTGGAGTACCAGAAATACTTCAAAGCGATAATGGACAACGGTTTATATCACACGCGTTTCAAGAAATGATGAAAACATATCAAATTACACACATAAAAACTCCCTACTATGCACCACAGTCCAACGCAGCAGAAATGGTAAACCAGTCTGTACTGACAGCTATTAGGGCCTTCTTAGAAAAAGATCAGAGGGATTGGGATCTATACCTCCCTGAAATAGAATGCGCATTACCCACAGCTGTCCATTCAACTACAGGAGTGACTCCATTTTTCTCCCTGTTTTGACATAATATTTATTCAAGTGGAGCGGATTACAGACTAGCTAGGAAACTGAAATCATTGTCAGAACATCAGATACTGAACACAGATAAAAATGATAAGATTGCTTTAATTCGAGAGAAAATAAAACTGAATCAAAATTACGCCTATCAGAGAAGCGCACGCCGCTATAATGAGAAAGCTAGAGTAGTCAAGTTTAGTCCTGGACAGGAAGTATACAAGAGAAACTTTGCACTCTCGGATTTAAAAAAAATATTAATGCTAAACTACGCAAGAAATACGTAAAACGTCGCATCGTAAAGCCAATTCGTAATAACATGTATGAGGTTGAGACGCTCCAAGGTAAACCAATTGGCATTTATCATGCGAAAGATATAAAAATCTGATAAGTGCAAGATTTCGCAACTGTGATACGTAGGATGGTGCAATATTAGGTTAGGGATTTTTGATTATACTTTATATTAGGGTAATTTGCGTTTTTGTGTCTGTCCAGTTTAATTTTTTCTAAGTTATAAAATATGACGGTAAAGGATTAGCATTTAAAAGGTTCAGAACTTACGAGTTTCGAGGAAATAGAATCTGTGATTTGCAAGCTGTGATATTAGGATTAAGATAAGTGCAATAATGACCGGTGATAATATATCCTTTTTTTGTGATGTCTTTGTGTGTGAAGTTGAGGCGATGTCCATTTTGGGATCAGCGAATCTCATGGGCAAGCCTGAAAAGTAAGAAAAGACAACACAAAGAAAATATTCTTTGAAAACAGGATATTCCTTTGGTACTTCCCGTCAGCATGTGAAAATTACCAGAACTTTTTTTTATAGGATTAAAAGTTTCGGTGATGATTGGCCACTACTGGGCAGGTTAGTGCCGTCTGGAGAGAACAGCAGAGGTGTGACCCGCTCGATAAGCATTAGAAAAAAGGAAAGGTAGTTTTAAGTTTTGTTTGCCTATTTAAAGGCGTTCGTTTGTGCACAATGCACTGGTACTTATGTGATAGTACCCTACCAATATATTGGTACCAAGAAATTATAATTTTAATTTATCGTGTCCAAAAGGGTGCCTCGACGTTCTTTTTCTCATGAAAAAGGCGGATTAGAGCGCGAGTGTCCGTGTTGGTCAAAGGAACAACGACTGACTGGGAAGAGGGATCTGAAAAGGAAATAGGGTAACAAAGTCGTCATTGAGGTTGCAGTGATACTTATCATTTATTGTCCGGCTGGATAGAATCATCAAGAGACATCTCAAGGTCATGAGAATTCCCCACGTTGGTTTCCCCGCACACCGTTTCCTCCGGCCAGGGCCAGAGAACTCGGAGTTTTGTTGCGGGTGGATTCCCTCGTACAGACATAGATACCTTTGGTTGGTGTCTGTCAATTACTTTTCGTTATATATGTCAACTGATTTTTTTCAGTAATTCTGTGTTTTTTGTTCTGCATGCAGATGACAAATTGGTCTAGCGGCTGTCAAAATGTCTGAGTGGAACGGTGGGAGTACATAGAGATGTGTTCAGTATAGAATCAAATTAACAGGGTGTTTGCGAGAGTAATATATTTAAATTCCCAGGGAAGTAAAAATTTCTCTTCCAGGATCAAAGATCCAGGATTTTAATTAGTAGTATATAGATTGTTTTTGTGTTTGTATTAGTGGTAACTGTCGATTAGACGGTAAGGAATTTGGATACCGGTGCAGTAAATTCGTAATATAAAAGAAACAACCGGGGAATGAGTAGATAAAAGCGTCTGGAGATTTTATTGTGTATATACATACTAATAACTGATATAAAAGAAAAAAAATTAAATAGAGAAACCAAGTTAAATAAAACAAGTAAAAACGTTATATTCGACCGGGTCGAATCTTAAATACCCTCCAAATATTTAGTAAGTGAATTTGATATGTTTAACTTGGTGGGACAGAGTTCCTTTATATAATATCGTACGTCAACGCCCACTAAAGGGGGCGGGATTCAAATATATACAATATCATGTTTTCCACAGACGAACGCATGGGCATTGCTAGACCGTCTTAGACTTCATCACAATTCTCTTTGGAGGGTATAAAAACTGTATTTTGGCGGGGTCGCTCTGGCAAGGGCTGTGGGGGAAACATTTCACCTTTGTCATAAAACTCTAAAAATAAATGCTTGGGTTAATTATATTCAAATTAAAATTTCTTTTTTTTGATAGGGTCATTTAGAGGGCAAAGGGGGAGAGGGGGTAGGGCAGAAACAGATTCACATAAAACTGTAAAAATAAATGCTTGGGATGATTATACACAAAATAAAAAAAATGTATATTTATTTTTAATAGGGTCATTTAGTGGGCGAAGGGGGAGGAGGGGGTAGGGCAGAAATCGGCAGTCATAAAACTCTAAAGATAAATGCTTGGGATGATTATATATAAAATTAAAAAAAAAATTTTTTTTTTGGTAGGGTCATTTAGGGGGCGAAGGTGAAGGAGGGGGTAGGGCAGAGTAGTACCAGGTTTCGTCTCAGCTTCGTCATTAAAGCTTAAAAGTGTTATTTTTAAGGAATGTAGGCTTAAGTAAAACAATTTGTAAAATTTTTATGCTATTTTTGCCTATAAATTTTTTTTTGGTAGGGTCATTTTATGGGGCAAAGGAAGAAGGGTGGGGGGAGGGGTAAGGGCAGAAATCGGCAGTCATAAAACTCTAAAGATAAATGCTTGGGATGATTATATACAAAATTTAAAAAAAAAAATTTTTTTTGGTAGGGTCATTTAGGGAGCAAAGGAAGAGGGGGGGGGGGGGGGGGTAAAGCAGAAATCGGCAGTCATAAAATTCTAAAGATAAATGCTTGGGATGATTATATACAGAATTAAAAAAAAAACAAGTAAAAACGTTATATTCGACCGGGTCGAATCTTAAATACCCTCCAAATATTTAGTAAGTGAATTTGAAATGTTTAACTTGGTTGGACAGAGTTCCTTTATATAATATCGTACGTCAACGCCCACTAAAGGGGGCGAGGTTCAAAAATATACAATATCATGTTTTCCACAGACGAACGTATGGGCATTGCTAGACCGTCTTAGACTTCACCACAATTCTCTTTGGAGGCTATAAAAACTGTATTTTGGCGGGGTCGCTCTGGCAAGGGCTGTGGGGGAAACATTTCACCTTTGTCATAAAACTCTAAAAATAAATGCTTGGGATAATTATTTACAAAATTAAAATTTCTTTTTTTTGATAAGGTCATTTAGAGGGCAAAGGGGGAGAGGGGGTAGGGCAGAAACAGATACACATAAAACTGTAAAAATAAATGCTTGGGATGATTATACACAAAATAAAAAACAATGTATAATTATTTTTAATAGGGTCATTTAACGGGCAAAGGGGGAGGAGCGGGTAGGGCAGCAACAGGCAGTCATAAAGCTCTAAAAATAAATGCTTGGGATGATTATACACAAAATTAAAATAACAAATTTTTTTTTGGTAGGGTCATTTAGGGGGCAAAGGAAGAGGGGGAGGGGCGGGTAGGGCAGAAATCGGCAGTCATAAAACTCTAAAGATAAATGCTTGGGATGATTATATACAAAATTAAAAAAAAAAATTTTTTTTGGTAGGGTCATTTAGGGGGCAAAGGAAGAAGGGGGGAGGGGGTAGGGCAGAAATCGGCAGTTATAAAACTCTAAAGATAAATGCTTGGGATGATTATATACAAAATTTAAATAAAAATTTTTTTTTTGGTAGGGTCATTTTGGAGGCAAAGGAAGAGTGGGGGGGGGGGCGGTAGGGCAGAAATCGGCAGTCATAAAACTCTAAAGATAAATGCTTGGGATGATTATATACAAAATTTAAAAAAAAAATTTTTTTTTGGTAGGGTCATTTAGGGGCAAAGGAAGAGGTGGGCGGGGGGGGGGGGAAGGTAGGGCAGAAATCGGCAGTCATAAAACTCTAAAGATAAATGCTTGGGATGATTATATACAAAATTTAAAAAAAAAATTTTTTTTTGGTAGGGTCATTTAAGGGGCGAAGGGGCAGGAGGGGGTAGGGCAGAGTAGTACCAGGTTTCGTCTCAGCTTCGTCATTAAAGCTTAAAAGTGTTATTTTTGAGGAATGTAGGCTTAAGTAAAACAATTTGTTAAATTTTTATGCTATTTTTGCCTATAATAACGCCCACTGAAGTGGGCGGGGTCAAAAAATATTTTTATTTTATTTAATGGCTCCAAGTTTAAGGCGTTGGACCGTATTTGACATAAAAATAAATGATATATTTACTTAACAAAATAACCAAAAAACTTTAAAAATTATGTTGTTTTTTCTGGGTTGGTTTAGTTCTTCTTAGGGGAACTTTTTTCCCCCTTGCCCGATTTAGCCCATCTTCGAACTTAACCTGCTCTAAGTTTTAAAATATATTTATGCCAAATTTCAGGAGTCTAGCTCTTTTCGTTTGGACTGTATCGTGATTTCCACAGACGGACGGACGGACGGACGGACATGCTCAGTTCGTCTTAGATTTCATCACTGATCAAGAATATATATACTTTATGGGGTCTGAGATGGATATTTCGATGCGTTACAAACGGAATGACAACGTGAATATACCCTCCAAATTCTTTTTTGGAGGGTATAAAAAGGCTCGTGGCAGAACAGGTAATTTGTAATACAATAGTGTGGCAAGTACCTTTTTAAAGAAAATAAGCAAAGACAAGACAGGAAGCACAAGAACCCACTATAGTGAGGCCGACACACTATGCTTCGACCCATAGACAAAAATAAAAAAAAAATTTTGTCTCAAATTGTTTTTAAATACAGATTTTTTGAAAGATAATAAGGTATCTCAAATAAATGTTAACAAAAAAAAATTTTCTGATTGCTTTTGCCACCACGAGAGGGCGTTAAAATTAGATAATTTCTTGCAAAAATGACTTATCAGAAATATAGGTTTTTTGTTGAAAGTTTATACTCTTAGCTAACAGGGTATTCAAAAATTAGTGCCTATTTTTTACCACAACTTAAAAAAAAATACGTTTTTTGAAATGCCTAATTTTATGATTTTTACTCAAATATTAGGCATTTAAGAGTGTTTAATATCATTGCGTAACATGTTTTATATTTTAAATGGTAAAAAATTATAAATTAGATTCTGTTTCATATTTAAATTATTGTGTAAATTGTAAGTTGCGATTGACTTCGATTTTGAAGTTTTTTTTGTTTCATACTTTTGTTTTGCTTTATCATATTATCATATCATATTTATCATATTATCATATTTAACGTATTTGCGATTGACTTCGATTTTGAAGTTTTTTTTGTTTTGCTTTATCATATTATTTGCCGTTATTTATATTTTTCAAATTAGAGATGATAGCGTGACACATTTGTTTTTACACGTGTGTGATAGTAACTATATTCCAGCAGCGGTAATACGACTATATATTAAATTGTGACGACCAAAAGTCCCTGTAGTCGTTTTTGGGCACATCGTAAATATCATAATCAATATTTTAACATTATCTATGAATTTGTAATAAGGAAATATGATTAGTGGAATTCTTAAAATTATATTATATATTTTTGTCTTAAGTAAGATTGTATTACTTCACTTGACCACGCAAATAAATCAACCTGCGCCCCATTGTGCGCATGTGTGATTTGTTCTTGCTATATGGTCATATAGAAAAGAAACCAACAGACATTCCTACATATGTATGTAAGTCGCAGTGTAGTTGATTTCCAAATTCTTTGCTTATGTACAAGCATTTATACTGGCACACAATTTGTGTAACGGACGTAAGTCAAAGCATGAAACTTGTTGTGTCGTCTGATTGTGCATAAACATGTACATGCATATCGACATATGTACATGCATTGCCTGTACGCACCTAAATAAAATCAAAACGAACCAAAGCTGCGAGTACATACGCTGAGTGTGTCTCTATACACATGTCTATACGTAGGTAACTGTACACTAGCATTGTAGTGTAACAATTTAGTATTATAATGAAATTATTTTCCAATGAATTGTATATAACGCCAGCTTTATTATAATGTTTGTTGTATATATTCAAGTAAGGAACATTCTGCTTTGCGCACGTATAAAAGGGCAAACCAGAGTGAAATCAAGATCAGTTCTTGGGAATCCTACTTGGAGGTAAGTCGTTATTTGAGTAACATTAAATTGTAGAATAGTATAATTTAACGTTTTGTAAGAAAACCTATCTAGATTTGTTGCACCCAATAAGAGTGTCTCCGTATCGGTGAATGAATTTGGCTATTTGGTGGTTTTCAGTAGTACTTTTTGTTGTTGACCCTAGGAGTGGGTAATTGGCGAACCTCTTTCTAACCGGAGTGTCTCCCTACTGGGAGTGTGTTCGTTACTCACCCATAGCTAGTGACTCAAGTAAATACGGTCCGGTTTAATTAGGGTAGGAGAACATTCATACTTAGTTTGTTGCACCTAATAGGAGTGTCTCCGTATCGGTGAATGAACAGTAGGAATCTTCTCCAGCTATTTGGTACCCACTCGCAAACAAGAAAATCCTCCGCCTCCCAAGAAATGAACAACATTTTGTTCTTTTATTCTTGTAATAAAAAACCTATTTCTTGTAATAAAACAAATTCTGCTAACAACATTCGTTGTTTCATTGTATCCTTGCATATACAATCAACGACCCTGGACGCCGATGAGCTCTACCCCAGCATCCAGCGAGAACGTGTCGTTACAGTGGCGCCCAAGCAGGGACTTTAAGTCCAATTAAAAACAGTAATACATTTTTCTTCATTTCCCTTCATCAGAAAACGCATCCAGCAACAAAAAAAAACCAACAGATGCAGTGTTCCTGAAAAACTACATAAGCGGCTGAAGTGAAAGAGAAAAGTGATAAAAGAACAAAAAAAAATCAAAAAGGTTTTAAAGAAAAAACCCTCACAGAAGACTTCCATAAACGTGAGCAGCCACCATGGTGAAGACATCCTGGGTATACACCCTCAAACGAGAAGAGTTAATTAACTGCCTAAGCGAGTTAAGTCAACCAGCGGGTGGTAGTGTAGAGGAGCTCAGGAAGCGGCTCAGCAAATTTATAAGTACCGAACAAGATGAAGCCACGATGGCGCGATTATGGCAACTACAACACCAACACGATGCAGCAGGTACGTCCTCGAATCTCAGTGTTCCAGTGCCTACATCCCCCACCACAGCATCTCCCTCCAAGTCTAGCGGAAGCAAACTGCTCCCAGCCGAACACGACATGAATAATCGTGTAATGGTGGTAGAGTTGGTACGCAAATGGGGCCTAAAATATGACGGCGGAAAAGATCCAGTTGGATTTGTCGAGCGGATCGAGGAGCTGTCAGGTATGTACCAGGTAGATATAAATCAGGTTGTGAAAGTACTAGCGGAGTGCTTCAGAGACAAGGCTCTAGTGTGGTACAGAAACAATAATAAAAACTGGACCCTCTGGCACGCGTTCAAAGCTGACTTCTACAAGTTTTTCTTACCAGCAAGGTACTTTGAAAAACTTGAAGATGAAATATGAAAACATACTCAGCGCACGCGAGAAGCCTTTAAAGATTATGTCCTGGCACTACAAAACCTGATGAGGCATGCAAACCTTACTATAGAGCAAAAACTGGAACGAATCATCCGCAACGCCTTACCTGACTACCAATGGTACATCCGCCGCCGAGACTTTTCCACCTTAGATGAGCTGATAGATCTTGCGGACGACCTCGAGAGTATCCCTACCACAACAAATCCTGGTAGAGGAGAACACCATCGGCTGATGGCAGACAAACCTGCCTCACGAAAGCGTGCCCGTCGCAAGCATCACAGAAGGAGTCAGGAGAAGACTCGAGAAAACCAAACTAGTCTGGAGTGGGAGGAAAGCAAAATAAAGGCCACCATAATCATCGCGAATAAATTGGTAAGAGCCACAGTAGATACTGGAGCAACCGCAGTTTCATTCAGCCGCATCTTGTACGTCAAATGGTTCCGCGGCCAGCCTACACTCATACAGAGGTAGACGTAATATTGGCAGACGGTTCTAAGACAGTCATCCAGCGGGCACTTATGATCAAGGTAACCCTGGGCAAGACCACGGCCAACTGCGAATTCCTGGTCATGGAAAAGGTTACAGAAGAGATAGTATTTGGCCTCGACTTCCTCCGCACATTCAACACCAGCCTAAGGTGTGCTGGCCTGACAGTACACAGCAACAATATATCAGCCGTGACTGCCTGTGCCAAAGAGAAGTTTGCCCGGGTAATCGACAGCCCAAACCCATCCGCAGCCGAACACCCCGGTACGTATGAAAACCCTGGTAGCCAAGAAGAACACACCGCCCGGTTTGTAAAAAACGAACGGGCCAAGTTTCAACGCATTAAGGGGCTGGCGAACGTAGCCAGCCATAAGACAACCCTGAAACACGATCGCAATCCGGCCAGGCAGGCAATAATTGACCAAGAAGTCAACAAACCTATAGAACAAGGGTGCATCGAACCGTCACATAGCCCGTATAGTCTTCCAATTACATTGGCAAAGAAGAAGAACGGCACGTGGCGCACCTGCATGGATTTCCGCCAGCTAAACGCCAGATCGATACCAGACGCCTTGTCGCGATAACCTGTCGCAGCAGCCAATATAGCCCAGGTAACATCAGCAGTTACGTGTGCGTGGCTGGAAAACCTGAGAAAGGGTGTAGCAGAAGACCCCGAGAAATTTCCTGAGTACGCAATAGTCAACAACCAACTTTACCGCCACTTTTCGAGGGAAACCAACGACGAAGACAGCACTCCGTGGAAGCTATGTGTAGGGTCAACACTACGACACCAGGTCATCGCCGAAGCCCATGATCAACCCGCTGGTGGCCACCTAGGTATTCGTAAAACCATACACCGTGTCACCAGCCGATATTACTGGCCAAAGATGGTAAGAGATATCACACGCTACGTACGCAGCGGTGAGGTCTGCCAACTCTACAAAACCGCTCAACGACTGGTACCACCAACCGAACGTGCCAAAGGGCTCCAAGAAACATTCCCCCTAGTCCGCTCGAATCTGAGCAAAGCATCCTCGAAGCAAAAGCACCATTATAATTTGCGACGCCGACGCTGGCACCCTAAAGTCGGAGACAAAGTTCTCGTTCGACAACATCTACTGTCAAAAGCAGTGGACAAATTTGCTGCTAAATTAGCACCAAGGTTTGGGGGACCTTAAGTCATCAAGGGATTCGTGTCCCCCGTAATCGCAGAAGTTGTAGATTTGGCTACTAACAAAACTCGCACAGCGCACTTGAGCGATCTCAAACCGTTCATCGCGCCTCAGCACTAATTGGTTTCCTTGCTATTTGTTTCTTCCCTAGTGAAGCATCACTACCTAGAGAAAGATGAATCGGGTAAGCAAACAAAGCCCCGGAAAGAAGGGAGGCCATGTGACGACCAAAAGTCCCTGTAGTCGTTTTTGGGCACATCGTAAATATCATAATCAATATTTTAACATTATCTATGAATTTGTAATAAGGAAATATGATTAGTGGAATTCTTAAAATTATATTATATATTTTTGTCTTAAGTAAGATTGTATTACTTCACTTGACCACGCAAATAAATCAACCTGCGCCCCATTGTGCGCATGTGTGATTTGTTCTTGCTATATGGTCATATAGAAAAGAAACCAACAGACATTCCTACATATGTATGTAAGTCGCAGTGTAGTTGATTTCCAAATTCTTTGCTTATGTACAAGCATTTATACTGGCACACAATTTGTGTAACGGTCGTAAGTCAAAGCATGAAACTTGTTGTGTCGTCTGATTGTGCATAAACATGTACATGCATATCGACATATGTACATGCATTGCCTGTACGCACCTAAATAAAATCAAAACGAACCAAAGCTGCGAGTACATACGCTGAGTGTGTCTCTATACACATGTCTATACGTAGGTAACTGTACACTAGCATTGTAGTGTAACAATTTAGTATTATAATGAAATTATTTTCCAATGAATTGTATATAACGCCAGCTTTATTATAATGTTTGTTGTAAATATTCAAGTAAGCAACATTCTGCTTTGCGCAGGTATAAAAGGGCAAAGCAGGGTGAAATCAAGATCAGTTCATGGGAATCCTACTTGGAGGTAAGTCGTTATTTGAGTAACATTAAATTGTAGAATAGTATAATTTAACATTTTGTAAGAAAACCTAGCTAGATTTGTTGCACCCAATAAGAGTGTCTCCGTATCGGTGAATGAATTTGGCTATTTGGTGGTTTTCAGTAGTACTTTTTGTTGTTGACCCTAGGAGTGGGTAATTGGCGAACCTCTTTCTAACCGGAGTGTCTCCCTACTGGGAGTGTGTTCGTTACTCACCCATAGCTAGTGACTCAAGTAAATACGATCCGGTTTAATTAGGGTAGGAGAACATTCATACATAGTTTGTTGCACCTAATAGGAGTGTCTCCGTATCGGTGAATGAACAGTAGGAATCTTCTCCAGCTATTTGGTACCCACTCGCAAACAAGAAAATCCTCCGCCTCCCAAGAACTGAACAACATTTTGTTCTTTTATTCTTGTAATAAAAAACCTACTTCTTGTAATAAAACAAATTCTGCTAGCAACACTCGTTGTTACATTGTATCCTTGCATATACAATCAACGACCCTGGACGCCGATGAGCTCTACCCCAGCATCCAGCGAGAACGTGTCGTTACAAAATTTTCGGAAGTACGAGAGAAATTTTTATTTTCTATAAAAATTGCTATTGTATAAAAACCGTAAGTGTTACAAATTTAACTGCCTTTAACATAAGTGATCGTGAGTGCTAGTGGACCTATTTGTTGTTGTCTTCAGATCCCGTATTATCATCAAAGAGAAACATTAAGATTAAAAATAATATAATAGATGCTGAAATTGAGAAATATATTCTTGGAGAAAATGTTGAAATATATCGCACTTAATCAACAGGAGGGTATTAAGTCAAAATGTTCAGTAGAAGCAAAACAGTTTTAAATTTAATATTAAAGGCATATGAAAAAGAATTTTTAAACCAACCATTTTATTAACAAAAAGTA
Organism: Linnaemya tessellans; assembly: GCA_951800035.1. Taxonomy (NCBI): domain Eukaryota; kingdom Metazoa; phylum Arthropoda; class Insecta; order Diptera; family Tachinidae; genus Linnaemya; species Linnaemya tessellans. Next base: position 48,635,126 of record OX637533.1, on the reverse strand, counting down.
CCCAAAATAGCACGATATTTTTACAGCGGATATTAATACTACGCGTCGATTTTTTTTGAAAAGTGAAAAAATAAAAATTTGGATGGATCAAGTGCGATATGATTTTTTTGACGTTAACATTGCTAGTTTTCCTCTTTAATTTTTTCATTTGTGTTATCTTTCAAAAATCCTTATAGTTTTATTTTTGCAAGAGTATTTTAACCGTTTTAGCCTATTTTTCAATTAATGATGTTTTTGTATTTTCCACATTGATAATCCAATTCTACCCAAATTTGACATAAATATATATCTTGCAAATATCAATTAACATACCAATCAATATCAATTAACATAAAAATTTATTACGATCGGACAATTTTTGTAGGAGTCATAGGGTTTTTAATAAAAAGGATATATGGCAGGACCTTGAGTCCTCTGTCCGATTTAAATAAAAATTTACACACACGTTGCTAGTTGCATATGTATCAGCATGACCACTTTTTGTAATTTTGTGGGCATTATTGAAGCTAAAATTATATTTTTCAATTTCAGGACACATGGGAGGTAGGCGTGTCCTTGGGCCGATTTTTCCAAAAATTCATATTTTTCTTAACTAAGCTAGTTTATGCAAGTGTACCAAATTTCAAAAATATCTGACAACTCCTTCTGTTTTTTTCCCATCGTTATATGGGGACAAAGCACTGTGCGACACTTGGCTGAAACCAGTTCCGATTGTGGGCAAAAAAAAATTTTAGTGGTGGCTCGAAACCCCAGTACGAAACCAGCGCTATAATAATAGCCATAAAAGATTATTGTGAAAACCCATTAGGGTAATCCCTACGTTTATAAAAAAAAAGAAAGTTCACTTAGAGATAAAGATATTAGGATAGGATCTATATAGTGTAGTGCACATGTCATACTTTTTTTTATGTTAAGTAGCTGTTTAGATTAAATTCAACAAATATTGCTTAGAAGCAAAAAGAGAATATTATACATGCAGATACATACATAGAGTGGTATAAATTTTAATTATTGTGTAGTCAATGATAAACTAGTTTTTTCGTTTTTTTTGTTCTGTTTGTGCACCCGGAAATAGAGGGTGAACCAAACCACTTAAATGAGCTCGTTTAGGTAGGGTATTAAATAATACTTTCGGTTTGGATTATTTAGAAAAAATTTTTTTTCCTTACTAGATCGACTCAGGATATAATTCCGCGACTTTTATACCATATACATATATATATATATATATATATATATATATATATATATATATATATATATATATATATATATATATCTACCAGTTTTCTTTTGTGTTTTGCATCCAGGTATCGTTAGTTTAAGTTTTCAGTATTTTAAATTTAAAGTTTTTCTTTTATCCATAAAAACGATTTTTTTTTTGCCATTTTCATATACATATATTTCTGTTTATTTAAAATTATTTATTATGTTTTAATTTGATTTTATTTCATATATGTTTATGCATACATAATAAGTTTTTTTTTTAAATAAAGATATGTGAATTAGTATAGTGTAATAACAAAGATGTTAATGTGCTAAATTGATTGTTCGTGGGAGTGGGGGACCAAAAATTTGAGTAGGAATGAAACCGTGTCCCAGGTAGGGAGGGCAAATAGGGGAATAACATCTATTCCCTCTCTCCGAAATGTTCTTCCGCTTTGTGTTAGTTTATTTGTTTGTTTTGTGATCATTTTGATTGTTCGGATCTCAGCTGAAGTTGAGGGTTGGAACCTGCCCTGTGGAGACCGTATGAGAGCTGGCTGGCATCACAACAACTGCAGCGAATTGACCTTATTTTATATTATAAGTAATTATTAAGGGTGTTAACTCCCCCGCTTAAATATCGGCATCCCGCTGAACAACTTTACTCCTTAGCCGTAGGTTCGGATGTACTGTTGATTGGAAATGCTATGTTTTTAAATGTTTTTCTCCATAGGACGGCCACAATACCCGCAACTATTACTAGTAAAAAGTAGACCGCTATATGTGACCAAAATGAAAGTTTTAAATGGTTTCTTAAATATCCAATATGTTCAATATTTTTTTCGTGGAGTTCTTGTAGCAAGTTGACGTCAAGTTTACGTTCCTTTTCATAAACATTGGCAAGCAAGGGCAGAAGTGCTTCAATATTGGTGATTATTTCATTTATAAATGTTCTGTTCCCAATTTCCATTGATTCGTTAAATTATTCTATAAGGAATGTACCCTCTATGCTTCTGTTATTATGTTGATTGCGAATGACACCTTTGAAGTTTGTCACAAATACCAGACCATCTTCCAGTTGTTCTATTAAAACTTCTCTGTTCGAAAGGAAGGTGCAATTTGCGTTGGCACCTCTTAAGATTATACAAAGGCAGTCATCGTCTTTTAGCTCTTGTAATTGCTGAACGCTACAAATTGTTGTATTGCTGATTGTCATACAGCTTTCCTTGATAGCATACACTTTTTAATGATTCACAAGAATTGCACCATACTGCAGATCGAGTTGTCTGTTCTGAATTATGGCCGCCTTCACCATGAGTTGGTCAAATCTCTTTGGGTATACCTTCGGTATAGATAAAACGTACAGTAGTGACGTTCCATAAGAGAATATACTTGGTCTCCCATATTCAACGGCATCAATCTCGTCACTGTACGGTAATGAGTCCATTGAGCGGCTACATGTTCAATTTCTTCCATGTCTGAAAGGTTTGTATTTACAACACCGCTCTTTGCTAGTTGGCAAGCGCGTACTATTTCCTCGATGTCTTCTTTTACAATGAGCAGTTGATTAAGGGCTTGTTGGGTAAATTCCTCAACTTCGGATTTGGAATTCTTATTATTAATGTCGCTCACCAAGGTGTTCATTTTTTTACAAGTTCATTAGTCTTTTCAAATAATTGGTTATTAATCACTTACTGGTTTTCGTTATTGTCTATTATTTTTTCCTGGCTATGTAAAACCTGGTTCCAGTCTGCTGCATCTGGATTTCCTGCAATTCATTTCCATGCTGAACCAATCCAATCTATAGACCATTTACTCCGTGTGACACCCTTTATTGACTTTAATCGTTCATAAGATTTATGAAGATAAAACTCAAATGTTTTTTGATTCAGTTCGTTATTTTCAATAGAAGAAAATACTTCTTCCGTAGCATGAAGCAGTCCTTCTACCCCGTCCATGTTTATCACGTGCACGATGTTAAGGTATCCATTAATTATCCAGCCGTCTGCGCTTTTTACAGTTACTAATGGTGTACGGTATTCAAATATTTGATAGACATCATTGATGGGGAGTACAAAAATAATCTTAGGTAATAAAATATAAGTTAATACAGGTAAAATTTATAACTTCAATAATAATTAGAGAATGACCAGATTCCATAACGCATTTTCCCAATTAAATTAAGGCAATAGAAATATAATTTCAAAACATATTTTCTGTAAATAGTTCTTCAATGGTTATTATAACTTATAATAAAGCATAATTATGTTTGTAATGACAAACTTTACTCAAAAATTAGCTTTTTAAATTAAGTATTACTCCTTATCTTAATCGCTCATTGGCAAGTGCAAGGATTATCCCGGTTTTTTTATGTGGGACTTATGGTATTTCTTCCCCTTATTAGTATTAAAAGTAACGCGATTGTTAGCGGAGACCTTGTGCTTCTTACATAACGGTTTGTGTTTAATCTGCTTGTCTCTAACAAATACTTCTGGATCTTCTTCTAAATAGATTGGAACAGATCAGTTTTTGTTTAAACGATCGTTAGTGAGTTTTTGGATAGTTTCAATAAGACCACGTATATCTTGATTTACTTGATCACGAAAATTTATTAATTGTTGAAAATTAAATCTTTCTGTTCTGTTACAAAATATGTCGGCAGGGTTTTTCTTAATTAGTGAATGTATTGTATTATTGTAGCGGTCTACTGCAATACTTATCATGTCCTTGGGACTTAGATTTTTTATTTCTTTGGACACACAACGATAGAAGAAAATTAAGTGTTTTTGGGGCTAGGAACTAAAAATTTAAATTTTTGAAATAAGATTCGTGCAGAAGGTTTCCGCACAACAATTATTTTGGATTTGATATAGAATTTTTATTTCAAATGTTTTAAATCAAGAAAATCTTTCTTTTTTATGTTTTATTTTTACTTGATAACAAGAGGAGGAGATTCCAAGCACTTACCTGAGCTGACAAATTCAATTCTGGAACTTAACCTACACGAGTGTTTCGCAGATCATTTAGGTTGTTTATCTAAAAGGAAAAGTAGTTATTAGTGTTTAATATTATTAATTTTTTCAAACTTGGCTCGTGATTTGTGAGAATTTAATTGACTTTATTATTAATTTCAATTTATTTATTGCCTAATGCCACATTTTATTTATTCTTCCAAAGTATTCGCAGGTTGCCATGCTAATGATAAACGAAAAATGAACACAACATTCAATAACATTACACGATACATTTATGGTATACCTATGTAGGTTCTCAAGTGTGTCGATATACCCCAGACGAGTCCTTGGAATGTCTCTTGATGACTATTACTTTTTCTGCACAAAATCATTGCTACAAGGAAACCCAGTTACTTATTTCAAAAATTAACATTTACCACATCTGGAAGAAATAATAGTATTATTACTTTTGCATATAGAATCAATGCGTCTTTTACAGCCTATATCTCTGGAGCCAGTTTCTTACTAGTATACAACTGACCAGCAACGCAAAGAAATTCAAAAATCTATTAACTGCGTATTATGCTTAAATGTTTATTTTATTTACTTATTTAAACTTTTTCAACTTTTATAATTTGTAATCGCTGTAATTATATATGTTGTATTTCAAATTATTAAATTATCTGTTTTTTTCACGGACATAATTGTTATAACCAATATATAAAAAAATTCTGCATTTTTAAAACCTGGTCTCTGAGTAATAGGTACAAGTACCCAATATTTTTTGGGGCATTATAAGATTATATATATTTTATGGGGTCCAATTCTCTTTGGAGGGTATTAAAACGGCATTTTAGCGGGGTCGCTCCGGCAAGGGCTGTGGGGAGACATTTCACCTTTGTCATAAAACTCTAAAAATATATGTTTGGGATAATTATATACAAAATTTAAAAATTTGTTTTTTTGATAGGGTAATTTAGGTGGCAAAGGGGATAGGGCGGATTAGTACCAGATTACGTCTCAGCTTCGTCATTAAAGTTTAAAAATGTTATTTTTAAGGAATGTAGGCTTAAGTAAAACAATTTGTTAAATTTTTACAATATCTTTTATATAATAACTCCCACTAAAGGGGGCGGGGTCAAAAAATTTATATTTTTTATTTTATGGCTCCAAGTTTAACACGTTGGATTTTCTTTAATATAAAATTATATCATTTGCTTATCAAAATTACAAAAAAAAATTTTAAAAATTATGTTTGTTTTTTAGAGGTTGGTTTAGTTCTTCTTAGGGGAAATTTTTTCCCTCTTGCCCGACTTAGCCCATCGCCGAACTGAACCTCTGCTATCCTTCAAGATATATTTATACCAGATTTCAAGAGTCTAGCTCTTTTCGTTTGGACTGAATCGTGATTTCCACAGACGAACGGACATGCTCAGATCGTCTTAGATTTCATCACCAATCAAGAATATATATACTTTATGGGGTCTCAGATGGATATTTCACTGCGTTTCAAACGGAATGATATAGTGAATATACCCTCCATATTCCTTTTTGGAGGGAATAAAAACATCTAAATCTGTGGCTATCTCAAAAAGCAAAACAATTACATACATACTACATAGTTGTTTGAAAAGAGGAATAAAGATTTTGTAATATTTCGATTGTTTCTTTTCATATTTAGAACACTGATCGTAAATAAAATTTTTGTTTAATATTAATAGTTTTAAAAGAAAGTGAATTAAGAAATAGACAATTTATCAGATTTGCTTAAAAGGTTAGAAATGAATTCGGAGGTAAGATGGCTAAATCAGACCTAATAAAAACTTTAGTAGTAGCACATACAGTTCCGTTAATGACTAGTATAGAGGAATTAACTAAAAGTCTAGGAGCTTTAACGACGTGTAACACAATAGGCAAAAACTCATACGTTAGCTGGTGTGAAGCCGCAACCAATTCTATGAAAATATACGCCGAGGGCGTTACTTTCCTGCCCTTGCTATTTCAAGGAATAAGATTGTTAATGACGTCAATGGCAAATTAACTAATCATGGCACAGTTTTACATTTCGATGCAATTATTAATCGACTAGACTTTGCATATGCGAACAAACGTCCGTTACATATAATCGAACAAGAACTTAGTTTAATGCCTCCGGGAACACAATCAATAATTATGTACTATAACGAAGTCAATATAACACTGACTGACTTAACAAACAGAAAGCTAATGACTCACGAAACAAACTACGGACAAGAAGAAGGAACTTAACAACAGAAGTAGACCGTATCCTCTCAAAGTTTTTATGACAGGATTGAATGCATATTTGGCGGATATCCAATTTTCCACTTCAACCAACAATATTCTGCCAGAGGCACAAGAATTAGAAGCTAACTTTTCTATACACTTTAATAAATCACCGGTCAATAACATATGTATATAGAGGAAATAATGTACTGCGCTTTCCTAATCGCTATCACAGGGGCTATCGTTCTAACGAAATTTATAATAGGTTTTTTGATAGAATACCAAAACTAATATAACTATGTAGCTCGACGTATACTGTTGCCAAGCCTAAATTTACTTTTAGACAATAAATAGGAAAAAATTAAAAGAACAATAATTTTCAACCAACAAGACCATTAATACAAGTAACTTCCAACATACCAGACCCCTCAACAATTTCCAATACGGTTTTAAACGACAATCAAATAATAGTAGACAAGTACGCCACCAGAAATATATCAAGAAATAGACTGCCCTACATCATTAAGGCATCTAGCACAAGAAGAAAATACAAAATTCTGATCGACAGTGATGTTACAAGCTGTTATGTTAGTGCTGCTGTTCTAACAAACAGGCAGGAAGTAGTTACTAAGTAGAACGTAAAAACAGGCTTACCATCATTTAACATTTTTATAACGCCAGTATTTTTGGTTTTAATGAAAGATTTTACGAAATTGAAATTCTAAAGGCAGACCTCATTGTTATAAGTTTATGAAGAAAGTAAATTATTTTTTTTTTAATTTTCAAGAACCTTGCAGTAGATACTGCGAGAAAACTATAAATATTGAGTCGGAAGATTCAGGACAAAATACCGAAATAAGAAACGAACATTTAAAGGAAAGAGCTGCAAATAAAGTGAATAGTGAAGAAACATTTAAATTTAGTGATAAAAGTGAAAGACCTTTAAAAATTTTAAGAAAAAATTTTATAAAAAATATTGAAACATAAACTTACCATTTAAGCGCAAATATAAAGCAAATAATGTCTTTACCTACTTTCTGAAAACTGTTTTGTTAATAATGAAATAAAAATACATATATACTACTAGAGGACGAAATAATGTACCCTAGCAAAAGTCCTAAAAAGGAATAAACGAAGATGAAAAGTATGAAAAAACTGCGTTTGGCAATTTACTATAAGAAACTAAATGAAGATATAAATGTCCCATTCCGGATTGCAACGTAATACCGTCGAATCTAAAAACATTAAAATATCTTTGAAATGTTTGATATTTTTCTTTCAACTTTATATCATAAATGTTTTTCATACAGCATACACAATAAATTTCTCGCAGTGCGTTTGAGAAAAATGAGTAAAAAGATAAGCAAAAATTTGCCTCACATAAGGCTAAATCAAAGAGAGTAACAATACGTGTGAATTCAATTTGCAAAAATTTGCTTCTTGATGTGCAGCAATGCTTTCGATGTATTTAAATTATGCGGAAATTTCAATAGATATCGAATGCATTAATTGGGCCCCTTGGGTCGAATTCTCGCAGTCCTAATCGAAATAGCATTCGATTCGGATTAAATTTCAATAAAGAATAGCTTTCTAGTGATATAACTCGATACGAAGCGTAAAGAGATATTAATTCGGAGTTTCAAAGCAATTTACCTTAATACGTTAACCAACACTGAACAAATTATTCTGAATATTAAGAAATATAATGCATGTAATGTACCCACACAAAAATATGTAAACATACATTCAGTCGGGCCTCGACTGCATTAATTGGGCCCCTTGGGTCGAATTCTCGCAGTCCTAATAGAAATAGCATTCGAATCGGATTAAATTTCAATAAAGAATAGCTTTCTAGTGATATAACTCTATCATCGATACCGACCATCACGGTCGGGACCAGCTGTATTACAGATAATCGATTTTCACGGTTAATCGAATAACAATTTTGATTATACAGTTTTTTTAATATTTTTATTATTTAACAAGAGAACATTGGTGTACATAGATATTTACATTAAAAAAAATTAATTCAAGAAGTTTATGTACATTTTTAAATTAAATAAGTACGTATGTATTAAATTTTCTACTGAAAACATGAGGCAAAAAAGGACATTAAGCAAAAAAAAATATATACAAGTTCTTAAAAAAAAGTCGTGTAATGTTGAATTAAGATTCATAGGCTAATTGTTCGAAATTTGCTCAAGCCATAGATTAAATTTGTATGTAGTAAGTATTTTCACGAATATTTATATTGCTATATTAAATTGAATTAAGATTCATAGGCTAATTGTTCGAAATTTGTTTTTAAATCTCAGAAAGACATGATGAATATTCCAAGGCACAAAGGAAAGTCAACATCAGTTTTATTCAACTTACACAGCTGAGCAGAACAGCTGTTTTCGAAAGCCGCAACACTTTTTATCATCTGTGCTCATTTGTATTGTGTTTGTCACCATTTATTAGGTGGCTTAGTTGAATGTGATAACAGTTCCTATTTACACAAATTTTATTGTGTAATGTTGTTTGTCTAATATTTTTCAACAATAGTTTTCTTTTATAAATTTTTCTTGGATGCGATAAACTTGAATGTTATACTGATCTGTAATTCTTGTTGTTCCGGACTATCCAGGAAATTTAGCAATGTGCTAGATGCCTCTATCACTTCTTTTAAAGTGGTTCTGAAACAATTACATCGTAGTCATCGGTGTCTTCCAATCCATTGTCTCGCTCAGGCTCATCTGAGTTAGAGTAAGTGCAGGTAATATGGTATACCTATTTGTTTTTTGATTACCAAATTTTTAGTTTTTGTTCGATTAAACTATGATTCAACCATCCACATGCTACATGTCGTTAGCTACACATTCAAATGTGCTAAGTTACAAATATCAGTTTTTACAGGAGAGCTAAATAACTCATAAATTTTTGCAAAAATCATTATTTCATAAAAATTTAAATGCAAGCTTCTTCTTTGTCTGCCTGTTTGATCAATTAAAATGTAAAACACAAATAAATGCTGCATATTATCTCTCTTTCAGATGTTTTTTGACTTAGCACTTTTTATATTTTTTTTATTTTTTTGTTTACGTACATAGCACATGTTTTCCTGCTTGATAAAAACCATGATACAAACAAAACAAAATCTTTTTAAATACATATATACATATGTACATACATATATATAAATTTTTTTATTGTTGTATTAATTTGTATCACAAAAAAAATTTGCAGACTTACTTCGTTGCTGCTACTTAGTTACATTAGTTATTTCTATATAAAGTAATTTCATTATTGTAAATATCATTATAAAAATACAGACTAAACATTTATCACAAAACAAAATTTGCAGACTTACTTCGTTGCTGCTAGTCAAATTAAAAAAAATTACTATTAATCATGTGGTAAATCATCATAAAACTGATGATGATCTTTGGGCAAAGTCAATTTTAAACATTGTAAGTCCTCGTATTTCCTGCGAGTTATTGGCTTCCTTTTTTGGTAAAGCTGCTGTAAATCACACCACTGTAAAGGAACTATGTTTCGATCAATTCTTTGGGGTAAAATTTTCCATGATTCGGTGAACCTTAATTTGAAAAAAATTTCCCGATCAGGTGTATACCTTATAGCGCGTAGATCTGTCACTTTGGCATCGAATTTTCCACGTCCTGGCCGAATGCTTTTACAGAACTCAATTTTGCTAAATTGTTTAAAAAAATCATGACTTAAATAAGTTACGTCGTATGGTTCAGGTTTTTTTCTTGCAGCTTTACATATTTCAATATATTCGGCCGGAACATGGATATTTCTGTTCTTCATAGCTCGCTCTATAGTGGAGTGTACGCTATCGGCCTCCATTTGTGTATGCCCAGTCTCTAAAATTTTTTGTTCTATAACAATTTTGTGTTTGGTTGCAGCGTTCAAAAGTGCGTTACTCATCACGTAATTACGGTTTTGATACCCACACCCATCACTAAAAAATATAAGCTTTACCTCATCATCTCTGTTAGTAATGCTGGGAAGAACTTTATTTTCAATGAAGTAACTCCATATGCTGGAAAATTCTTCGGCACAAACGCCCCCTTCAGCCTCGTTCCATAAAAAACAGTACCCTTTATTGTTAATAAGGTTGTAAAACACCAAGTTATGTACTTGTAATTTAGTTTAGTTTTAGTTTAGTAGCTACTGACGTTGGACTTTGGAGCCATCAGTACTGCTTGAAGGTCAACTGTGAAGACATGTGACTGTTCAGATTTATCTTTATTTTTCTCAAGTCTCGCTTCTTCTTTTCTCTCTTGGTGACAATTATATTTCTCATTTGATAGATTTCCGACAGAATAAAGAGCACATTTCTCGCATTGGTCTTTTTTCGGTGTAAACAAGCTAATATTTCTTTTCTCAAATTCTGAATAAAACAATGATGGCGAAAGCGGTTGAACATTGTTAGTTGAGCACCATTCCGTAGCATACAAATCGAAAATCATTTTTTTAGAACGCCATTCTGGCAAAAGATATTTTTTTTTAGTCACAGATCGACAGTAGTGCGATTCCATCAGTGGAAGGCTGTCAAAAAATATATTTAAATTTTGTTTTCTTGGACAGATTTTTTTAACACTTTCAGTAGCATTCTTATTTGCAACCAAAGGCGTCTTCACCCAAGTAAGCACAGATCGCCTACCTATATTCAAGGTGTTTATGAAAAATGTTCTACACACCCGTACAGTCTCATTATTTAATTTTAAGTGATATTGCAAAGATCGGGATCTCCTAGAGACAGTAGGCTTTGTTCGATTGTGGAGTCGATGAGGATGTGTTGTGTTCACTAAGGTGTTTATATACATTTTTTTTTGGTTCCAATCCATTTTCCAAAAATTGGTAAACATTTCTTGTCTTTGAAGATCAGTAATTAATGGGCATTTCATGGCAGCGTTGTTTTTTTTCTGTGCGCACTTACATCTTGGCTTCATAGCCCGTGCTTCCTTTTTGTTTCTGTAGTTCCACGAACCACTTTCTTTTCGAGTACCCCAATAACTTTTGCCAATTTCCCTTCTTTTTTTATTTTTTGCCTGAAACCATGCATCATTTTTCACCTGAATTCTCTTCTTTCGCTTTTTATTTTTTATTGGCATATCACTGGAATTGTCAGAATCACTATGGAATCCATAGGGCACTAACCCAAAAACACCATCGTCTGGTTCTATCCCAAAATAATCATCGGATGGCTGAAGCAACTGGGCTGCATTGTTATTTATGTTCAAATTCATTATATTCTGTAATAATTTACTGTTATAAATCTTTGTTTAATTTAATAATAATAACAATTTCTTACCTTTTTGTAAAAATGAAACAAATTAACTTTTTATTTTGTACAAACAATAATTAATTTAAAATTTTCTGTCACATAGCACGTGCTTTTTTACAGCTGGGTACTTAGCACATTTATATATCATTGCCAACGTTAAGTAAAAACAATAAAAACTTAAATTTTTTTTTTTCCAAAATATTATTTGGTGTTTATCTATCGAACTGCGTCTAAATCTTAGTTTTCAAAAAAATGTACTTAGCACATTTGAATGTGTAGCTAACGATGTGTTGTGCATCCAGGAATATATTTGAGAAAAACACTAAATCCACAATTTCAGAGATACTTTCCATATTTTCTGCTGCCCATTTTGTTATTTCACCTGTTTTCGGCATTTTAATTTTTTTTGGAAGGTAATGTGGTATACTAACCAAATTAGGTGACTCAAAGTATACCATAATAGCTGCACTTGTGTTTACTGTAGATATTTATATATTTAAAAATAACGGCTACATATATAGAGCAATTGCGTACATTATTTGCTTATTTAGTACTTACCAATTATTTTAATCTTTCACTTAAAAACTTTAATATACGCCTTTAAAACAAAAAATTATTTTTTAACTCCAACCGAAAAAAAGTCGACCGCGCGCAAAATCTAATTTTTTTAACTGATTCCAAGAATGGCTACCAAATATAAAACATATCCTTGCTCTCTTAATTCTCTGAGAGCAACAAACTATTAAGCCTGTTTCCGTTATTCTTATATTGTCAGTTTAAGAAAAAAGCTACTATACCACATTACCAGCCTATATCATATTACCCGTGCCATGTTTATAACTTCTTCATATGCCGAAATAGCAAATTGGGAGGCATTTTCATCAAATTTCAGTCATGTTTCTATATCCTCTATGGTAAAGTCATCCGTAATATTGATTATTTGTGCCACATTCTCGAACGTATTCCATAATTCCACACTTATACTAAAATCAATGAATTTTTGCATGAAAATGTTTTATGAAATTTTAAAATTATGCCTTCATTATCTTGGCAGAGGAAATTATTCCAAGCAATTTTCAAAACTTCTTCAAAACTAGACCACAGGGCGCTCTTTATATTAAATTCTTTCTTAAAAAATTCTCTATTATTTGACGAGAATAGATTTTGTACTATAGTTTTACCATAATGTAAATGCTTCTGACTCATCGTATGCAAACGAGGGCATTCCCCGTTTTCAAACTTATTATATTGTATGTAGATATGAATATGAAGTTAATAAAAAAATCTGCCATCACGGATAATAGAGGCAATCACGGTTAATCGAAGCAAACATTGCAAACAAAAACCTATAGACTGATTTTTGGGCATCGGGGTTACCGGTTAATCGGATCACGGTTAATAGAGGCCCGACTGTATATATTTTTGAAATTTGTTTTAAATTCAGACAGACATGAAAAATATTCCAAAGCTCTAAAGGGGCCCACAGACATCGTTCTTTTTGCACAGTTTTAACCGTACGGTTAAATCTGCTGGTGTGTGGGCAAAACCGGACGTTCTTTGAAACGTGCAAAAAATCTGTCGCGTCTTGATTTTAACTGTTGGTTTTCACACGTGCTCGTTCAAAACTGCTTGTGTGTGGACCGAACAGTAAAGAAGGAAAGTTTTTGCCCGTGTAAAATACTGAATATGTAAAAATTGCTGATTCGCGTGTTTACATACATTTGCATACATATTTTTGTTTTGTTTTGATTATTGCGAAGAAGAAAAAAACGTATAGTGTGTGTACATGGTCGTTGCACTTGTTAAACCGTACAGTTTCACCCGTTCGGTTAAAACTGTTCAAAAGAACAAAGTGTGTGCCCACCTTAACGAAAGACAACATCAGTTTTTAATTATCCAACTTACAAAACAGAGCATAACAGCTTTTCGAAAACCGGTACACTTTCCTCATTGGTAATCATGCGTATTTTTGTTTGTCGTATCTTTTTAGGTAGCTTACGGCTCTTTTCATAATGTACGATTAAAAATTAACGTGGACTTTAACGTCAAGTGTGGCATATAAAAGTTGTTAAAGCAAACGTTAAGTCTTAATCATACATTGTGAAAATGGCCGTTAGTTGAATATGACAATAGTCTTTACTTATACAATTTTTATTAGGAGATTGAATACGATAACATTATCAAACCGATGCACAATGGGGTATTTTGCCATTCTAGCCGGACATTAATATTTTTGTTTGTTTATATTGCTTCTAAAAAGTTATTAGGTGCCGCTACATTGATGAAACTTGGCAGACATATGTATTATGGTTATATACATTTTAAGCTGGAAAATAGGAAAAATCGGGCCAAGGGGAAAAAGTTCCCCTTAGAAGAACCCTACCTCTGAAAAATGAAATTTTGTTTTAAGTTTTCCCATACTTTTGTTTAGAAAACGGAACTGTTAACGTCGGCGAAAGTTCAGAAACCTAAACATGGACCCAGAAGATTGTAAAATGCCATTTTTCCCTACCACCTTTTGTGGGGGTTGGAGGGGTACCTCGCCAAAAAGGTCTCGGTCAAAAAATTACTTTTTTGCTGCTTTCACAAAATATGCATTTTTAAGCTTTTATGTCGAGAGAAGGTGTCTTCCCAATGCCAAATCAATCCCCGAACACAGGTTATTGTTGTTTCGCTCATTTCTTTTTTTTACACATTAACAACAGATTTATGTGTAATAATTTAAATAACAATCATACACGTACAATTATTAAAAACTAAAACATTTTATGACTGACAAAACGGTTTCTTACTCATATATACCTATGCTAAATGGTCAAAAACAGAAAAAAGGTAAATTTTTCAAAAATCCCCAAAATAATGGCGCAAATATACACAAGGTTTTTTTTCCTGTCTAAAGAGATTTCATATTTTATAGCGAACTATAACATATTTACGAATTCGATGTAGCTCGCTTCCAAAAACCTTTTGATATATCTTTTTTACAAAAAATTTAACAAAAAAATCATTTTTATTAAATTCGAAAAAAATTTCTTATCATGAAAATTTCAAATAAAATTTTTCTAAAAATTAATATAAGCAGCTGATACTATAGCCTTCCGCAGAGAAAAAAATCAATTAAAATCTTTATTCGTTTAGCCACAAAGAAATATATTGTAAATGTCTCAAAATCGCATGCAATTTACTCGAGATTCCTGATTTTAGCAGTGTCGCAAAACGACACATCTCAAGCAAAAGCTGTGAAAACTCACTATACGATGCAGAATTTTGTTGTCTGTCGAGCTGCGTACTTAAAATTTTTACATTTCATAATTTTTAAGTTTTAGCCTAATGTCCGGCTAGAATGGCCAAAAATCCCCATGTGCGATGGTAATACACATTTAAGCCTCGTGTAGCCGTAAGATTCTTTTGTTTATGTCCCAATGCTCTGAATTTTTTATTCCATTATACTTAAGCGGAACTTTTATAGTTGAATTCTTTAAAGTACATATTAACGTTTCGTGGGGCATGAAGAAAGTAATCAAACGGCAACACCGGGATTAGAAGTGTGTTAATACCGTTTTTATAAAGTTCTCGTATGAAATTTCCTAATAAAATTTTTATAAATAGAAGCGTGTTCATCCACACCACCTAATGAGTGGTGAGAAACAAAAATACACATGAGTGCTGATCATGAAAGTGTAGCGGTTTTCGAAAAAAAACTGTTCTACTCTGTTGTGGAATATTTATCATTTCTTTCTCATTTAAACAAATTTTCGAACAATTACCTTATTATTGTTTGGACATAAAATATAGTACTAAAAGAAATAAGAAAAGAGTTTGAAACAAATTTTTTATTATTAATTGTCTACCGAACATAACGGGAATAATGTTATTCATTTACAATCACTAGATAAGAATAATCCTCTACCCAGTTTGATAGTCACTGCTGTGCTCACTGTCATACAAATTTCTATACTCTTTTATTACGGTTGACAAAATTACAAAATAAAAACATAATAAAATACTTGCATATTATTCACACAAAGTTATAACCTACACTTTTTAATTTTTATTGTAGAAAATCCAGATCGCATGATTCTTTTGCATATGAGTAAGAACTCGATCGGTATTATTCAATAGCGAATAAGAGAATCCCTAACGTAAAACAGCAGTATATTCGAATGAAAACTTGCTCGCATATGCATGCCAGAATTATTTTTATACTGCGTTTAACATTGTCTTTGTTGGGAAAAACATATCTCCTAGAAAGATATACAAACCTAATTGTATGTGTGTCAGCACTTTACTGCGTATTTGATAAAAACTTTGACTCGGGACAGGAACTCCTTTGAACCGTGTCTAGTATATGAAAGGATTTTTAAAAAAATTTTTCTATAACATAATCGCTTTTTGTTTTGCGGCTTCCGCAAGTAGGTTGGTTTTATCACACCCTTTTGTGTTTTTGGTGACAAATCAATTTATTGGCAAAATGCCAAAACCTTTTGCACTAATGTAAAAAATAAAAATAACAGGCATGAACTGCTTGGCATTGCTAAAAACAATGTTAAACATATGGTTCCTAAATATGTTGGAATAGAGGGGAAAAACTGCAAGGCATCGCACTCATGTGATATGCTGCACGCAAGATCCATTTAAAAGAATTGCACACATTCAGCGAAAACAATAGCTAGACCAGAAGTTAAAAAAAAGAAATAAAACCAAAATTGAAGCAGAAACATTTTGTGATTGTTCATTTGCATGAGTAGTAGCCCTTTTGTTTCCTCCTCACCTACTATATCATATTCCGTTTCGGAAATCGCATTGTCAGCAATATAAAATATTGTTACAAAAAGCAAAAACATTTATACATGTTTCCACCTATATTCGCACATACTTTTGTATGCATGTGTGTACTATGTTGATAACTGTTACATACCCACCAAACACAAGGTCACACATTTTTAAATATCAATTTTGATATTAGTAATAAATGTTTGAAGAATATTAATAGACAATCCTTAAAGTAATGTTACGTAACATAGCGTCTATACCTGATATAATACCAAATATATTTCTATCAGCAAACGTCAAATTTCATAGCAGAGAGAATCATATTACGTGTGGACTGCAATATTAGTATTATATTAATATTATTCAAATATTATAAAATTGTTTTTATAATATATATTTAGAAAACAATATCATGATATGAACTGTCAGAAAACGTACACATACACACATTTAGACACAAGAAAAGAATTTTATGTATTAAAATAGACGCCAAAAGTAATTTTTAAACAATCGCATTAAGCAAATATATATAAATAATAAAAAACTAAATACAGGGTGGGCCAAAAGAAACCAAGGGGTGTAAAAGTTTAATAACTTTTTTGTTTATTAATTTTTTTTATTTTTTTTTTCAGATTATATAATATACAAAATGGAAATTTTTTTACACTAAGTATGAAAAATGATGCCTCTTAAATGACCACCGTTTTCAGAACAAGACGTATGTATGTATATCTGCTTTCCATAAATAGACAAAATTTTTAGGGAAAAAATTTTTTTCATTAAAAAATTTCGTATAAGAATTACTTTTATTAATATTTAAAAATTATTCCTCTAGAATAATTATAAATGTGTTTTCTTTACACTTTTTAGATCATATTTAGAAAAAATGTGGCACTCCGCCTAATATGTTATTTTCACGCTGTTTCAGCGACGGCTAAATAAAACAACTAAATTAGTAGCAGCAAATTTTTTCTGCCTGTGTGCTTATCTTTTTCGCTCACCTACACAACATTAAATTTATCTTGTTCACCTCGGAATTCGTTTCATCAGTAAAGGCCGAGTCAGATAGAACTTTTTCGCTTTGCGTGACGTTTCTAACTTTAGCAGAAAAGCGCAAAGAAAAAGGGGTATGTCACAATAAAAACTTTGACAACACCCGTGTATTGTTTCTTTACCATAAAAAGTGGATGATAATTTTGTTATTATACATATTTTTTTTAATATTTATTGCATAAATTGTACATATATATTTAGCTTTTATTAAAACACATTCAGATATTTAAAACGTACGTCCGAATTTGGCAAAAGAAAAAAAAGATTCCCATTGATTGTCAAAGCACGCAAAAAGATGAGAATTGTCCAACTTTACGCTTCGCGTTACGTTAAAAGTACTTTATGTGACATATTTCATATAGGTATGTATATTTCATCTTAAATGTCAAAGCGAAACTATAACGCAACGCGAAGCCAAAGTTTTATCTGACACGGCCTTAAATGCAGAGTTAGAGAGCAACAATTATTTTTTCCAGGTATATTAATAATAACACTGTACAACAATTTTAAACTTTTTGCAAAATTACGGGGTTTTGAGGATTGATCCTGGTAGCGGAGACTAAAAAAATATATACGTGTGTCGCCGTTTTGAAAGATCACATCGGAATTTTATTTTATAGGCGATTAAAATTTTCCATCTCCGGTCTGCTATTTGCATTATATTGGTATATAAAATTTTGTTTTCCTTACATCTGTGGTGTATGGTACGTTCAGAAACTTTTTTGAAAATATCACGGCAAATATTTTTGTAGAACATATTAAATCTCTAACTCCCCCGCGTAACTGCGTTCTGTGGCTTTATTCGTAAATAACACCCCGAAGGAGGGGAAGGGTGGGAATGAAATGTTCTACAAAAATGATTGCCATAAAATTTTAGTATACATATATGTCAGAACGCACCAAAGCCCAAAACTTAACGCAAACACCATAAAACTAATCAAATTCAAGATTGCTCAGTTAGGGTTAATGATGTTGTTATTTAGAGCTAGTATAAGAAAGTCTTACATGCTGTTCAGACATTCGCCTTAATTGAATTTATCGCAATTAACAGCATTATTGAGCTCAATTACAAATACAAAATTTTAGTTAGCTAATTGATCAACTAACGCTTAATTGTCTGTAAAATTGAGCAAGGTCTAAAATGCAGCACTGTTTAGTGAGCACCATAATGCCTACTGAACAAACTTTATGAAATTTGGCAACTCATATGTAAACAAATACACAGAAAAAAATGGCGAGTCAAGTTGAGGGTGAGTTTTTAAAATAACACTTTTCAATTAACTTATTATTGACTCAATTAAAAATTCATGTCATAACACCATATTAGAAACCTTGATATGTTAGAATTGAGAAAAAACGCTTTTAATGACATTTGTACAAAACGAAATACTAAGTAAGTTTATTTGTTTTCAAATTATTTTCAATTTCGTTGTTGGCAATTCGACATCATTATCGAACAATGTCCAACACAAATTTGTTATCAGAGATAAAACGCTCTTGCCTTTATATCGTTCTTCAATAGGAAGGCATACCAGATGAAAACGTTCACCATGTTCATACGATTCCGTTGACAACTGATTTTCAAAGAAGTCCATATGTGAGTTCAAAAAGTGGATTTTTGTGGACATGTGAACCCCTAATTTTTCTAACTCTTCTAGCTACTATTGAAAAATGAAACCTTGTATTGCTTTAAGGTATTCTTGCCGCAGACATAGCAAAAGCAGTCAAGCTTTTACAAAAAGTCAGGCATTTTAATTCTTGTGGGACAATGAAAACAATAAATGTCAAATTTCCTTATTTAAATTTTGAGTGGAAAACGATAAAAAGTATTCAGTATTCAGTATTTTAATATCCTTCCCTGACGGGAAGGGGTGATATACATTTTTGAACAATAACTAAATTAACCCTAAATGGTTAGTTTTGGGTTTTGGTGTGTTCTGGCATATATACCAACATTCTATGTCCAATTTTTTTGTAGAGCATTTCATCCCCGTGTTTTTTGGGGTGTTTTTTACGATTTGTTCGAATGAAGGCGCAAAACACAGTTATGAGGGGGAGTTAGAGGGTTAATATATTTTACGAATATATTTGTTGTGATATTTTATACAAAGTTGCTGAACATACCATACACCGCAGATGTAAGGAAAACATAGTTTTATATGCTGCAATAATTGGCCAGATATGGAAAATTTTAAACGGATCTAAAATAAAATTCCGATGTGATCTGTCAAAACGCCGACACACGCATATTTTTTTGTTCTTTTGTCTCCTCTTCAAGAATCAATTGTCGGAACCCCGTAATCTTTTTTCGTGTTGAACAGTGTAATTTTTTAATTTGTATGACATGAGGCGGAACTTCATGTAATGTAATAGTAATGCTTTGCGTTTGCTGGGTATGTTTACATTCTATATAGATGGATGCAGAATTGTATATCTGTGTATTAAAATTAAGGCAATAATCACCACACGGGTTGTTTTTCATACCATACAAATGTGCTATGAAAACTTCATATCACAATCAGAGACTTGTGACGAAATTGCTTCACCAAACCGCCCACGCGTGGAGACAGCCTTCGTCGCCAATATAATTAGGGTTTCCCCATTTTCACAAATATTTTGATAGCCTCTTTACACTTGCTCACAATTTAGAGGAATTAAGGGAAGATGTTGAAAAATTAAAAAAAAGTATAAATTTTGAAAGTATATATAAAATAAATTAATTTCGATGATACATTAATAGTTAAAAATCAATTATTAATTCTTGGATGTACTTAACTGCCGAAAATGTTCAGAGATGAAATCGGAAGTAGACCCATTGCCCCAACTGCAATCAATGAAACAATAAACTTTGTTTTTTATTATATGTATAAATATTTTTAATGTTAAATATGTACTTGTAGATAAATATTAAAACAAAAAATAAAAGATACATGAAATCTTTTTATGAAAGAATTTTTTTCCCAAAAAATTTTGTCTATTTATGGAAATCAGATACGTTAAGTAATTAATTATGTTTTAACACTTATTAAAAACTTTTTTGATCTTTTTCCTCGAACTTTATATCATAAATGCTTTTCATACAGCATACATAATAAATTGCTTGCAGTGCGTTTGAGAAAAATGATAAGCAAAAATTTGCCTCACATAAGGCTAAATGAAAGAGAGTTTTGCTTCCTGATGTGCAGCAATGCTTTCGATGTATTTAAATTATGCGGAAATTTCAATAGATATCGAATGCATTAATTGGGCCCCTTGGGTCGAATTCTCGCAGTCCTAATCGAAATAGCGTTCGATTCGGATTCAATTTCAATAAAGAATAGCTTTCTAGTGATATAACTCGATACGAAGCGTAGAGATATTAATTCGGATTTTCAAAGCAATTTACCTTAATATCGAATTCTCGCTGGGACCAGCTGTATTACGGATAATCGATTTTCACTGTTAATCGAATACAGTTTTTTTTTATATTTTTATTATTTAACAAGAGAACATTGGTGTACATACATATTTACATAAAAAAATTAATTCAAGAAGGTTATGTACATATTTAAATTAAATAAGTACGTATGTATTAAATTTTCTACTGAAAACATTAGGCAAAAAAGGACATTAAGCATTGATTTAAATCAGGGATGCCCAGATCATTAACCAATTGTTTGGAGAGAACTCACACTTATTATTATGCTCTCTCATTTAGTCGTTGATGATAAGTCGACAAGTGCCAGCGTTGCCATTTGCCAAGTTTTTCCTTTTTTTGCAAGTTTTTTGAGATGCAAAAATGTATTAAATTATATGCAGTTTTTTCAAGTTTTTTTTAATAACTTCAAGTTTGGAATTAATGTTATGAATATATGGGTTGACAATATAATGCAAATTATACAATGAAACGACCTTATATTTATCAGTCCCTTTTTATACAACAATGTTGATTTGTTTTTACTCCCACCAAAAACAATGGCGCTGTAATTATTTTAAATTGAAAGTTTGCAACTTACTTCGTTGTGTATTTTGTTTTAAATTCAGAATGACATGAGAAATATTCCAAGGCACAAAGCAAAGTCAACATCAGTTTTTAGTTATTCAACTTACACAGCAGAGTACAACAGCTGTTTTCGAAAGCCGCAATGCTTTCAGTATCAGTGAATATAATTTAATTTTTTATTATTATTTATGTATATAACGTTTAATATACATATTAAATAGGTTTAATTCACTAAAAGCGCAAAATTTGGAATTTATGTGGGTACTTTTATATACCAAAAATATTTCGATCTTCCAACTCTGGAAGCGAATTTTTACAGTTTTACCAATGCAATTCTTAGTGAGGTGTAACATAGTTTTACTTGACAAAAAATTACAATTTTTAAACTTTTTGGTCACTTTCATGTACCATAAAATATTTCATTTGTCCAACCCTGGAGTCGGAATTTTGATTTTTCAAGATTTTAATACCAAATTTGCTCCTCCTGAAATATAAAACAGTTTTAATTAGCAAAAAAAAAAAAAATAAAGTCAATTGCCTTTTTGGTTACTTATATGCAGAAAAAATTTTTTAATTTCCCAACCCTGGGAACGAAATTTTAATTTTTTTACCAATGCAACTCTTAATGAGGCATGAAATAGTTTTATTTAAGAAAAACTTAATATTTGTAACCATTTTGGTCACTTTCATGTACTACCAAATATTGCAGTTATCCAACTCTGGAATCTATATTTTGATTTATTTTTAATTTTTGATACCAATTTTGTTTTTCTTGAACTAAAAAATATATAGTTTTAATAAGCAAAATGCCCACGTTAGTCGCCTTTTTGGTTACTTTTATGTATAAAAAAATTTAAATTTTCCAGCCCTGGAAGCGAAATTTTAATTTTTTGCTACCAATGCTAGTGTTCATTAGGTATAAAATCGTTTTACTTAAGAAAAACTTAAAATTTGCAACCATTTTAGTCACTTTCATGTACTACAATATATTCCATGTACCAAAAAAATTTCCAACTTCCCAACCCTGGAAGTGAAATTTAATTTTATATTTAATTTTTTATCAACGCAACTCTCCATGAGGTATAAAGTAGTGTTATTTAAGAAAAATTTACAATTTTGAACCATTTTGGTCACCTTTATGAACTATAAAATATTGCACTTGTCCAACCATGGATTCGTAATTTGAATTTCTTTTTAAATTTTTGATACCAATTTTGTTCTTCCTTAAATATAAAATAGTTTTAGTTAGTTGGAAAAAAAAACAACGTCAATTGCCTTTTTGGTTTTTTTAAATTTTCTTTATCAATGCAAATCTTCATGAGGTATAAAGTAGTTTTGTTTAAAAAAAACTAAAATATCTTAACAATTTTTGTTATTACATGTACTACAAAATATTGAATGTACCAAAAAAACTTTCATTTTCCCAACCCTGGAAGCGAAATTTTAATTTTTTTTGTGTTTTTTTATCAGTGCAACGCTTTATGAGGTATAAAGTAATGTTTTTTAAAGAAAAATTTCAATTCCAATTTTGTTCTTCCTAAAATATAAAATAGTTTCAGTTAGCACAAAAAAAAACAACGTCAATTGCCTCTTTGGTTACTTTTATGTATAAAAAAATTCCATTTTCCCACCCCTGGAAGCGAAATTTATATATAAAAAAATTTTTTTTTTGACCAATGCAGATCTTCATAATTTATAAACAGGTTTTATTTAAGAGAAAATTAAAATTTTTAACAATTTTAGTTAGTACATTTACTACAAAATACTGAATGTGCAAAAAAAAAACTTTTGCATTCCCATCCCTGGAAAAAATGTATTATTTTTTTAGTTTTTTACAGACCATTGAGGCTTCCCAAAGTATGAAAAAGGTTTAATTTACAAACAATCAAAAAAATATTTGGTTTTTGGTATTAATTTTGCGTCGAGAAATAGGTGTAAGCTTCCCAGCTCTGGAAACGTACTTCGGATCTTTCTGAATTTCAATACCACTCATTTAATTTAAGCTCATTTCTAATCCAACGGTCCAATAACGAAGTCTCTAGATCTTCTGGGGGCTTGGGAAACCCGATTTCACGTACAGACAGACGAACAGACGGACATCACTCAATCGTCATCGCTATTCATAAGGATCCAGAATATACATATATACCGAATATCGAAGAAATTACACACGGAATGACAAACCTATATATACCCTTTCACTTTTTTGTGAAGGGTATAAAAACACATTTAAAAATTTTTAAAATTACCTTCTAACTAGTGCTTTTTGCAGACTAATTGTATGAAGGTAGAAAAACAAAATAGATTTATATCGAATAAAATTTGTTTGTTGTAATTTCTGAAATGGCAAATCCTATGGGTTTGCTTATGTATTTTCAAACCAAACAGGATTTGATATAAAATCTTATACCTAAAATTGAAAAAAAATATATGATTTTATCTTTGGAAATCCAGCAAAAGTGTGCCATCATATGTCGGCTTTGGCACTTTTTCTCCACTGCCCTCATATACTGATGGAACCGTTCCCTCTTTACTCTAACATCCTATGTTGTGAGGAAACTTGTCCAAATGGCTGTGTAAATACTCGTAGTGCAATTTTATAGTCTTATTAACTATTAGTTTTTAAAAATTTTGGAATTTCGGACATATATCTAGATTCCCAAAAAATTTTAAGAACTAAGACGAAACTTTTCTACACTTCCATTTATTTAAACTCGGATTTGGGGACTATCACAAATATACCGTTTTAGTTTTTCCATGAAAAGTCCCCGAAATGATATTGAGTTTAATGATATTAATTTATTAGGTTTATTTAAGCAAAAGGGCAATTATTTATTTATTCTTATATAAAAATTATGTTTTTATATAGAAAATAATTGACCTTTTGCTTAAAAAAAACCTAATAAATTAATAAAAATAAGGTCGAAGAATTTTATAAAGTGAGTTTAGTGATATTTATTTTATTTTTAGATCATGACAGTTTTTTGAACGATATATTTGACAAAAGAAGTTTTAAAGTATTAGGAAGTAAAATTTTTCCACCTACGTTTTTATTTAGTGGGAAACTACATTTTCATCGTTCGACCTAACTTTTAATAAAATCAGAAGCTTTTGATCATCTTTAGCAAGATATAGCTTGGTTTCTTCAAAACGGGTCACATATTGTTTTTTCTTCTATTTTTTATGATGTTTTGAAAAACGATAATTTTTTAAAGAACAGCTTTTCGGTGCAATTGTTCGATATCTCTAAAACTGCTGAGCGGATTAAGAAAATTTTTTGAGCGACTTGAAAGATAAAGTTGTTCTCTTCGGTTTTTCTTATTAGCTCAATTGGACGAGTCGTTTTTGGTTATCTTGATACTATTTGTAAAAAAACAGTTTTTCAGAAAAAAATCATACATGTATTATAATTAAACATTTTCAGGATATCTTATATTTTGTTTTTAATATTTTCTTTTGTAGCTTCCAATAACTATAGTATAACAAAAGCAATTTTTGATTGAAAGCAAAAAAAAAGAAAATATTAAAAACCAAAACATAAGACTTCCTGAAGATGTTAAGCAAATGGTATCGAAATATTAAAAAGAAAAGAGAATACAATAGATATATAAAGACCTAAAGCTTACTGGTTTTCTCTCATTTTGAGATATCCGAGTTTTCACTATATCTCGACGTTTTGAGTTCCTAGGAAGCTTTCCTGACTACTGAGAAAGCGTGTGCGTGTAAGTATGTTACCCGTATATAACTTTTGAACATCTGAACCAAGGGTGCTTTCAAACTAATACTTCCTGTTAATTATGACATACATATATCAAAAAAGCTAAGAAAAGTTGATATTCAACAAATCACTTCTTTACATTCGTTACATTTCGTGAACGAAAAAAGTGAATATATAAAAAAATTTCAAAATTGTATTTGTTATAAATTAGTGTTCGAAGTAAGCTAGTGACGTTTCAAACAGTTCTATCAAACTTAGATTTGATGTGAACTGTAACCGATTACGACCGGTATATTTCGAAATATATCTAAAGATTAAGGAAAAATTTGGTTTTTAATCTTGGTTGTTTTAGAATAAATTTTAAACAGTCCTGCTGATCGATTTCAAAAACTAAGGAGCTCCGGAGATTTAAAACCAAGTTAAAATCGGTCCACGCCTTCGTGACGTAATGCGAACGAAAAAATATGAAAAAAATTCATTTTTTAACTGGTATGAAATTTTTATTTGACATACTGTTGTCACAATACTATTTTAAATGAAATGTTATTTGTTGGTGGTCAAACTATGTCTATATGCATTTCATTGGTGCTTTACCAAATCATCAGTAGACTTTAAAGTAGACTTTAATCAATCATTGCTTATAACGTGGAAAACGGCTCATCCAATAAAAAGTGATACCAGAAAAAAAATTTTTTTGATAGGGTAATATAAGGGGCAAAGGGGGAGGGCAGAGTAGTACCAGGTTACGTCTCAGCTTCGTCATTAAAGTTTAAAAATGTTATTTTTAAGGAATGTAGGCTTAAGTAAAACAATATGTTAAATTTTTACACTTTTTTTGCATATACACGGGTATTATAACAATCACATGTTAACATCAGGTTGATACAGTTCTCGTATCCTTTTTCACAATAAAATTTGTGTAAATGGGAACTGTTATCACATTCAACTAAGCCACCTAATAAGTGGTGACAAACACAATACACATGAGCACTGATGATGAAAGGGTTGAGTCTTTCGAAAACAGCTGTAATGCTCTGCTGTGTAAGTTGAATAACAAAAAACTGATGTTGACTTGCCTTTGTGCCTTGGAATATTTATCATGTCTTTCTGAGATTTAAATTAAAAATTTCGAACAATTAGCCTATAAAATCTTAATTCAATTTAATATAATATTTTTTTATTTTATGGCTCAAGGTTTAACGCGTTGGACCTTCATTAATATAACAAGTAAAAGTGCTATATTCGTCTGTGCCGAATCTTAAATACCCTTCACAGATGTTATTCATATTTCTTTCTTTCCTACAGAAAGTAGGTTTAATTAAAAAATCAAAATGATGTTATCGGTTACTTTTATATTTAAGAAAACGTTTACATTTTTCGGCTAGGAAGCTAAATGTTTGTCTTTTCTTATATCTAATACCTATGAACGTCTTTCAAAAATATTATATATATTAATTTACAAACAAAACAAAAAATCCGTTTCATGTACCCCAAAAAAATTCTAATTGTCCAACCGTAGAATCGTCTTTTAGATTTTGTTGGTTTTTAATACCAGTTTACTTCTCTCTGATATATAAAGTAGGTATAATTCATCATAAAAATCAAAAATAAAAAATAAAATGGCTGCTTTTATGAATCAGAAAATGTCGATTTTCCAACCCTGGAACCGAATTTTTAATTTTTAATACTAATTTAATTTTTTCTGA